>JAGDYQ010000053.1:4273243-4565743 GCA_021962125.1 Bulinus truncatus | reverse complement strand
TCTTCCAGTTAGGCCTAATCCACACTTAACACCTCCCAGGTTGAACACTAAATTGCGATCTTGCAGCAGGTGCGGGTGACTTGTACACCTGGGAGAAGGTGTTCTAAAGTAGTTAAAACAATATTATCAGACACATGAAGGGATTTAACCCTAAGACATTCCGTGCTGATTTATCTTTCCTTACTTTACTGTCCTGCTAAGTTTATTGCTAAGTTTCTCTTTGAACATTAACAAGGAGAAAAAAAAAGGAGAGGGATGGAGGGGGGAAGGGGGGGGGAGGGGGAAAGGGTGACAAGAACCAATGATATAGTCTGGAAAAGCTATTGACGTTGTCATGACAACGGTGTATGGGGCATGCTTCATGACATTTCGTGGCCTATCTTCGTATCTTTTCTGTCATAAGAAGTCTACTGCATTATTATTATAAAACGAAAGTATTATATAGCAAATATAATGTGTTAATAATGTGTTAATAATGTGTTAATAATGTGTTAATAAGTGTTTAACGAACACCTTTTAGCTGTTTTCATAGGAGCTCTTTTAAACATGGCAGATCAAACTATGTTCTAGACCCTGGTAGATCAAACTATGTTCTAGACCCTGGTAGATCTAATTATGTTCTAGACCCTGGTAGATCTAACTATGTTCTAAACCCTGGTAGATCTAACTATGTTCTAGACCCTGGTAGATCTAACTCTGTTCTAGACCCTGGTAGATCTAACTATTTTCTAGACCCTGGTAGATCTAGCTATGTTCTAAACCCTGGTAGATCAAACTATGTTCTAGACCTTGGTAGATCTAACTAAGTTCTAGACCCTGGTAGATCTAACTATGTTCTAAACCCTGGTAGATCTAACTATGTTCTAAACACAAACAGTCAACCTTCAATAATCATTGGTTTAATTTCTCTAGGTGCGGCCCAGGCCTCGGCGATGGGGAAAACCCGACGACCCAGGACGGCCTTCACCTCCCAGCAACTACTGGAACTGGAGCGTCAGTTCAAGATGAACAAATACCTGTCCAGGCCGAAACGTTTTGAAGTGGCCACGTCACTGATGTTGACCGAAACTCAGGTGAGAGGTCATTACATTACTCGGGGGGAGGTCATTACATTACTCGGGGGGAGGTCATTACATTACTCGGGGGGAGGGGGTGGGGTGGAGGGGAATAGGACGTCCGTCGAAATATGTGACTGAATATGAAATGTAAAGAATCATTGATGAAATGTTATATGGACAGATGGCATATTGATGGCAATATGATGCCAACTTGATCGAATATGACACATAGGTGTTGGGATCCTGATGAGATATTATAGTAGACCAGTGTTTCCCAAAGAGTTATAGGAGACCAGTGTTTCCCAAAGAGTTATAGTAGACCAGTGTTTCCCAAAGAGTTATAGTAGACCAGTGTTTCCCAAAGAGTTATAGTAGACCAGTGTTTCCCAAAGAGTTATAGTAGACCAGTGTTTCCCTAAGAGTTATAGTAGACCAGTGTATTTCTCAAAGAGTTATAGTAGACCAGTGTTTCCCAAAGAGTTATAGTAGACCAGTGTTTCCCAAAGAGTTATAGTAGACCAGTGTTTCCCAAAGAGTTATAGTAGGCCAGTGTATTTCTCAAAGAGTTATAGTAGACCAGTGTATTTCCCAAAGAGTTATAGTAGACCAGTGTTTCCCAAAGAGTTATAGTAGGCCAGTGTATTTCTCAAAGAGTTATAGTAGACCAGTGTATTTCTCAAAGAGTTATAGTAGGCCAGTGTTTCCCAAAGAGTTATAGTAGACCAGTGTATTTCTCAAAGAGTTATAGTAGGCCAGTGTTTCCCAAAGAGTTATAGTAGACCAGTGTATTTCCCAAAGAGTTATAGTAGACCAGTGTTTCCCAAAGAGTTATAGTAGACCAGTGTATTTCTCAAAGAGTTATAGTAGACCAGTGTATTTCTCAAAGAGTTATAGTAGGCCAGTGTTTCCCAAAGAGTTATAGTAGACCAGTGTTTCCCAAAGAGTTATAGTAGGCCAGTGTATTTCCCAAAGAGTTATAGTAGACCAGTGTTTCCCAAAGAGTTATAGTAGACCAGTGTTTCCCAAAGAGTTATAGTAGGCCAGTGTTTCTCAAAGAGTTTGACGGTGCAGTTAACTTTGGGTAAAAATTCACGACTAAAGCAAAAAAAAAAAAAAAATGAGAGGAAACCATAATCGTAAAAAAAAATAAATGCAAGTTTTTTTATTGGCATTTTTTTTTCTCGGGGTACTCAGTATTACAAAAATAAAAAGGGGTACATAGATGTCGAAAATTTGGGAAACACTGCAGTAGACGATCGGAGACTTGATCAATATACACACTAATTAAATTCAATTCCTTAATTCGAACGTCATAGATTTTTAGGCAGTTCTTTTAGAATCAATTTTTTTTTTATTTATTTATTTGGGGTTTTTCCCCCCTCTTCTAAAGCGCCAAATGAAACCAAAAAAATTGTTAGGCCCTAGCTGAATAATGATCTTGTACGAATTGATAATATCATTAACATATTAAATAAAGCGTATTTCTTGGATTGACTTATCACACAAGCGTATCAGCATCTAATATTATTAAATGTTGTTGTGAATGAATGTGAATCAGTGGTACTCAGACTTTTTTTTGCAGCTGTGCTCCGAAACTAGAGATCATCTTCAAGCACTTAGTTCTTTTGATTTATTAAGAGAAAAATATATGTCACTGCGTACCCCTGCATGACCTTTCCCCTTATCCCCCTTGGGGTTAGGTTATCACCGGTTGAGAGCCGCCTGTCTATGTAATTTTCATGATTTGCAAAACATTCTTATCCCGACCGACGGGCAGCAAATTCCAGTTTATATGATATTTTAAACCATTTCTGCCATGTCATACATAATATCTCATGCATAATATCTCATACATAATGTCATACATAATGTCATACATAATATCATGCTCATGTCGTATTCACGTGCACATGTTCTCGTATCTTCACGCAGGTGAAAATCTGGTTCCAGAACAGAAGAATGAAATGGAAGAGAAGTAAAAAGTCCAGCTCCGACTGCAAGTCTCGGACGGACGAGTCCGGCAACCACAACAACAACAACGCCGGCTCGCACCCTGTCAACAAGACCGGAAGTGTGGCCGACGGGTCACTGGACGCGTCTGACGACAAGGACGGGATGGACGACATCGGCAACGAAAACATCGACGTGACGGAGCTGGACTACGATGACGAGGAAGGTCCAGAAGACATGTACCGCCCGATGCCTGGACACGACCAGGAAGTGCTGCAGAATCTGCAGTTCATCAAGAACGGGGATGGATTAAACATGATAGAAGCCATGCACTGATGGGGAAAGTCTGTACATCATAGAAGCCATGTACTGATGGGGGAAAGTCTGTACATGAACATGTCGAGCCAGTTATGGCTCTGATTCGTAGATTTTCTAAAGTTGGAAATTTCGCCGAAAAAAAACACAAACAAAAATCAACAAATTCTTGTGTCGTTTAGGTTGATATTCCATTAAAGACACAATGCCACGTGACCGTCGCATTATAATAGCAAATCAAGGGAGAAAATTGGTCCATTTGGGGGTCATTTTCAGTGGACGGACATTGGTCACTTAAGGTCATTTCCAGTTTAGAGACGTCAACATTGGGATCGCATCCAATGAGGCAACATTGCCAATTCGGTTCTCTAACAAATTAGAGACTTGGTCAAACGGGTTTACTTCCAGTTAAATAATACGAACTATTGAAGTAAAACTATTGTCAATAACAGAGCATGGGTCTTCCCCCCCCCCCCCCCCCCCACGAAAGATAACACAGACAACTGGTGACAATGTAAATAAATCTCCTGATCTTCCACATGTTAGCATATTCTTAATCCGATTAGTCAAAGATCGACACCTTACACATCTGTGTACATGACTGTGCATCTGTCTTTTTAACATACGAATACATTACTGGTGTGTTTTTAGTTACTTGGTCGCATCTCGGTAAAGGACACATTAATCTGTACGTTATCACAGTAAACGTGTAAGTTAACACAGTAAACTTGTACGTTATCACAGTAAACTTTAAGTTATCACATATAGACTCATGACAGCTCTGTGTCAAAGCCATGGATGTTTTAACCGCACCACGGAAACCACCTTTCCGGGCAAAACCCGTGTACTGGTGAGGCCCATACAACTGCCACTCAAAAGAACAGAAGGGCCCATCAACACGAAGGGCCCTGTATTATCTATGTACATCTGGGTCAGATACTCGGCTTAACTCACGCGATTGATTAACTCTGTGTCACAGATCTATGAAACATGTTTAATGTCAAAAGTTTGGTGATAATTCTCAGCATTAACTTTCTATGAAGCATTTCACAGTTTATAAAATGTATACAGACAAAATTGTATGAATTACTTCTGAATGATTTGTTCAGTTTACTACTGCCAAGACGAAGTTCAGTTATACTCGGTACAAATCGCGCCATCCCATTGTTCATATTTGATTATTTTTGTTCATAATTTTGTATCATTATTTTGTTTTTGTACAATTGTTTATTGCCGCACTGATATTTATTTGTACAGTACAAGTCACGTGATGAAATATATTTTAGATCCAGACCATTGTACACCATAGTACGTGTATTTATCTAATTGATTCAAACTTCATAACTTATGTTAATTGTATTTTTTTTAAAGTGCAGTATTTAGAGTTGAATAAAATATATAATTTTATTTTTGCAGTAATATGTCTGTTACGCTTCAATGATTCATTCCAAAGTCGAAGCCAATGTATTTCGCTTTATATGTTATTTTTTTTATATGTTTGTTTCCTATTTGATAAATTGATGCTCTTTTTATCAGGTCAGATGCCAAAATGAATAAAATATTCTGATAAATAAATCATCGTTTTGTTATTGTTCACTTTTACGTGTAAACATTATTGGATCCCCTACACTACAGACTCAGTAAGGGAGTAAATTTAAAGCAAATGAACCATTTTAATAACTGTTTGCTCCGCCATGTTTTATCTATTGATGTTTATGTTTTCGTTAATTTTTAACAGATCTATTTAGATTCCTTTTGAAATAAATACATTTTAATAATATTGCCTATTACATTCAATTTTCTAAGTAATGTGTTGGGGGGCCCACTATGGTATGCTCGGACCCTGTCGTGCTCTTAAGAAGGCCCTTTGTGTGTGTGTTTTGACCACATTTGAGGGCAAAGGTGTTTGTTTACTACAAACACAAGCAATTCATTCAAAATGAACCGAGATTTCAGAAAAATCTGCCCATGTATACATTAAACATTAATTAGCATTGTTGAGAACATCGTTAGTTGTGATGTTTATCTTGGATTTTTTTTTTAATGTTTAGTTGTGTTTTTTTTTTTTGCCCGATTGCACGGAATCTGTTCCCGTCACGCGCACTTCTCGTCGTCCCAAAACATAAAACAAACAGTCAAACTAAAGGAACAAACAAAACACGGGAGGAGACACCTGCAACGAGCGGGGAGGAACACGTGACCTTGGAGGTAACAAGTCAACAGCGGACACTTTCCAGTCAGAGATAACGAGGCTAGAACTTCCGCTTCGCAAACAGGGCGGATTAACGGGCCCCCACCTCGTTCTCTCTCTGTGGAGTAGAGAGTCACGCCTCCGGTATTAGCAGGGCTTACACTAAATGTGTAGATAACGTTCCATCGGAGGGGGAGGCAGGGTGGGTGGGTGGGGGGGTGTCCTAGCTAAAAAAAAAAAGTGGGATTGGGGGGGGGGTCGAATCCTTACCCCTGTGTTTCTTCCCACTACCTCCCCCGACCCCCCCCCCCCCCCCCCCCAAGAAACATGTGTGTTGCGCCGCTTGTTGTGTAAATTAGCCGTGTCAACAGGAGACCACTGTTTGTTAATTTGTGTTTTAATATATTTCTGGTAATGGGAGTGCGCGTGCGTGCGTGTGTGTGTGTGTGTGCATTGATCGTTTGAGAACCATCTGTTGTAAGCAGATATATGTGTGTGTAGGGGGGTGGGGTGGGGTGGTCGATATTTGGTTAGAACTATTTTAGATGTGTTAATGTGTAGCGTCAATGTGTTGTTGTTTTTGTTATTGTTTTTTTTTTTTTTTTTGGAGAGCGGGGTATGAATGTTTTAACCACGTAACAGAGGTGGCTCGAACATTTACCGTTGAATGGGTGACCTAGGGCGGGTATCTAAAACGGGGCTGAAAACTTCCATGTCCGTACCACAACACTCCTATGATCCACCTTCCCCCCCCCCCCCCCGGGGTCGCCCTTGCACATTTTTCAATGTCTTTAAATCAAATTGATGCACATGTTATCAGTCACTGGAGGGAAGGGAGGGGGGGGGAGGGGAGAGGGGGACGGATGACCGTGAGGTAAAGCGCGCGACTCTTGACCTGAGGGTATTAAAAATTTTTCAGGTCATGGGTGAAATCTCACTCCGCCTGATGCCCTCAGTGGTGGTCATTGCACTAACGGCTATGGTGGGGATAAAAGAAGGGCGCTACCAAATCAGTCCCCCATCAGTGGTTGTTTACAGGATCTAAGGGATATAAAACATCCCATCCTTACAGGGACCCCCACACATCAGCCACTCGCTCGATACACATTACACAGTTTACATGGGGCGTGGTCAGCTTAACTCGCGCTCGGGGCACAATACCTTTTTTTTAGCGCCCCCCCCTCATTCGAAAATCATGTAATATGATATGTAGAATATACCATTCGGCGCCCCATTTGTGAGTAGCGCCCGGGGCATGATGCTCCCCTATCGCTACGCCACTGACAATGTAACGAGTCTCGCAATGACTAATGAAATAATCTTTTCAGGCTGAACGTGCAGATTTATGTGAAGAAAAATTGTTTTGTTTCGTTGTTGCTTCTGTTGTTGTTGTTGTTATTGTTTTTTGTTTTTAATTTACTAGCAGTGTTCTAGGAGACAATCAAAAGACTCTACAAACAGTGGCGGTCTGGTCATTAATTTCATTACTCAATGGTCAATGGGCCTCCTCTTGAATAATAAATTCTGTTCCCCCCCCCCCCCACCCAACAGTTGTTTTCATTGGTTAACAAAATCGACGTAAATCATCACAGAGTGGGGGGGGGGGGCGCTGCTGTAGCCACCTTAGAGGGGTGGGGCAACAGAGGGCCACAGTTCCAGGGTCCGCTAATGACATTTGCCCCGCGTACTGCTAAGGCCACCCTTGGACCATATTTGCCTCTGGCCACCAAGTCTTTTCGTAAACATGGAACTTTACTGTCCATTGTAAGTCGCTAGTACATACTGGTCAGCTAACCGACAGTTTGTTGTCGTACCGGAGCAAGTAGTTTTGTCACAATGAGTGGCGGCATGGCCAGTTAACCTTGGGGCTAGCCCTCAAAATGTATGAGGTGGGGCCCCCCCAAAACAATACATAACTCTGTTAGCCCCCCCCCCAAAGTCCCGGGAGGCCGTCCCGCTACCCATATAAATAACGCCAGTGGATACATTGCTCATCTTACACAAATGTACGAGTTAACTTATACCTATTGTAGGACTATGTCATTTTAGTAATTTATTTTTATCAGTGTTTCTCTCTGTGTTCGCCGACTCATCCGACACTGCACTTATATAATCGTTATTTAAATCGTTTCTTTCTAAGGTTTACTTTTTAAAATCTTGTTGAAAAGATCTTCTATCATTTACAAAGGCTCCAAGAAAAGAAAAAAAAATGTGGCTGAAGGTCACGTGACCCTCTGGGTGCCATATTGCCTAGCAGCGTCACGAAGAGCGTCTGATTCAAGGGAGGTAATTTTGTACAGAAAATGGGATTAACGTGGTAGCCGGCCGAAGATAAGGCAGAGATCAAGGATTATGTACACAGAGTGACACCATTTACTTCATCATTATCACATCAGAAAGTGAAACCTACACTCTCTATATACCATATCAGCCTGATTGGCTGCTCAGACATTTAGCTTTATAACAAAGAACTTTTCACGTTTGAAGATTATAACTTTTCAAGTCAGGTCCTTAAAAAAACTATACAGAAGTGATTTCCTCAAAGTCATAATTTGGCTAGAATAGATGGCTTCAGTTTACACTTAGATGTAAATATAAATTTCTTTTTGATCTATAAATATGCACAAGTATGTTCACAATACCTGCACACATATATGTCAATACCCTGGTATTAAAAGATGGAAGGGGTGAAACAGGTAATTTATCCGGGGCCCATAACGCTTTTGGTCGAGGGGGGATTAGGCTCAACGTATTAAATACCTAATATTATTTTGAACGTCATTACTCCATTGTTACCCCAGGCGGGCTAGTGTTAGTTGAGGCCCCGGGCGAAGAACAAAAAATATTGAGCCCTAGAGAAAAAGAGAAACATGCCAAAAGGGTTTAACATTGGGCTCAATGGGCCCCTTTTATATTTGGGGAGGGGGGGTCCGTCCTCTGGCGCGCCCCGCCTTTACATCCGCCTCTGATTGTCACATATATTTAATGTACGGCCGTCTTAAAGTGTCAATGCAATCTATGTTTGTTAGAAGTATAATCCACACACACACACATACACACACGTTTGTGATAATTTATGCCATGGGGCCTCAAGGTTTACATCACACACAGGACAGGATTTCCCCCTCGGCGACTATGTCAACACCGAATAATATAGAGCCCTCCAACGTCAGGTTTACATTGTGTGAAAACACGCCAAAAAAAACAAACTTTCTTTGGTTGGGATTGGGGGGGAGGCGGGGCAGAGGCGTAAACAGGAGGGGTGGGGTTCACCCTGGAGGGGGGGAGGGAGGGTCGGCACTAAATCTGCTGGTCGGAGGGGGCTTTGTTTGGGTGGGCTCAGTTCCGTGATACATCAAAATACGAAAATTTAAATCTGTTGGATGGTGTTTGCTGTATTCATGTTTGGAATCATTTTTTATCTCTATTTACAAATAATATAAAATGAATACATTACCACAAAATAAAGATTTTTTCCTAAAAAAAATTTTTGACGCCGGCCAAATCCGCAATATGGTCGTAAACAATTTTTACCTTTCCTGCTTAACAACGACAGAATCTGATATTATTCCTTCAAATCCCAAATCCATGTTATATTCTTATGAAATAAAACAATTATACGCGGAGCTTGGGGCGACATCATTGGAGGGTCTGTGGCTGGTATGTGGCTGGTCTGTGATGTGTCCGTGGCGGTTATGTGGCTGGTCTGTGGCGGTTATGTGGCTGGTCTGTGATGGTTATGTGGCTGGTCTGTGATGGTTATGTGGCTGGTCTGTGACGGTTATGTGGCTGGTCTGTGGCGGTTATGTGGCTGGTCTGTGGCGGTTATGTGGCTGGTCTGTGGCGGTTATGTGGCTGGTCTGTGACGGGTCCATAGCGGGTGTAATGTGTGTGTGTGGGGGGGGGCTGAAACAAACGTTTAGTTTTGCTACAATTTAGTAACATTTAAAAAAAATCCCAGACACGGACAGGGGACAGGGAGGAAGGGGGTGGGGAGTACTAGGGTGTTTGCCCCTCACTAATGTCCCATCTGGGGTATATCTGGGTTATACATTTTTCTTCTACAACAACCAACAAACTACACCTCCATAACCCAAAAACATTTTTATTTGAAAGAGCTAAATTTATTTCCATTTTTTTAGTACTGGTATGTAAAAAAATATACAAAGTACTTTAAAAGAATACTGACATTAATTAAAATAGACTATCAAGAAATTTTTTTAATTAAGATTTAATTATAAAAGTTTGAAGTTTGTGTCAATCTTAAAACCTATTCAATTTATAAACCTAAATGCCAGCTAATTATTTCCCAATACAGACTGGTGTTGATGCTGAAATAAAAGACAATTTCAATTTTCCATGTGAACCCCATGTATTGTATAAAAATATGTTACAGGGAGTAACTGTGATTGCTGTGTAAAAAAAATCCAATGAGAATATAAAACATGATTTCCTGTCTTATTATATTCTTTTCTATCTACTGACGAGTTGTAAACTTTATTAAATAGATGTACACTATTCTAAACTTTTAACATTAGATATACACTATTCTAAACTTTTATCAGTAGATGTACACTATTCTAAACTTTTATCAGTAGATGTACACTATTCTAAACTTTTATCAGTAGATGTACACTATTCTAAACTTTTATCAGTAGATGTACACTATTCTAAACTTTTATCAGTAGATGTACACTATTCTAAACAAGTACACAGATCGATGTCCATTAATCCTACAAGAAAAAAGAGAACCGGGAGAAAAAAGATACTCCTCTGGTACAAACTGTTGAGACTGTGCTGAAGACTCAAGTGTACATGTGGGAGTCGGGAGGGGGGGGGGAGATGTTCACACTGCAAATTGAACCAACTGAGAGATAACTTTGTGTGTTGTTGCCATACAAATCACTTCTAGCAAAATCTGGCTATAAGAAAATACAATGCACAGAGGTAGTTAAATAAAAAAAAAATTTCTGAAGTTGTTTTTTTTTAATTACTAAAATATTATTTCGAAATAAATAAACAAACAAACAACGCATTTAACTAAAGAAACATGCCGAGAAACATACATGATTTTGCTCCCTAAAATACATATTTTAAGATAATAACTAATGGTATGCATGCAGAGATTTTAAAAAAAGTAATTATACTCTGACCTGATTGAAATGATTTTAACAGAAATTACACTGGTAAACAGTGAATTCATTGCCAGTGATATTTGAATCATTTTATACAAAGTCAACGATGCTGATTTAGAATATGTAAGTGCTTTTGCTAGATTGGCTCTATTTTACGAGATAATTAAAATTAATTATTAATTAAATAATGTATGCACCGTATTTGGAATTTGTCAGGAATTGCATGAAGTATAATAGAATACTAACAAATAGTAGTGAAAATGTTAATAGTCACTCAGAAATTTGTTCAAAATATGTGTAATAATGTTATAGAAGAAAACATTTTCATATGAAAAAATAATTATGTCTAATTAATTAATTAATTAATATGTTAATTGTCTATGGTAATGCATTAGCAAATCGCTGTTTGCTCGACTTCCTTTTGTATGTGTCGTTGGTGCTATTGCGTTGGAGGCTCCATCAGTAGTCAGCCATCATATGTATGTCCCATCTTCCTTGATATCTCTCCTCCATCACCCTCATATCCTGATGGAACCTCTCGCCTTGTTCCTCACTGAAGTCCCCAAGGTTACCTGGAAATTTGTCTACATGACTGTGCAGGTAATGTACCTTGATGCTCATATTTGTTCAAATGTTTCTGAAGTTAGCGAGCATATCTTGCACCAGTTCTTCGTAATTCTCTGTTCTGTTATTACCTAAGAAGTTCCTGACAACTGAAACAAAATTGTTCCATGAAGAAGCTTCAATGTGATCCATGAAATTAGTAAAATTTCGATCATTGATGAGTTTTCGAATCTGAGGACCGTCAAAAATCCCAGGTTTCAGCTTCTCCATGCTCAATCCGGGGAATGATCTGCAAATATACCTGAAGCAATTGCCAGATTTGTCCAAATCCTTAACAAATCGTTTCATTAAACCTCATTTGATATGAAGCGGTGGGAGAATGATCTTATTTTCTTTACCTACATTCATGGTTTCCCTTACAGGCCATGTCACTCTTGTCCAAAGATCTTGCCTTGCCCTGCTATCCCAAAGGCACATGAAGCATGGGTATTTTGTGTATCCTGACTGCTGTCCAAGCAAGAAGTTTACTATTTTTAGATCAACAAAAATTGACCACTGATGCTCATAATAACGGACTTTCTGCAATACTGTTTTGATATTCTCATACTCTTCTTTAAGTGTTGTTGAGTGAGCAATGGGAAGAGATGCATAACGGTTACCATTCTGTAACAGAACACATTTCAAGCTTCTGATGGAACTGTCCCATTTGGAGCAGAAGTCCAGGGATGTCATTACAGTAAACAAGATCTTCCTCTTGGCTGAAATATGGAAGAAGAAACTCTTCTCTTTTCCGATAAAATGTTATTTTAACTTCTGGTTTGAGAAAATTTCTTTCATTGAGCCTGGATGCTAAAAGCTCAGATGATTGCTTGGACAGATTTAGGTCTCGTATTAGGTCATTGAATTCTTCTTGGCTCAATGGTTGAGGTGTTGAAGAGCTTCCTTCATAATCGCTTCCACTGTTTTCACCTGCCAAAAACTCCAGATCTTGCCCTTCGTCGGAGTCTGATGGTAAAAGCTCTAATAATCCAGTAAACACTGGTATAGGAACTTCCCTGCTATGTTGAATTTGTCTCCTTGCAGATTCAAGATCAGGATAATCCCACTTAGATTTCTTGTGGCGATTGAAGCCTTTAACATTCACAATACAAAAATAAAAATCACCAAAATAGTCTTTCGGCTCTCGCCATACCATTGGTACACCCAAACTTAGACTTTTCTTCTCACCATTTGTCCACTGCTGTAGGCTCTCCACACAGTTTTTGCAGACCTTATGGGGAGCCCAAGACTTGTCTTGGTTTCCCAGCTTCACACCGAAATAAGCCAAATATGCCTGCTGCACAAAGTCGGTTATATTTCTTCTTTGCTTTTCAATCAAGTATTCTCCACAGATGTAACAGAATACATTCAGATTATTTTTGCAGCATCTTTGTGATGAACTCATGATGTCTTTAGAAAGCAGCAATAAAAGAGAAAAAAATAAACCAAGTTATAACTTGGTATATTTAAATTAAATAACAGACACCAAACTTATTGCATTTGTTTTACACAATAGGTACAATCATATTTTTAAGGGTGTCCAATATCTCAGAAACTAGAGCCAATTCAGCAAAAGCAGTGGCAGTTTTGAAATCAGCACCCATGAATTGCTATAAATTCATTCAAACATTCTTGGCAATTCGCAAAAATTTTTTTTTGTTGGGCTGTGTTATCTATGGGCCTACATCTAACTGGATAAAAAATATATGACAACAAATTAAATGTGCCACAAATCAATACTTAATTATAAAAGTATTTTAAAATAAATTACTTAGTTAAAAAAAATATCTCACATTGCTCAACATTTTTTTGATTTTTAGAAAGCTGTATTTTTTCACAGCTTAACGAAAATATCTACATTACAATTTCAGAAATAGAAACAACTGTTTCCACACAAAACTCTAGACATAAACATTTTATTCACATACTTAACTTAATGCCACAGTTTATAATAGTGGCCAAAAAATTTTTAAAAATAAAACCCTTGATTTAATATGGCCACAGAATCAGCAGTTTTTCATAAATATACAATATCACTTTTAGAGGTCAACAACACATTGGTAAATGAATAACTTTAAAATTATTTAAATAAAGTAAATAGCATGATCTGGAACTCATACAGATTTAAAAAAAACAAATTTCACCTATCACTACAAAGAATACATTAAATTACAAAACCTTCTAGTTTTTCTTCTATGAACATTCTACAGCAATCCACATGGTGGAAGGGTCAACATATAATAAAGAAAACTTCTAACGTTAGCTACAACAAATAAAACATTTCCTGTTTCAAACCACCAGGAAGAGAGACCAATTGTAAAAAAAATATACTGAGACTTTGGACTGAAAACAATAAATATAGATATAAATATAGATATAGATCTAAATAAAAATATAAATTGAGGAAATAAATATAAATTAGCAGGATATGAAGTTGAGACAATCTTGGATTGATTAATGGAATGATTAATTAATTAATGAATAAGAAGTAAAATGGTTAATCATCTTGATTAAATATGGCAATATTCTTAAATAGAAGCATTCAAAAGGAATGTTGCAATAAGTAACAAAAATTTCAGGAAGAAAACTTTTGTTTTAGTAGCTAAATTAATTTGTAACATTTACCGTAACCACAAACCTTTTTTTTTCTGATGCATTTATATATATACACACACACACATATATATATATATACACACACACACATATATATACCGATGCTAAAAATAATCCATACAATGCAACCAAATTTAAAAAATAAATTATTCTAAGAGAACCCCGGGTCTTGTGGTTTTTTTTTTTAGATTTTAAAAATAAAATCACTGGCACTCATGGGATTTGAATCTGTAGCTTTCAGCTCGACTGTTGAACACCCTACCATACAACCACTATCCACAAGGTTGCTGTTGAACGCCTTACAGTACAACCACCATATGACTGTTGAACACCCTACAATACAAACACCATATGACTGTTGAACACCCTACAATACAAAACACCATATGACTGTTAAACACCTACTATACATGCAACTATATCCTCCATAGGGTAAAAATTGAACACCCTACGATACAACCACAACATCCACAAGTTGACTTTTGAATGTATTACTTACTATACAACTAGTGCATCCATAAATTTAACCAATATTAAAATTAACATGCTAATCTAAATGTTCCATGGATTTTTTTTCTATGACTGGTATTTATACTAATAATTTTTAAAAAAAATCAAATGACAAATTTTGATTATGATTAAAATAAAAAAATAAAAAATTTTGTTTACATGTATAAGCATTATCATATCTTTTACCCTTCTCTAAAATTATAAAGTACTCATTAAACAAGTGTACATTCTGGACGGTAATAAAATCAATTAGAATATTTGTGTAAAACACTTATA
The DNA here is from genome assembly GCA_021962125.1 of Bulinus truncatus. Taxonomy (NCBI): domain Eukaryota; kingdom Metazoa; phylum Mollusca; class Gastropoda; family Planorbidae; genus Bulinus; species Bulinus truncatus. The sequence continues at coordinate 4,551,089 of JAGDYQ010000053.1, read as the reverse complement.
TATATATATATTATATAAATATAAAGTTCAATATAAATGTAAAATGGAATGTCAATAGACACAACAATATTTAATGTAGGATAAAATAAAACAAAATCGTCTGTCATACAAGCCGTAGCTGATATGAATACAAATTTCAGATTAAATTACACAATATTTCTATATACATGTATAATAGCAATTAAAAAAAAGTAAACTATCAAAACATTTTGGATAATATACTTAAACAAAGCCATAAATTAATTAAAAAAGACATATAATAAAAATAAATATATCAGATCTGCATAACATGAAACTGTCAAAATATCAACAAATTTTAATTCATCCCACAAAGAGAAAGTTACCCTTCATTTGTTAAACTAAACCTCAGATTTTAACACATTTTTTTTCTTTTTTTTAAATGCCTAAAGAGAATAAAATATCATAAATTGAGATAAAAATGAACACAAAATGTTTCTATAAGAAAAAAAAAAATTAAATGAAATAATTACAATATAAAAAAAAAATATTTAGTACAAAGAAATTAGAGATGACTCTAATTAATGTATGGTGTACACCAGGGATGGGCAAATTTGTTGAGTTGCAGGCTAAATTATGCCTTTATATTTGACAAGCGGGGCCGGACAAGAGCAGATGGAGGGAAGTGATGACACGAACTTATATAAAATAAAAGGCTCGTGTTCAGGGGCGCCGAGAGCCAACACGGGCCCCAGGGCAGGACATCATTGCGGGCCCCTTAATAAACAATGAATCGTGAAAAAATTCACATGGTCGGGGCGGCCGGGCCCCCTTACAGATGCGGGCCCCCTGGCAATGACTCCGCCTGCCCCCCCCTCTCGGCGTGCCTGCTCGTGTTAAGTTTAACTCTGAGGTGAGTGGGGGTGGATTAAATAGCCCGACAGGCCCGATTGGTCAGCGGGCCATAGTTTGCCCATTTGCTGATGTACAAAGTACAGATTAGGCAGAACAACATAATAAATGAACAGGCTAATAGACACACAGTGGACACAAGGCAGTTTTTTTTGTTTAACAGTAAGAAGACTAATACTGTGCACATCTAAGTTTGTAAACAATACAGAAGACTCTCAATCGTCTGGCCAGATTTAGCAGGGAGTGCATGCTGTATTCTCCTAAATATTTACCCTGCAAATACCATTTAACAAGTCAGTCAAGAGTTAGATTGTCATGAGTCTATTATATATAGCTACTCAGATAGCAAACTATGTACAGATTAATAGTACATGGATTAGAAATATTTTCAAAATAAAAAAAAACAACCGCTCTGGATTTAAACAGTCCAAAGCTATTTTTACTTTATTATTGCTTTTATCACATTTTGATTGTTAATGTTTATAACATAAAGAACGTAACATTACTTTTTGAAAATGTGTAAATTGTAATATCAAAATATTTCACAATAACAGGTGTTTTATATTTTTTAAAAAAATAATAATAATCAAACACTTCTAAACAATATAAATACAAACAATATTTAAAAAAATCACTCATATCTCATCACAAAATACAGCAGGGAATAATAATGCCAATATTTCACTGGAAATAGGAAAGACAATTTTTTAAAATATTTTGACAATATGTCAGTGTTTACAAGTCTATATTAGATTTAGAATGCAGGCATTCATTCAGTTCTAACCTGTGAGTGAAAATATTTTTAAGCTGGCACTAAAAGTGATTATCAGGCGACTATTAAATAAAATGTTTACTTTTCTTATGGACACTAGAAAACATGACTGAAAAAAATTATTTAAAAAAAACAAGCTAAGTGATTTGCATGTATTGAGTTAGTTCCTGTTTTTTAAAGACACTAGTGTCTATTAAAAAAAAAAAATTTAAGATGTAACAATAAACAAGTGACTGACAAAAATACAAAAATATAAGCCTGTAGATTAATACATCACGTTAGTAATTGGACCCACTGTTATATATTACAGGAAAAAGGTAAATAATTTTATCATCAAATTATATCACAATTTTGAAAAGCACACACATTTGTTGAATGTAAATTCATGCTGCGTTACAAACCAACTCAACCATTAAAACTCAAAACATTTAATTTGTCCTGCTTCGGTCAATTGAGGCTGTTGAATAAGGTAGACATCATTGATTACATTTCATTAAGGAGACATCATTGATTACATTTCATTTAACATCCTGGAAAAAAATGTCAAAGACAGTACATGTCATTGAAGATGAAATCCATCTTTGAGGGCAGCATAATCTTGATAAAATGTCATATTCTGTGCAAGTAGAAATAAAAAAAATTCTGTCAAGTAGATTATCACTGAACTTAAGAAGAAAAAAAACAGGCAAAATAATGAGCTGATGAAAAGGTTTACATATTGAGAAGATTCAATTACAAATACATATATATGGAAATAATGAATCTACTGAAAAAGAATCTATTTATAGCCTACCAGATATAAGTTTTGCAAGATCTATCTGATTGTCCAACTAAATGCTGTCTAGAGAGTATCATGATAAGTTAATAAGTAAAATTAAAAAAAAAAAAACTCCTTTACTTGTGTATTTATTGGTTAAAATCTGGCAAGGCAGGTTTTTGCTGCTTGGTTGCCAAGTTGTTTTCTTGTAATGATGTCATAATCCAGTCTAAGGCTTTAGTTGTATGAAGCAGCTGAAATAATTTTTGTGTTAAATGTACCATGCCAGGCAATTAAAAAAATATATAAATGATAAAGCTTTAAATATTAATAAAAAAAATTTTTTTAATGTTATAAGTGGAGTATTTAATGAAATAAAAAACTTCAAATATAGATGTTTCTCACTAATCTCAAACCCTCAGTAATAAAAAGCCTTGTATTAAAAACTTGTAAATCTCTAATAATTTTTCCTTGTAAATCTCTCCCCTTTTAAAAAATAAAAAAAGCATGTAATTAACTAATATAAAAACTTAAAAAAACAAAAAAAAACTGGATGATTACTGCAGCTGATCCAAGGCATTAATTTGAATTTAAAGACACCTGAGTAACAATGATGGACTAGTGTGCATCAATCTAACCTGATTTTCAAGAGCCTCAACTCTCTTGTCCACAACGGAGCAACTAGAATGTGAGTCAAAATTAGCGGCCCCTGAAGGCTGGCCAGTGTTTTGACTCTGACTCTCCTGCAGTTCATCCACTTTGAACAAAACCTGGTCAAGCCTAAAGGTATAAATAAAAAAAAACATGCATTTTATCAGTTATTATCCTAAACTACATTATAACAGGTCAAATTATTTGTGACTCTGTCATTAATATCCTGACCATTGTTACTCAGTACATGCATTTAAGATATAAGATTTTTACGTAATTATATGTAGGACATAAGATATTTACGTAGTTATATGTATGACATAAGATATTTAGGTAATTATATGTATGACATAAGATATTTACGTAATTATATGTACGACATAAGATATTTACGTAGTTATATGTATGACATAAGATATTTAGGAAGTAAAGGTGGTTGGGCATTGTGTTAACCATACAATCCCCTTATATGCCGAGGTTATAGAAACAGATGAATTCTACAATTCATCTGCCCCAATGGCCTGTTTGGGCTAAGGGAAATATTTCACAGTACTGAAAAATTCCTAATTAGGACATTTCACTGTAAACGATTTTATTCTTTTATTCATAAATCGCTATACCCTGTGTACAAACAACGATTAAAGTAAATTAACTCTCAGCGCCATGCTACAGCTAAACTAATAACAAGGATATTTAAAGGTACAAATTTTTGAAATGCTTTTTCTGAGTCCAGGAGAAATTATGCAATCCTTCGTTTTAAATTAAAGAATGAAATTTATGAGGTGGAGGCAGGATTAAACATTAGAAAAACATTCCAGAACTTATTGTTAATGTATGTTGGTTTATGATAATAAATAAGTACAGAGTCTGAAATGATATCTAAAAGGTGCAAAACAAGAAGAAAATGAACCCAAGATAAATTTTCAAGTGTGCACATTCTAACATTAAGATGAATAATTTTCAATTATAGAAATTTTAATAATTTAATAATGGAGTACTCATAATATTTCCTTTTTTTAACTAGCATTTGAATAAAATATTTATTTCTGTTCCATACCTTTCAATAGTAGCCTTGACTTTGCCTTCTATGCTATTTCTTTCAGACTTCTCCTTAGAATCCAGAAAGTTGTCTGCAATTAGATCTTCCCACTGCATTAGCTGCCTTTCTTCTTCTTTATTTTGAAATGTTTTGCCTAAAGTAGTGAAACTTTAAAACTTTAGACTTTATGATATGAGTGTCAGAGCTATACAAGAATAAAATAAAAATATACTAGCCAAAACTCACAGCCAACTAACATGCTGTGTTACAAAATATATTACTAACATAACTTATTATCATTAATATTTCTGATGGGATGTTTCAATGGAGTTGGGGATATCGGAACTTTTTGGGGTTATGGAATAAAGCAAATTTTAGCCCATTTCTGATTTCTCATCCTATTCATTGATTGCTCCACCCCCCTGAATCTAACCTATTTTCTAACGCTCCAAAAAGATTGTAAAAAAGAAGTGGCATTATTGATTTAAGTACTGTGTACCAGGAAAGTATCAGCAAAATCATTAAAGTCAAACCTCAGTTTACAAGTAACTTGGTTTATGAGCGTTTTGCAGGGCAAGCCAAATTTGTAAAGAAAAATTTCCTTTAATATACAAGCAATGTCCTGACGATCAGCAAATTAAAAAAAAATTTCAAACTGGATGATATACAAGTGAGATGTTGAGGTGCAACTGTATTCGTTTCACTTTTTCTGCATAGCTTTGTGTGATCACCACTGAGCCAATGGTTTCTTCTCTCCTATACTCTATCTCACTCAGTGCTGCTTCACTTGTGTAGTCCAACATGAGCATGTATTATTGGTGTTGTTAGTGCTGCATAATCCACATGAACAAAAAAAAGAATGAGAAATCCCTCACATTGAATGAAATTAGAGATGTGTGTTAAATGTGTGAAACTTCTACTTGCAGTACATAGCAGTGCAAGCTATGAATCGGATTAACCACAAAACCATGATGATACATTTTCATCAAAGCTTTACAAAGGAGGCATAAGCAAATGTTATTGCTTAAGTTCTCTGGTAAAGTCACACAAAAAGAGATTACAATTAGCCAACCGATAGCAGCTATTCCATTAGCAACAGTGACAAATTATCAGACTATTATTTAATTTGACTACCTCAAATCTAATTTTTGAAAGTTACTGAATCATAGAAATGTATCCATTAGTATAACGGATATTTTAATTTTTTTTTTTGGAACTTCACATTCAAATTTCTTTGGGAAATCAGCTGTGATATATGAGTGATTTGAATTACAAGCACCTTTCTGGAATGAATTAATACAACTTTGTACCACCACTTTGTACCATCACTATATACCAGCACTATATACCAGCACTATATACCATGCTCTTTAGAAAAAAAAATATTTGAGATACTCACTGAAAGCTTTCAAGCCTGTCTGAACTGGGGAACAGCGATGATAATAATAACTAATTATAAGATAGACATGATTGAATATAATGACAGGTGGGGGCAAAACTGGACGCTCCGTGTACTCAAAAATAAGTTTGAACCTCTGGAAACACCAGTGCATGTCTGTGTTATCTTGGATCTGTTGAAATGTGTAGCTGCCAAAATAAAATTTTGAGAAAATTATTTTTATTTTTGTGAGAATTTCAATAAAAACTATTAAAAAAAAAAAGGTATGTGGTTTTCTTGTACCTCCAAATTATTGCAAGCATAATCATTAGCATAAAATATGTTATATGTAAATATATACATCTAGCTTAATTTCGGCCTCGAATTTACAATTTTTAATCAGTTTCAATATAACCTACAAAAAAAAGGGTTGATTTTGTCATATGTTGGTCATGCATGAGAGTTGTAGTGATGTTCTGTCTCAAATTACTTCTGTATTCTGGTAGTAAATAATATTATTAATAAACTTATAGACAACAAAAAATAAAAATAAATGATGTGAACTGCCTAGTCATGATTCATGATCTTTGTTAAGCAAACTGTAAAATTAAATCTGTGATATGATAAAATAGATTTTCACCACTGACTTTTCAAATATAGAATCAAACCAAATTGTAAGCCTCAAATGTTCTGTTCCACCAAAATAATAATATTCTATCCTGTGTTTTCCATGAATTATGTCAACGCAACTTTGGCATCATCTGCTTGGTCTCCCTAATCTTTTTACTTTCGTAAGCTTTCCCATGTCTAATTAGACATTTCTATTAGTTCAGACAAAATGCACAATACCCCTGAACTTTCATGATTTTTGTGAAAAATAAGTTAACTTTAACCCCAATCCAATTATATGCTTCAGAATAGATTATTCTCTCCAAAATTATACGACACTTAACCCTGTATTTAATTTTTCCGACAATGAAGAATATTGGCTCCGCTTGTACAGAAACCAAAAGTTAGATAACACTGATAAACAAGTTTTGGATTTCTTATATGTCATTAACGTTTTCTGAATCAGTTTTTGATGCTGATTTTGAATCTGTAAATCATTTTGCTTTATCAACTCAAATTATTAAGATATTGCCGAACAAAGTTTTGTATGCGCCCAAACAGAAATAGACTGCTGACAGCATAATTTTATGCACACAAACGCACGCACCTGCGCGTACACACATGTTCACAAACACACATACCTCGTAATTATATACGTATATTGGCAATGTTCTTTTTTTTCTGATGATGTCAGATGTTTGATTTGCAGTTGTGTTATGAATTGCGCATTGTCTTAGAATTTGATTACGTTGCAGTTTCAGACTTCATAAAAGGAGCAGTGAATGTGGCAATTGCAAGTTGTTTAAAATATGGCGACCAGAGGATGCGTAAATTCACCGGATCTGTTTTGCTATGCGTGCTGCTTTTTCACAAACAAGTCTCATCAGAAGACTTTCACGCCGTTACTGAAGAAAGCTTATCAACTTTATTTTGACTCAAAGGTGGATTGTGGTAAGTTGTGGGCACCACAGTTCATCTGTTTGACATGTTCATGCAACTTGCATAGTTGGACGAGGAAGGCAAAGAAAACAACCACATGGCATTCGGAGTTCCTATGATATGGCGTGAGCAAAGCAATCACTCCACAGATTGTTATTTTTGTTTGGCAAACATCAATGGAATTTGTTATAAAACTCGTACAACTGTCAATTACCCAAACGTTCCATCAGTTTCAAAACCAATTCCACACGATCCTGTCATTTGTCCAGTACCACAATCGCCTGTAGAATACACAATAGACGAAGAGAAGGATGAAGAAAGTGATGTTCCATCTTGTGCCGATGACTCAGACCCTGACTACAAAGATGCCGAAGAAGGAATTCATTTGATGAATTATGCTGAACTTTGCGACCTTGTGCAAAATCTGGCGCTAACAAAAGGCCAAGCTGAACTTCTTGGTTCACGGTTATATGAATTTAATTTGCTTGCACCAGGTACAGCTACAGCAAACTATCGTCACAGGCATAAACAGCTTGTTCAATACTTTGATGTGACTGGCAGTATTTGCCACTGCACAGATGTTGACCACTGCACAGATGTTGAGAAGTCTTGGTGTCGAACACATTGTTGAAGATTGGCGACTGTTCATTGACTCGTCAAAGACTAGCTTAAAAGCAGTATTGTTGCACAATGGAAACAAATATGCTTCAGTTGGATATTCTGCCCACATGAAAGAGACATATGAAAACATGTCGGAACTGTTGGAAACAATACGTTATCGCGTGTACAACTGGAATATCTGCGGCGATCTAAAAGTAATAACTATTTTGATGGGAATGCAGGCAGGGTACACGAAGTACATGTGCTTCATATGCGAATGGGACAGCCGAGATAAGAAGCACCACTATACAAAAAAGATTTGGTCGATAAGAGACAGAATGCAACCAGGAAACAAAAACGTTCTTCATCAACCATTGGTTGATCGTGACAAAATTCTCATGCCACCGCTTCATATAAAATTAGGACTGATGAAGAATTTTGTCAAGGCATTAGACAGCAAATCGGATGCATTTATATACCTATGCAACAAGTTTCCAGAGCTCAGTTATGCTAAAGTCAAGGAAGGTATTTTCATAGGTCCACAAATAAGAAAAATCATGGCCGATGAAGACTTTCAAAACACTTTAAGTCATCCTGAAAAAGATGCGTGGGTGGCATTCAAGTCAGTCGTAACCAATTTTCTTGGAAATAAGAAGTCTGCCAACTATGAAACAGTTGTAAAGAAATGCATTAGTGCCTACAAACACCTGGGATGCTATATGTCTCTGAATATTCATTTACTCGATTCAGATCTAGACTTCTTCCCAGAAAACCTAGGCGCAGTAAGCGATGAACATGGCGAACGCTTCCACCAGGACATTTCTGTGATGGAGTCACGTTACCAGGGCCGGTGGAGTGCAGCGATGTTAGCTGACTACTGTTGGACTCTACAACGCGACTTGCCAAGTACTCAGTACAAGCGGAAGTCCACAGCCAAGAAATTCAAACCATGAACATTTTAAACACTTTACACATGCATTTGACTTTAAATGGAATATATTTTTTACATATAATTTTATTAGTTAGAACTGATTTCATGCTTGTGTTTAATATTTTTTTACATTAACTGCAAAAGAGAATATATGGTTTAAAAATTTAATTTTTATACATATTGGAGTATTATAACTATAATAAAAAAATTAAGATTGCGGATTTCTTAAAATTGGAGGCTGATAGAGACAAATGGTTTGCATATTCGAAATCAGCGTGTGTAAATTGAGTATGATTAGATGATGGGTACCAAGAAATCCACGATAAATTATTTTTTGTTTTCCAGTGTAATTAGCTCATCCTAGGGTTGCATCCTATAAAATATAAGAGTCGTTTGACCTTGAAATTCAATGCCATCCTAATTAGGTCAGACCAAATTATACCAGGAATGCATTTCTTAAAAATACACAAGAGCTGTATTAACATGAACAACATTTAAATGCAAGTCTATTTAGGGCAGACTCCATCCATGTGAACGTGTTTTATCATAACCTTGCAGACTTTTATTTTTTCTTAATTAACAATGCCATTACTGATATGGTTTTCAAGCCTAATCAATATAATTATAAAATAAACTATATTTTTTACATTGAACACTAGATTTACTGATGACTTCACTATATTAATAGTTACCTGAACATGGCTATAAGTAGATTCAGTAGAAGGACATTGGTCATCAGCATATAGAAACCCAACAGAATGGGGACAAAATATTTGCCCACTTCTGATGGACATCTCTTTGTATCATCGTCTTTGTACTCAGTCATGTTCTTCTTACAGTTATCATCGCCTGTACCCACGGGAAATAATTAAATTATTATTGATTAGCAAAACATACAGTTATAAAACATTTTCTTTTAAATACTTGTAGAAGTCACAGTCTAGACCTAACTGGTGTCTTTTCAACTGAGTCCAATGTAAAATTCTTTTATTTTCTTACTGTTAACACCTAATAGTGATAGTTAGATAACAGGTGAGGAATTTTACAATTACAATTTGTCAGACCCAGCATAGTAGCACTATTCTGCCATTTAGCACTGTTTGTCACCAGATTTAATTAACGAATTCATCAAAAAATGTGGTTGAATCTCACAGCTTTTAGCATCCTTTTGATATGATTAGCATTATGAGTCAGCCAGGTTGCCAGCTGGGTATCAGTGAGTGGCGCCAACCAAAAAGTAAGTCTACGTACACACTAACTACACAACAATATTGTGTGTTTAAGAATTTTACAGTTTTTAGTTAAAATCATAAAAAGAGTTGTGAAAATAAAATTAACCAAAAAGATAAAAAAAAGAAAGAAAAAACAAAGTTCCATTATTTACAAGATTTTAGAAGAAAATTACTTTAAGTGATTTCCTAATAACCAGAAAAAATAAAAAAAAAAAAAATAAAAGAACTTTCCTAATTCATTGAGTGGCTAAATTATTAAATTTTTTTTTTTTAATAATCACATGTTTTTTTTAAAAAATAAAATAGTCAATAATTATTATAGGAAACACACATTTATGTAATTTAATTTATGACATGATATTATTACCCCCCCATTTGGTTCCGTTATGTTCAGTGATGACTTTTTTTAAGAAACGCATAATGCACAACTCCCTGAGATAATTTACCTTCAATATCATCAAGAAAGAGTTCACCATAAATCTGCCAGTAGGCCTTGCGGGGAACATAATAGAGCAGCTTCCAGTTTGGTGTTGTGTTGGGGTACAGCACAGCCTCAGATGCCAGGGCATAGGACACAACAAATACCAAAAGTATCACAACAAACCATTTCAGATCTTCCAGCTGAAAGAAGAAACATACGTTTATAGAATAAATAAAATTGCATCTGATTCAATTATTTACATTGAGCTTTATCATACATGGATCTGATTTCTTGTAATGTTAACGATAAACTTAAGGAACTATCACTCTAACTTGTGTATGCGTTATAAAAGTTAACAGTGAAATGAAATAAAAAAAAAAACAACAATGAACTAATTAATGTATGCAGCTAAAAGACAAGTTCAAAGGTACATCAACTATGGAAGATTGCAAATTACCAGTTAGTATTTCATATATAAAATCAACATATTGCTTATAATTGTTTGTAAATTAGGTGATTAAAATTAATGAATCATGCATGTGCTTTATAAATCATTCTAACAAAGTTTTTTACTTAACATAAGTACGTTTATTTTTTTTACAGCCAAGAAGTAAATCCATTGTCCAGATTAGAGCCTGTCACATCTTTAAAAGATGTTCTTGCTCCACAACCAAGAATGTAGTATCCAGGAAACACAAAATATTAAACCAGTTGATGTAAACAAAGCCCAGGCACAGAAACCTATAACCATAACTGTGCAAGACATAGAGGTTTCAAAAAAAAATCAACATGAAGAAGAAACTGTAAAAAAGAATGCAAATCAGAATGGTGCAGTTTCAAAATCTTCAGTTGAGTCGCCATCTCTTAATATTATTTTTGTTCCCTAGTGTAATCAAAGATAGTGTTAAAAATGAGTGAGCAATGCAGCATTAGCGTTGACTACCGCCACTCACCATTCTTCCGATCATAACAAGCTTTGGCCCCAGCTGTTTGTTGACAGAGAAGATGTGCAGCATGCGTATAAAGAAGGTGATGAGGTTGATGCTGAGAACAACCCTGGCAGCAGTCATGAAGTCTTCGTCAGGAATGAACCTCAGGATGAAGCCTAGGACAAACAGCAGGATACACAAGATATCCAGAATGTTCCATCTGTTGCTGACATAAGTTTTGAGCTTTGATTTCACTGAATGTGCAGAACTGATCAAAAACTGGGGGAAGAAAAAAATCAAAATAATTTTAAGTTCACAGCTCAGTACAGCTGAAGACACTACAGTATTTTTATGCCTGTTTTCATTTAATGCTAACTTGACTACTAATGACTAGAAACACTAATGACTGGTTTCAGAATATATGCGCAGCAAAATATAAACACCCTAAAAAAAAAAAAGACTATATGAATTACCAATTAACAATTTTACTAACTTTGTACCTCTATCAATCTTTTAAGAACCCATAACAGCAGCTCATCCCATAGACTGTTAGAAACTAGGTGCTAGTGGAAATGGATTTCTTATTTTGTCTAACAAAATAAAGTTAGTGAAATTGATTTACTCTTGTTTACTATGATGTCTAATTTATTATCCAAACATCAATTTCACAAGTAAATGAAAACTAGAGTAATTATTTCACTTTTATAGAAGACAACGGTACATTTTTTAATACAAATATATTTTTAAGAAAAATTACAAATATTCTTACGGCAATTGCTTTAAAGTGTTTTAGATTTTGAAGTGATAGGTTATAATTAAAAAAAAAAAACAATAAAAAAACTACTTCTCGAATTTCTTCCATCAGAATAGAAACAACCCAAAAAATCAAAATGCCTTCCATGAAATGAAACTCTGGTTTTAACTGAACCACTAAGATGTAGCTGTAGAGTACCAGGAAAATCATGTAGGTAATCTGCGAATATAATATGAACAGAACTTCAGTAATGGTCAAATGTGCTGATAATGTTTTTATGTGGAGAATTGAGCACATTGGGCCCTCCGCAATGCATAATGTAGAGTTTAGGTTTTTTACAGTTAGATGAATAAAAAAAAATCTCCTATGGGGGGGACAATCCCTCCTCAAGAAATGTATCTGGGGCAGCTGCCTAAGTTGCCTCCCTGAAGGGCTGCTCCAACTGGATTACTGATTAATTTGAATTTGTAGGTAAGTGCACATTAAAATTTGTAGGTAAGTGCACATTAAATCAATGACTAATTATTTGCAATGTTCATTACAAATTCGACAACTGGTGATTTGAAGAAATAATCAACATTTTTGAAAACTGGACTTAAGGATCTGGAGTTAAATGTACTTTGAATCGATGACAAAAACTAATTACTTACAACATTCATTACAAATTTGACAACAGGGGATTTGTAGAAATAACCAATATTTTGAAAACTGGTTGTAAAACTTTTCGTCTTTGACTGCACAATGGTTGGAGGTTTACTAAAAAACAGAAGTGAAAAAACAAAAAAATATCACAATCTGGCAAAATGATTGACCAATACTTGAAAGAACTAAACATGTACTAAAATCATGAGTAATAGTTATAGAAATAGATTCCAGCAGTAACAAAAAAAAATTTTCTCAGTAAATTGAAATATAATTATAAGAGTTATTTATTTACTTAAATTACTGACAATTAATTTATAAGAAAAAAAATCATACAAAAAAAAAACAACGGAATGACCATATGTTTAAAATTAATATTGATAAAAATGAGTTAAGACAAAATAATAATAATATTTACACTTTTTAACTTTCAGATACACTTATAACTGCTGCATCCTTTTAACTATAAGACACAATTTTTCCTTTGAATGATGAGGTAATATGAAGAAGCTTATTACAGTTTTACAAGGCTAAATAATATTTCCTGTTATAAAAACTGTGTGCCTCTTATGGTCAGGTGAGTTTAACAGTCCGTTCAAAATTTTTTTTTAAAAATCAACATCACTCACATACTTAAAGCTGTTGACTGCCTTTCAATTCCATTTTTGACTGTCTGCTTTTTCACCTGTGAAATATATATTTTCAAAGTTTAAACTCAGTCATGGTTTAGATTGTAACCAAAACAATGACAGATGGGAGGAATAAACAGATTTTACAATTTTTTCAAAACAAAAAGCAATTCAAATGTTTACTGAAACTACTCTGTACTTCACTCAATGAAAATAAATGTATAAATTGTAAGAGAAAAAGTCCTTTAATGTAAAAAAAAAGAAAAAAAAAATAATTAAATAAATGCAACATTTAATATTTACCTCTGCCCTTCCAAATGCAACATTTAATATTTACCTCTGCCCTTCCAAATGCAACATTTAATATTTACCTCTGCCCTTCCAAATGCAACATTTAATATTTACCTCTGCCCTTCCAAATGCAACATTTAATATTTACCTCTGCCCTTCCATTAGTGGAAGTTGGTTTTTTCTGTTTGATATTTTCTTCATTAAATTTGATCAAAACATTCACCAGTGGAAACAGCAAAATGCACAAGAGAATCTGATGATGAGGAAAAATAATCATTTATATAAATAATCATTTATATAAATATAACTTTACATATATCTGTGTTGATATATTGATAATCATTTATATAAATATAACTTTACATACATCTGTGTTGATATCATATTGATAATCGTTTATATCAGGGGTGGGCAAACTACGGCCCGCGGGCCGCATGCGGCCCTTCCGAGTATATTATGCGGCCCGAACACGATTCCTGTGTCGATGTTAATTCTCTTTGTTTAGATTTTTCGCTATATTTTTAAAATTTAATTTGAATCTAGGGATATTAAATCAGTTTTACAGCTCAAGAATATTAGAGCTGCTTGATCTGTAAGAAGATTATGACCTGAAGGAGAAGTTCAAGTCAGTTCTGGAGTTTTCAGGATGTTTGCCATCAGCAGCATTTCCACACCTAAAATACTTTGTCACTATTTGGGTCCACATACATTTGTGAGCAAGGGTTTTCTTGTATGAAAATAAACAAGTCTAAGAACAGATTAATGTTGACTGACTGCAAATTAAAATGCAGCCATGCGAATCACAACCAGTAAACTGGTTCCACAGTTCAAGAACATTATCCCAAAATTGTGAAAGGCTACATACTTCTCATTAATTATAATCATACTATGTGATCAGGTTGTATGTAGATTAATTTCCCTCATCTTCATGATTTGTATGATAAGTAACAATAAACTTTTTATGAAATAACTATGAATAGTATAGTTTTATTACCAACTGATTAAGCTCAAATTTCAAAAGGTAATGTGTGTAATAGAGTGTGAATGTAAAATATAATGACAAATACATGGTTATTATCGTTAATTCATATTTTCATACGTTGTAAATTGTAATTGAAGTAGACAAATTATATGCGGCCCGCCGATAACAATCAAGTTTTCAATGTGGCCCTCCGTAGAAAAAGTATGCCCTCCCCTGGTTTATATAAATATAACTTTACATATATCTATCTTGATATCATATCGCTCGCATGTTAGTGAAATTTTAAAATATTAAAAAAAACTGACAAAAACTGTTCAGCAAGGTCTATCATAACCAGTCGGTCTGCTGGGCCATTGCTGATGCGCCCCATGAATATGTAGACACAAGTACACTGGTTGCCAAGAGCGCCATGAATATGTAGACACAAGTACACTGGTTGCCAAGAGTGCTATGAATATGTAGACACAAGTACACTGGTTGCCCAGAGCACCATGAATATGTAGACACAAGTACACTGGTTGCCCAGAGTGCTATGAATATGTAGACACAAGTACACTGGTTGCCCAGAGTGCTATGAATATGTAGACACAAGTACACTGGTTGCCAAGAGTGCTATGAATATGTAGACACAAGTACACTGGTTGCCCAGAGTCCTATGATGCCATTAAGATAGCTCTGCTGTTAAGCACCAAGATGTTCATTTTATATTTATAACAAAGTTTGATAATAACAACTGTGAAGAAAAAACACATGGAAGAAAAATGTCTTGAGTATAAACTGCAATGATAAAGGAACATTGTAAGAAAATTTTGGGTGAATGACTTGTTTCCCCTTACTAAATCACCTGGCTTAATTTACATTAGAACTGTCCACAATCTGGTTTATAGATTTTTTTTTCTTTCTATAAAAACAAAAGGTTGACATTGTGTATCTCATTATTAATAAAATAAAGAGAATAGCCTTTAAAAGTGACTGAGAAGAAAATATTTCATAAAATTAATCAAGCCTGTAAATTGCAGTTGATGTTTTAGTTTTATCAGCTTTATTTTGAACATGATCATTCAAATAAAGTTAATTTCTATTACCATAAAAAAATTGTTGCTCTGAGACATTTTTCCCATCCACACTTTGGTCAGCAGTGACTGACATGCATTCTGAGCAATAAAAAATTGATTGTCAGACTTGACGGCTATTTGGACGCAGGTCGTCTTCCCCCAGTGAGGCATGTTCTGGATGAGCAAATCATGCGTTCGAGCCTCATCAGAACTGTAGCAGTTGTTCAGTACACCTATGGCCAGCTCCTCATAGTTACTAAAATGATAAAAGTAACATAAACTCTACGTGTTACATTAATAACTGATATGTACTTCTGTATTTAAAGGGGTAGAATGGCCTTGCAGTATGTAACGGTCAACGGTCAAGCCCCAGCAAGTGCTTTGAATTTTTACCAGGTCCTCACAAAGTTACTTAATCAACCTAATAAAATTGAAATAATGGGTACCCAACATTAGTTGGAAAATAAAGGCAGCTTGGCATTGTGCATGCAATGTAATCCCTCAATATGCCAAGGTGCCCATTCACACAGAAAAGTGTTTCTGTGCCCCGACAGCCTAAAGCTGTACTTTTTACTCCCTATATTTGACCCGAAAAAAGACCTAATGTTAATAATAAACTGAAATCTGTAATGGCACAAATTTAGTCAGCGGACTTATAATTATATCCAAATAGGTTAGTACTTACAATTAGATCCCCATTTGTCAGTAATAGTTCTTTTTTTTTTTTTAGAAAAATTGTGAGATAATTAAAAAAAAAATGTCTTTTTTTAAAGTATTACTTGGCAATAGGTTAGTACTTACAATTAGATCCCCATTTGTCAGTAATAGTTCTTTTTTTTTTTTAGAAAAATTGTGAGATAATTAAAAAAAAAATGTCTTTTTTTAAAGTATTACTTGGCAGCTATTTCAAGCTTCCTAATGCACTTGGAATCCATTGTATGAGCTTTCAACGACTTTAAGACACTGTGAGCAAATAAACAAGCAGCTGTTGCCGATTGCTGCAGAATAAAATATTCATATATTGGTATAAGCAAACTTTATTTTAGAAAAAAAAAAAAACACAAAATATTTAATTTTCAAGAGCAAGAAATTAAATAAGACAGGTTAAAAAACAGAAACTAAAGAAAAATGTAAAGAATTTTTTTGGAACAAAATTTTAACAAATTAAAAAATTTGTTTTGCTTTTGCTAAGTTTCTTTTAATAAGTATTTTAAAACAATACTTACATAAAATCAAAGTATTACTAAGCAAGTAACATTTTTACTCCATTAGACATAAAAACATCACTTAAAAATCAGAAATAAAAGAACATGTTTGTATTGTACCTTGCCCTCTCTCCAAAACAGTTTGGACAATTTTAGATAATTCATCAGAACAGCCCAAATAAACAATTCTTGTGCAGGACTGTTAAAAACATACTCATCCTTGGATTGCTCTAAATTAAATATGATTTCAAAAGATGAAAACATTGTTTACCAAATAGGTAAAAAAATGTGATACTTAAATTAAAAAAAAATATGTCTGATTATGATCAACTGTATGTTCAATAAAAAAGATAATCTGCATTTATACAGTTATATAAGAGAGTTTAAGACATATTTAGGTTAACAGACCTGACCCTTATAAATTCAATGCCTGATCAGTAATAAGATCTGCAGGCATTGTATTTATTGTAGGCAAGCATTCTTACCACTGGTTCACAAAGGCAGACAATAATTATAATTTCCGTTCAGTAACAAATTATATATTTTTTTTGCAAGAATATGGATCAAAACAATAAAAGTTACATTAACTACAGCTTGTTTATTGGTTGCCCTTATTAGTAAAACAATTACAGCCAAGCAAAATTAGTTTTAATCATGCTTCCTTGATCACTTAATACTTAAATTAATTTGCCAAAGGTTAATATTTTATCATAAACAAGTTTGGAATAAGGCCTGAGAAGATAGGGGATACAGCCAGTACACCACTACGGGGAACAAGAACTCAAGGGATCCATGAAGCACAATGCACCCTATAATCCCATACTGCCTTGTGTTTTTAAAAATATAACTTTCTTGTTGTGTTTCTTAATTAAAGACTTGTACATCTCAATTTAACAGTGTAATATACTGTACATAATCGTTGCAACTAAACCAATACATCACTCTCATAAAAGCTTATACACTGTAGTACTTGGTACAAATAATCTTTATACTGGGGCTTATCATACTCATATATATTTTATGCAACATTATGATAGGAAAAACATACATGAAATTTTTTTTCTCTTAAAAAGAACTAAGCATAATTGCATACACTTTAAATTATAGCTTCAAAATATTTCAGTATTAAGCCCTTAAGCATTATTAAAAATAAAGAATAACAACATACAAAGCAAAGATATATTTTACCAGCTGAAATTGATGTATTGTTGCTGTAAGGCCCAGAAGAATTAGTTTTTTGACTGCTTTTACTGTCTAACAGTTCATCCACATTGATCCCCCTGAATTGTTTGTCTGTCAGATAATGAGGCTGGTAAAAATCTCCAAGAAGGTCCTGTAACAAGTGACCCACGTCTAACAGAGAAAAATGAATCTGAAAAATATTTAGTAATTAATACAATAATAAAAAAAATTAATAAATAAATAAATACATCTATGCTATTCAATAGTGCCCCCATTTATAAATGGACTTCTTCACAGTTATGAATGTTTTTGTTTGCTAAATATGGATAGGGAGTTAAAGTATTTCAGGACAACCTCAACTTCTGGGTAAAAAAAATTCCTTCCACATCGCCACTTTTTAAATTACATTGAAAATACTTTTCAGAAGATATTAATCATTATTTTTGAGTCAATGGATAGTTGAATTGAGAAGGCACTTTGTCAGTGTGTCAAATTTTAAAAGTTTTACAGGAATCTTGAAAAACTGCAGCCTATTTAGTTTGGTTATATTGGATCACTGCCTCTGCAATTATAACTTAATTGAAGTGTTAAATCAGTGTAAATATTTAATTTTCTTGTATAAACAATACCTTTTCATACAGAAATCTATAGCCAGAGGTATTACTGCATTTAAACACATACAATCTATTTAGTCATTTTAGTTCTTCTGGTAACTAAAGGGTTTTCACAAGTAATAAATGTAAATTTAAATGTCAGTGAGACACCATATTCTATAAATGATACCAACAGATTTTAAATTTGTTAAGTTATATAGATATGATTGATGAGAATAATTATGTGCATATTTTTGTCTTAAGAATGACTTCTGCTCCCTGACATAAATTAATTCAGATTCTCAATGACAATGATATTTATTCTCCAATATTTCAGTTGGCAAACTCCTTGAAGTAATTGTAATGAAAACAGACCTCCATAAATTCAATGTCCCACCCTGCAACAATAATTTTAGCATGATTCATGCATCAGTAACGGAATAAAAAAAAGATTCAGTCATGCCAAGGGAAACTGTTATACCCAATTTTAACTGGAAGGTATATAACAAAATGTTTCACAATAAAACAGCTCATTAGTTAAAAAAGAAATTTAAACTACGATCTTAATATAAAAACTGACCATATTAAGTAAAAAAAAAAATTTTTGTACATCACATAATAAATTGATTCATTAAAATTAGAAAAACTTACTGCACCTTGGAGGTATCTTTATCAGCCTGAAATAAAGCAAGTCAACTATAAGTCATCACTATATGTGGGGGAAAAATCACAGACAGAAAATTCACAAAAGTATATATCAGAATAATTACAGTAGGTTAACTTGACTGAGATGTACATAAGTCTCGACTTACATATTTTTTCCTAGTTTTCACCAACAGTGTATACAGCAGACAGTTATGAGGAATCTGTCGCAATGGATGGGATATAATATTATTAAGAAAACAAATTAAATGTTATACTAAAAGTATTACACTTGACCTAATTCACACTGGTCCAAAAAGGACAAAGTGATGATTCAGAGCTTAACACTCTGAAGGAATGTCCAGAGTTTTTGTCATTTTTTTTGTCTCAAATAAACTAGACAGAGGTGTTTACGTTTCTTGTCCTGAACTGAGCATCAGATGTACTTTTTTTTGTATTGTGGTATGTTAAGTTCAGTAATCAAATATGGTTCTTAAGGGAAAAAGGCATTTGTCTATTTTTGACAATTTATGCAATATCTTATGGAATTTTTTTAAGTGCAAAGATTTAATTTTCATGTTTCAAGTCAATTATCTAAAGGTTAAATTTTAAGAGTAGCATAAATCAAAGGAAAAGTTAAAAAAAACCAAGGAATGATTGAAGAAAATGGGAAAAAAAATGTAAAAGTGGTTTTGAGAGGGCTATGCTATTTAATGGACTAAGGATGAGTGAAATGTTTTAACTCAAGGCTATATTGTCGGGATCATACAAGTGTGAGCGTTTGGGTGGATAATAATGATACTAAATATTGTAATTTTAACAAACAGCAAAGATAAAATAAGAAAAATGCATTTTAGTGTAAGTTTTTATAAAGTTGGACTATTATGATAAAAATGTACTTGCATTGTTATAAAGCATAATCAGCCGTTTGATAGTCAAGAAATTTTTAAGGCTGACTCCATTATCCAAAAAGAGCTCAACAAAATCCACTCTGTTCAATTTTATAGCTGACATCATTGCATCATCCAGCATGCCAGTCTGTAATTCAAAATCATACACATAAAGAATACATTTGACAAGACCACAAACTCATGGAAAATATTTAAAGAAATAGGGATAATAATGGTATCATTTTTTTAAAGGTAATTCATCATGTTGAATTAAGCGGAGGTGAAAAAACGAAATAACTTTAAGCCATCAAAAGCCAAACATTAGATTTTGAATGATTTTCAAATGTTTTTTCTAGGCGCCTCCATTAAAAGACAATATAGTTACCGGCCATGATCTTTCATCAGTGAAAATTTCAGATTTGGCTACATCAATTCTGTTCCATGCTAGTGCCAGCTTTAGTTGGTCTAATTCCTGATTTTTGTTAGCTGAATAACAGTAATAATTATTTTTACAATTAGGTTAAAAACATATGTTATCATTTTTATATGTTTTATTTCAAGCTGTTATGAAAATTAGTATTCAAGAATGAATAAATAAAAAAATGATTGTTATTAATTTTTTTTAATTAAGTATCAATTTTTAACAACCTTAGGAAACTTTTTGACATATTAGTTGTAATAAGTCTTAACTGTTATCAAACTTTTAATCGTATGCATAATTTAAGACTAACAAACAAATATTTTTGTAAAAAAAAAAATGTAAGACATATTATTTTTACTTCTCAATAAAAAATAAATAAATGAAATGAACAGTATTACAAAATTCAGTTGAACCTTTAAAGAGCGCTTTCAAAATGGCTAAGTCTACATCTTTGGCTGAATTTTTAGAGTCCAGTTCAAAAACAGAAAGCAAGTCCCGATTAGTGCAGCAGTCCTTCACCCACTCCACTCTTTTCTCCAGATCAGAATCACCAAAGGCACTGTTGATCATTTCTCTTATCTTTGTGACAATCTGAGGCTCAAGTATGGTAATGGTTCTAAAGAAATGAAATCATATTATCCTAAATGGGTAGAGGAATATAGAGGGTTATGCATACATTAACATTTCTTTTTTACAAATAACCAATGCAATAAGAGTGATATTTTCCCCCCCTTCAACATTACTCCTAAGTTTAAAATGGATAACAATGATAAAAAAGGCATCAGGCTATTGTTAGCTTCTATTAATTAAAATGGGAAAATATTTCCATATAAAGATTTATATCATGGCAATGAAAGATACTAACATATTTTAGGTGAATTCTAAACAAAAATAAAACACATAAGAAAAGAAAAGCGCAAAACTTGTGAAATAAAAATCTATGAACAATCAAGATGCAGGTTATATAACAAATTCAATGACATTACATTTTTTTTTTACTACTACACAAATGTCAAAATGATGATTTTACTTTTTTACTGATTTGCCAGCTTCAACATGTTTTATTTCTTCTTCCTTGCTGTTCTGATAGGCATAAGCTAGAATGTCGGCAGTTTTACCAGAACCCTGCAGTTGTCAGATGAAGAAAATTAAAATGAAAAGAATAACACATGCACTACTGAAATTTCAAATAAAAGAGGATTGAAGGAACAAAAATTTAGCTACATTACAATGAATAAAAGAATAAAAGGGGCCAAACCTTAATGACAACAGTTGGAGTGGTGCTTTTGATAGCAGAGACAACAGTCTCCAGTGTGCCAGGTCCACCTTCAAGAACGAGTAAGCAAACAGGAACTGTGATGGCATCTAAATAAATACAACAATTAAAATTTTTAGTCAAGTGATTTTATGGATAAAATACAAGTCATTTACTAAACTGTGGAACCCCTCGGGGTAGGGGAAAATAAAGATACAGTCAGTATTCAATCTCCATGACGATGAGCCTCATCGATTATCCCCAAATCCATGACAAAAGGTTAAAAGTACCTGTCTACACTAGCAAACAAATACATGTAATGAACTACCCAATTGGATTGAAATACATGTTAAATGGTGGGATGGATTGCCAAGTGGTGTAGATACTCGACTGTCGACCTAAGAGTCTTGCGTTCGATCCTCGGTGAGAACCATGTAAATTTTTCAGGTGAAAAAGTCATCCCACAAGTTTACACAGCTTTAAGTGGGTACCTGACTTAAGTTGGGGAAGTAAAGGCGGCTGGGCGTTGTGCTAACCACACAATCCCTTCATATGCCGAGGTTATAGAAACAGATGAATTCTACACATCATCTGCCCCGATGGCCCATTAGGACTAAGGGAACTTTGTACATGTAAAATGAATCACAAAACAGTCCCAAAATGTATCCATCTGTGTGACAGGAAGTCATGCAGGTTTAAAATGAAAAATTAACAAGCACATCACCATAATTATGGGAAAGGGTAATTTTTAAAAAGTTAACTTTGGCTTCAACAAAATTTTGTTTTTTTAAATAAGTAAGTAAGGAAAATCATGTTCAAATGTATCAGTTGGGGGTAAGGAATGGAGGGATACATGACAGGTATGAACTGGGCAGTTAATGTCAGATACTTGCTCACAGCTGTAAGAAAAAAAAATTTCACACAGCTTTCAGGGTTAAAGTCATTACCCCCCCCACCCCACCACCCCTCCCCCAACCATGTTAGCCCAAGCCTGGTTTATCTGATCCATATGATGAAAAAATTCATTGATTCAATTATTGTAATGATAACATCAGTTTCCTATTAGTTGAGTGATGAAAAACATTAAAGATAAATAATTTATTGCTAACAGATTAGCTGCCGGGTGTGGTCAACTGCCTTTATTTAATATGAAATTTAATTTGGAGCCTGGGCTGGTCGCACCCAGCCAATGTCAGACAAAAAAATATGTAGCTAGATTCACTGCATCAAGATATATATATATATATAATAAAATATACTGATATGTTGAAAAAAAAAACAGAAAAATAAAGCAACCTGATCCAGTGTCTGTCTTCTGCTTGCTAATGGCCTCTTCCAGCTTAGCCCGAAATGGTATTTCAACAGTAAATTGATGCTGTGTGCCATTGTCCACTAGTATAAAATGAGAGTGGTTTGGGTCCAGGAATGACTGCTTTTGTTTCACTTCACTCTCAATTCTGTAAGGCACTGGACCATTTTCATTTTCCTAAATAAAGCATAAGTCACACTGTTCATTTTTTAAATTTCTAGTTTAACAAGTTGTTCGTAATCAATTTTTAAAATAAATAGCATTTTTTTCTTAAATATCTTGCAAGGAAAAAAATATTAATCACTTTAGGAGCAATAGAAAATGATATAGAAATGCAATGTATAATGAGTTCTCTTTAATAAATTACAAACCTTATTCCTAATAAGGTATTCTTTGTTTTGCACACAGCCCCATGTGGCAATACCAATGGTCGTGACTCTACCTTGTGACGTCAAACCGAAATCTCTGACAGCCTCTCCAACATGTTTCATAACGCCAGCATATGTGCCACCTGTCACAATCCAAGCCCCTGAGGTTTATAATGAAACGTTCTTAAAACTAAAACAAACAGAAAAAAAAAAAAAACTAAAACAGGTGTATCTAAAGAAGTGCACTTGCTGACACAATTTAATTGCTTAAAACCTTTTCAATTCTATTTAAGATTAGAAAATGAGGTTGTAATGATAATTCTAACTAAAAAGGAAAAACGTTTATAGGAGGCAACTTCTCTCTTCCAAACCTAACCATCAAGTGCCGATGTCAAGTGCTCACAGCACATTAAATAAAAAAACAGGAATAATAAGTTAATAAGGGACTCAAATGAGTCTAAGTAAACTCTATAATGACCTCTGAGTCCAACATTTAAAAAAATAAATTATGATCTACCTAAGATCTGAACATTTTAAATTTGGGTCTGCGTTTAGAAATTACCACATAAACTCAAGGCATTAAATCCTCTATTAAGTATCTTTCTTCACAACATTTTTATAACTTAATACCTGTACTCAGGGCTGCTTTCACCAACCCTCTGCGAAAAACTTCTTTTAGTCGAGACTTCATGGTGAAATTTTTAGCCCCACCCGTGACAGATATCAACAGATTAGGCATCTCCATTCTCCAGACTTTAGTTAACAGTCCTAACATAGTCTCCATTGGTGTATCAACATCAACTCTTATATACTGATGATTAAATTAAAAAAAAAAAACATCACTTTTTAAAAATATCTGAATACTACCTGGAAATAGAAAACAGTAAAAGAAGTTTAGAATCGTAGCATATCAAGTAAGTAGGAGGAACACTACCAAGGGTTAAAAAAATGATTTGACATCTGAGCAATAGAGTTTAAGTGAAAGGCTTTCTTTAATTAAATTAAAACTCAATATTTAATGGGAAAAGTTCCAAGCAAAAGAAAATTTTAAAATCACATATCCCACTTAGAACGATTTAACCAGGAAAAAAAAAAAAAATAAAATGTGAAAAATCTGTAGAGATACATTAGTGAGATTTCCTGTAAAGACAGATAGTTTATAAACACAACCCATGATTTAAAAGAAATCAGAGTTAGGTTTATTCAGCTGACTTAGAATGCAAAAATCTTGTTTATAATTATAAAGACAACAACATTTTAAAAAAGAATATTTTGCATCAAGAAGTTACAAACTTTGTAAGAACATCTTCAATGGGTGACAGGAGTTATATAATGGAATTAAATGCTACTGCTGAAAGAAAATTTCTTTTTAAACTAAACATGGGCAAAAAAAACTATGAGCTATATGTATCTGAAAAACTACATGTAGATAAGTCGTAGGGCTCCTTAAGGAAAAAATATAAAAGTGTTAAGTTAAATTTTATGAGCTTTAAAAATTAGAAGAAAAGAGATTTAAAAAAAAAAAGGACTTTGTAGCCGGTTGAAAAAAAACATTAATAGAAGAGACCAGAACAACTTTGCATTTTTTTTAGATAAAATATTGAGATTTAACTTTAACAGAAAAAGTGTGCTCACTAATTTCACGTATTCTTTGTACATTTCTGACATAGTTCTGCATCATGGTGATATGATTATATCCCACTAAAATGCTCTTTTTTTTAAAACAGAAACTGACATTAACACTGATTCAACAATATGACATAACATCATAACAAATAAGTTCATATTTCTATGTCTATCTATTAAAACTGATTCGACAATATGACGTCAGCTTCAGTCACCTTTCCGATTCTATCCCCAAATCCTACAAACTCAATCTCTCCAAAAGCATTTGTGGGCTTGGTCTTAGTCTGTTTAGAGTTAGAGTAATCCCATTTGTGATGCCGATTTGTACGCTTAATGTGATCCTTCTTGGGATAACTGCAGTGGCAAAGTTTTTCTTCATCATTTCTGAAAAGAAATATTTTTTTAAAAAATAGTCAGTGAAGTTATGAAGCATACGTACACACACTAAATGTTATGTATTCTGTCAAAACAGACAATAATATCTTACTTTATTACAGTTATTTTCTAAGACTGCTTTAAAATTATGAAAATAATTACACAATAATTAACTGTGACCTTTTATTGCGTAATTAATTATCATCTTTTTTTCTACCTATTCTGCAGGTTAGCATAATAGTTGAAATAAAATCAATTAACACTCACAAAGTATTTTCCTGCTTAGGTTTTTCCACAAAACAAATACATTCTCTACACTTTATTTTATTTTTAATAAAATAAGCTTCATCATTCTGAAAAAAATAATAATAAATGTTACTATCAGTGCCATTGGCCAATGACAGACATTGGCCAGTCAATGTTCATCTTTGCTGGGTGCAAATGGTCAAAGCTCAAAGTGACAATATGAAAAGTATTTATGACAGACATAATATCAATTATGAACTTGTTTAGTGGCAAAATTTTTTATTTATTGCTAACAGATAGACCACTAAGCATCAGGTTTTGCCAAGTCGCACCCATCCAAAGTGCACATGTGCCATAACATATATATATATATATAAATTAGTGTTAACACAACATAGTTATGAAACAACAATAGCAATAAAATTATGTAACAACAGTGATGACAATTTAAAAAATAATGGAAGGATATGACAATGTCAATAATTTGTTTAATAAGTTAAGTATATTACACAATGATCAGATTCATCCTGCCAACTGTCTAAAACTGTTCTAAGCGGTTCTTGGGAAATTCGGGCCATGCTTTTTTTCCTAAAAAATAAAACATATGTAATTATAAGCTACTGGACATAATTTGGAAAAAAAAAGCAGTTATAAATTAAAAGTAAATTGAAAAGAAAAAGACTAAGGTTTCATTAAATTAATAAAACTTATAGGCCTAAGCTAGTTTTAGAGTGGTGGGGAGGGGGAAGCAACTTCTACACTAAGGATTACACTCCTAAACTAGCCTATCTATGATAAATTATAGTGTCAATGCTAATTAAGACGTAAGTTCTTAAGTGATTTAAGTGTGTCTTTAGTCAAGTCTAAAGTTAGAATTCTGGAATATTTAAATTAAATATTAAAATATTATATTACTTCTTAATATAAGATTTAATTCTAGGGCAAGCCAT
The DNA here is from genome assembly GCA_021962125.1 of Bulinus truncatus. NCBI lineage: Eukaryota > Metazoa > Mollusca > Gastropoda > Planorbidae > Bulinus > Bulinus truncatus. The sequence continues at coordinate 4,524,546 of JAGDYQ010000053.1, read as the reverse complement.
GAAAAATAACAAATTAAAAAAATGCAGTGGCTACGGGTCCAACAAAAGGCATGCGCTCTAGCACTCTAGACAGACTTTATTTTTTTACGGCTGTAGATGTGCGCATGCATGATTGTCGGAATCTGTTTCGGGGTCTGACTATAGATATTGCTCCTAGCCCTAATCCTAATCCCCTATCCCTAATCCTATTCCTAACCCTAACCCCGAAAACAAAAGATATCAATAAAATGCAGTCAGTCTGCCGCGCATGCGCACATCTATTTTCGGATCCCGGAAAAAAAATACGGAGTCCTTTTGTCGGGGCTCGAAGTAGCTACTTCCTTCAAAAAATTACATTAATGATAAATTATTTATTTTAAATATATGGGAAAATACCAAACAATAATTTTGAATAATAATTAATAATATAATATATAATAATAAATAAAATTTAAAAATATATAATTATATCGTATGAGACGTATGTGTCTAATAATGTAATATTATCATTATGCCATGCCCATAGCGGCAATGGGCTTGTGAAATACAGTATGCATAATTTTTTTCAGTATAGTTTTATACAATTTTTCTTATTAAAAGTTAAATGTCTAAATAAGAATTGAATTAACTCCATAAAATTACAAGTAACAAGAAATAAATGTTTTTACACGCGAAATTATAGTATTTTTATTTACATTCATTTTAATTTGGCGTCCATCTTGGTTGCTGGATGCATGTAAACAATGATGCCAACAACAACTACCCTATTATTGAAAAGCTATGAATTTGAATATTTTGTTTTGTGAAGTTTCACACACAAACTCATCAATGTTATTTTTTTAAATTTTATAATTAATTTTTAATACAATCAAATATACGTAAATGAATGCGAAAATTTATCACAGTACATTAATATTTCTTTCTGGTGTCGACAACTTAGCTTATTTATCCATTTTTATTCATATTGATAAGTAGAGTTGTAGCCCATGAATGTAAATAAAAAAAAATATGGAGCACTGACCTATATTATTAATATAAATAAACCGTTATTCATCTTTTATAATCCTTCTATATTAATTAAGGAACTATAAGAGGCGGGCAACATATGACCTGCAGGCCACTTGCATCAACTGTTATAGCTAGTAACAACTGTTTAATTAGGTCAAACATTCGGTCAAATTAGTAAACTGTCGGCCTATACAACAACTTCAACAAGCTATTTCATTTTCTTAATATTTATTTTAGTCAAATAATTTTATAATAAAGTTAGCCTTTCTGAAGATGATGTCCATGAAGAGCTGGGTTTGTTAACAATGTTTCTAATTTCACTTGCCATCATAGGAAAAATTGATGAAATGTTATCTCTTGATCTCATATAAAAACTTTGACGAATTGTGATGAGAAGAGCAACACGGAAAACTATGGTCGATGCAATGCCTAGAGTCTCGGGGCCTTCATTAAAACAAATACCACAGAAATTGTCTAACAAGCTTGTAATGCGGTTCATGAAAATGACGAGAATAACTCGCTAAACAATGTTAAGGTCCAATTCAGAGGCGTAATCAGGAAGGGGGTCCAAATTCGAAAATCACCCGGGCTCCAGGTTGAGGGGGGGGGCAAACATTTTTTACATTAAATATGAAGTACATTATCTTATGTCATGATATCGAATGCCAAATGCAGGGCCCCCTCTAAGAGGCCAAGCCCCCGGACCCCCAAATCTCTAGGTTCGGTACTGGTCCACCTATCACTTTCCCACTGCCGGACTGAAAAGCAGAGAAATTAGTGGAGAGATATGTACGCTGCTGTGTCCATGAATCTCCTTACACCCCCCCCCCCCCCACACACACACATCCCACCTCCTATTTTAGATAGAAAAAAAAATGGGTAACTAAAAGTGTTCATTTTTTTTTTACTGAAAAACAATTATTTTATAACCCTATAATTATTTTTCTATCCCGACCAAGCCACCGAAAGATGGAGTACTGAGTCCATACTCGCCTATCGCGAATATCGTGATATTTTTTTTCTATCCAGATCGTATAATAAAACTACTGGGAAAGCCTACTGAAGCTGGCCGAACGAAATCTGACAGAGAGGATAACAAAGAAATATACGAAATACTGCAATAGTAAAGAGCATGTGGCCTTTATTGCCATGAACAGAATACGATATGAACAGAAATAACAAAGAAATGTATGAAATACTGAAATAGAAAATAACATTTGGCTTTTATTGCCATGAACACAATACGATATGAAAACTACCTGCAGGGGAAGACGTACGGCTATAACGCACGATATGAAAACTACCTGCGAGGGAGACACACGGATTAGACGATTATGTATTTAAGGATAATATAAAATAATAGATTTGGATATTTTTATTTTGTCACTCAATACAAAATGTTGGTTATTAGCTAAATGTTAAGTATGATCTAGTTATTTTTCAAATATTTTTCTAGATAGTTCTTCAAGAAAGTAGTTAGCAGTTCTGACCCGTACACAATGTTTGGGGGATGGAGGGGGTCCTTTCCAGAGGCGAATTATGGTCAGTTGGGGCCCTGGGCTCATAATAAAATATCGGGCCCTTAAAGTATAGTGCATTATAAAAGGCAGTATAAAGAAATGTTTTGCGAATAAAACGTTTGGCTTTGTGGTGGTACCTCACAATATGGGGCGGCCCCATGCGCGCGCAAGATCCAGCCGCCGTTCTATCTGCCTCTGGCCCCGACCTCCAGGTGCCCCCCCAACGATTGCACTAAATTGTTATGAAATGACCTTTCAAATGTGCGTCATCAGGGGAGTCAAGTTGGTGGAGATGGTCAGAGGTCCTCAAATTAGCTGACGGTAGCCTTGATCTACCTCACAATAGAATAGTAAAAAAAAATTGTTTCTTGTCCAAATAGAGCGAGCTAAGTTTATGTTTAATTAAAGTGAAACCCTACACTTGTATATCTCTAGCACATCAGTTGGAGGTCTTGTGGAGCATAAATATTTTAGCATGAATGCTTTCTTTCGTCTGTTATCATTTTACATTTCTAGCACTTGACTCCACTGCTGAAGAGACCAAACTATCAACCGTTTAGGAGAGAGATGGAAGCTACAAATATATATATATATACTAGCTGTACCCTGCAAAACCTTTGCATAGCATTATATCCCCTTAGGCTTGATCGGTAGGCTAGGTTATTTTTGGTTTCGGGCAGATCCGATTTTTTTCATGGTTGTATTTTAAACTGGAATACTGTTGTATTAATTCTTTACTTTCGATTTAACGCACACTGGAAATGAGTATTATTATATATGATATATATATATATATATATATATATATATATATAGACAGGGCCTTCCTTACGAATTTCGGGGCCCAATTTAAAGGATGCTTGCGAGTCCCTCTTCTATTTTTTTTTACAATAACAACTATTAATATAAATGTAAATAGCGGGGCCCCTGCCAGGCGCGGGGCCCAATTGGAAGCTATCGGCCTAAGGCCGGCCCTGTATACAGGATGACAAACCCTCGTTTTGGAAAGTGCTCTGGCCTGGTAACTTTGTGAAAACGTTCTCTGTGAATTTCTTCCTGATAAAAAATATAGATACATTAATTTTTTTTTCAGCATGTTGTTTAATTCACTACTGACACGTAGGCTATAGATTTCAGCGTGGGTCTATTGTTTCCTTTCCATATTTATGTCTTTCTAGACCTTCCCCATTGTTAAAGAAGTAATTATTTATTAATATATATATATATATATATATATATATATATATATATATATATATATATGTATGCGTCAATTGAAAATACAATAAGTGGGTACACCACAGTGATGTACACCCGAGGTTCTCTAACCGGTGGAACGCATACCCCAGAGGGAACGGGAAAGGGTATACAGGGGGTACGCAGAGATATATTATTTTCGTTTGAAGAAGGTCGCAAGTTTGCTTACTGACTTGACACCAAAACAGGCCCGTAGCCAGAGGGGGGCTAGGGGGGGGACTTAGCCCCCCCCCCCTTCGTGCATGATTTGAGTTTTTTGAAAAAATTTTAATAATAACGGCTATAAAACATCAATCATTTTGTTTAATAAATCAATAATAATAAAAGCTTAAAAGTTTATATTTTGGCAATCATTTAGGCTATTTATATATACTTACGTATATAGCTTATCTAATTTTTGGGCATAAAAGATTGAATCTTATTGAAGTTCAATTCTGGGTATTTTGGGCAGAATTGGCATTTGGTGCTTCAACAGCCATGTGTGAGAGCAGTTTCTCATCCCTCACATGAATGCTCACCCCATATCGCAGATCAATGTTACAAAAGCGTCTAAGCAATCTTTTCCTGCTTGCATTTGAAAAAGATTTAACAGACAATCTGAATGCTGAAGCATTTTTAGGTAAATTCAGTGCTAAACCCAGGGGCCCGTAGCCAGGTCAAAGTAAGCAGGGAGGCACCAATACCCAGCAAGGGGGCACCTTTACATTTTCTTTATTTTTTCCTCTTTTTCTTCTTTTTTAAGTTGGGGGGCACTCCACACCTAGCGGGGGGCACGGCCCCCCAGTGCCCCCCTTGGCTACGGGGCTGGCTAAACCACGAAGTTTACAAATTTGAAACGTATAATAATATAAGTTCGCAACCAGTGCCGACGAGTGTGGGGGGGACAGGGGGGCCAATGCCCAGGGGCCCGGCGAGTTTTAGGGACTGAATGGCCAATCAACTTTTTAAAATATTAATATCAGCCCAGGGGCCCGAAATTTCTGTCGATGAGCCTGTTCGCAGCTTTGTAATAGTTTTATATATTGATATCTTCTGAGGACAACTAGCAACTTAAATAAGTTAATAAAATAACATTGGCTTCTGACTTCATTTTTATACATATGTATAATAAAATAATAAAGTACAAACTCCGTGATTTCTGAGTGATGTTATTTAATTTGCAAATTTACTTTTTAGCAGAATTAATTTTATTTTAAATTGAATACTTGCGACTGTTGTTGTTGATAGATCTGTTCTTTGTTTTCAATATTTTATAAGAAATATCACACAAATAGCTAAGCTTTATTCATGCATCTTTGTCGTTCTACCCGGGTTGTACGTTAAACAAACAGTATAATAATATAAATCAGGTATCTATTATGTAACAATTGTGTCGCAGAACTATTGGTCAATATATTTATAACAGGAATCAGAAATTGCTCAGCCTCAATAAAATGTTATCATTTAAACTCTTTACTATTAAAATTATTTTTAACAAAACTGCAACATGCCATGCATTACACTGGTAAACAGTGAATTCATTGCCAGTGATATTTGAATAATTTTATACAAAGTAAACTATGCTGCTTTAGAATATGTAAGTGCTTTTGCTAGATTGGCTCTATTTTACGAGATAATTAAAATTAATGAAATAATGTATGCACCGTGTTTGGAATTTGTCAAGAATTGCATGAAGTATAATAGTATACTAACAAATAGTAGTGAAACTGTTAATAGCCATGCAGAAATTTGTTCAAAAAAATGTGTAATAGTGTTATAGAAGAAAACATTTTCATTTGAAAAACTAATTATGTCTAATTAATTAATTAATTAATATGTTAATTGTCTATGGTAATGCATTAGCAAATCGCTGTTTGCTCGACTTCCTTTTGTATGTGTCGTTGGTGCAATTGCGCTAAAGGCTCCAACAGTAGTCAGCCATCATATGTATGTCCCATCTTCCTTGATATCTCACCTCCATCACCCTCATATCCTGATGAAACCTCTCACATCGTTCCTCACTGAAGTCCCCAAGGTTACCTGGACATTTGTCTAAATGACTGTGCAGGTAATATACCTTGATGCTCATATTTGTTCCACTGTTTCTGAAGTTAGCGAGCATATCTTGCACCAGTTCTTCGTAATTCTCTGCTCTGTTATCACCTTAAAAGTTCCTGACAACTGAAACAAAACTGTTCCATGAAGAAGCTTCAAGGTGATTTCGATCGTTGATGAGTTTCCGAATCTGAGGACCGTCAAAAATCCCAGCTTTCAGCTTCTCCATGCTCAATCCGGGAAATGATCTGCAAATATACTTGAAGCAATTGCCAGATTTGTCCAAAGCCTTAACAAATTGTTTCATTAAACCTAATTTGATATGAAGCGGTGGGAGAATGATCTTATTTTTGTCAACCAGTAGCTTGTTGATGCCACTTTTGTCCAATGATCTTGCATTGCCCTGCTATCCCAAAGGCACATGAAGCATGAGTATTTTGTGTATCCTGACTGCTACCCAAGCAAGAAGTTTACCATTTTTAGATCAACACAAATTGACCACTGATGCTCATAATAACGGACTTTCTGCAATACTGTTTTGATATTCTCATACTCTTCTTTAAGTGTTGTTGAGTGAGCAATGGTAAGAGATGCATAACGGTTACCACTGTGTAACAGAATGCATTTCAAGCTTCTGATGGAACTGTCTATAAAAAGACGCCAGTCTTCGGAATGGTAGTCTTGTATTCCCATTTGGAGCAGAAGTCCAGGGATGTCATTACAGTAAACAAGATCTTCCTCTTGGCTGAAATATGGAAGAAGAAACTCTTCTCTTTTCAGATAAAATGTTATTTTTACTTCTGGTTTGAGAAAATTTCTTTCATTGAGCCTGGACGCTAAAAGCTCAGATGCTTGTTTGGACAGATTTAGGTTTCGTATTAGGTCATTGAATTCTTCTTGGTTGAATGGTTGAGGTGTTGAAGAACTTCCTTCATAATCGCTTCCACTGTTTTCACCTGCCAAAAACTTCAGATCTTGCCCCTCGTCGGGGTCTGATGGTGAAAGCTCTAATAATCCAGTAAACACTGGTATAGGAACTTCACTGCTACGTGGAATTGGTCTCCTTGCAGATTCAAGATCAGGATAATCCCACTTAGATTTCTTGTGGCGATTGAAGCCTATAACATTCACAATACAAAAATAACAATCACCAAAATACACCGAAACTTAGACTTTTCTTCTCACCATTTGTCCACAGCCGTAGGCTCTCCATACAGATTTTGCAGACCTTATAGGGAACCCAAGACATGTCATGGTCTCCCAGCTTCACACCGAAATAAGCCAAATATGCCTGCTGCACAAATTCGGTTATATTTCTTCTTTGCTTTTCAATCATGTATTGTCCAGAGATGTAACAGAATACATTTTGATTATTTTGCAGCATCTCCGTGATGAACTCATGATGTCTTTAGAAAGCAGAGATAAAATAGAAAAAAAAAACAATTTATAAATCGGTATAGTTTAATTAAACAACAGACACCAAACCTATTGTATTTGTTTTACACAAGGGGTATAATTATATTTTCAAGGGTGTCCAATATCTCAGAAACTAGAGCCAATTCAGCAAAAGCAGTGGCAGTTTTGAAATCAGCACCCATGAATTGCTATAAATTCATTCAAACATTCTTGGCAACTCACAAAAAATTTTTTTTTGTTGGGCTGTGTTATTGAAACGTAGTTAAAATTATATACATGTATTTCTAATAAATAGCTAAACAATCGGTACTAAAATGCACCATTCCAGATATCAAACTGCAAAAAATTTCTTGGGGAGGGGACTCACTGAGATCCCCTCCCCAAACCCCTCCTCTCCGTTCGCAAGCTTTCGGCGCTTCGCGCCTCCATTTTTGCCCCCCCCCCCCTCGTTATCGCAAGTTTAGGTAGTACATCATTAAATTATCGAAATATTTTTTGTTCTAAGACCAATTTTCAACAATGAAAACAGTTTTGCCCCCCCCCCCGGGGTCTATGTTTTGCCCCCCCCCCGGGGTCTATGTTTTGACCCCCCCGTCAAAGTTGTCTAGATCCGCCCCGATCATTTCTTCGGCTCCCCCCCCCCCCCCCCAATCCAATATTCCTGGCTACGGGCCTGCACCAAAACCACGTGACACAAGTATCGCATTAGAAAGGTCAGCGCATTCTATTATGAAAATAAGTACATTTTTTTTGTTGCGAACTTACGTGTACCCACGGCCAAACTTCCGCAGTTTTTGGGGTAGAGTCACGAAAAAAGGTTGAGAATCGCTGCTGAACACCCCGACCGTAACAAGGAAGTAATGAGTGTAGTTTTTAATTACATGTAACACTGATATTGAATTTCGAAAATAAAAATAAAAAAAATTCGAATCCAAAAATATTTAAATCGAATACGCTTTGTCGCTCAAGGATACGTTTTGAATAAATAATAACGGACAGTTGGAGAAAATAAAAGGCGTTCACATTGTATAAAGCACAATTGGTCAAAATTATTTTCTCTCCCCCCATCCCCCCCCCACTCGTTCTCTCACTATTTACATAACAGAGACCTACATCAGGGCCGTAGTTAGCTATTGTGACGCCCTGTGCGAGTTACAATTTTTTTGGCGCCCAATCTGAAAAGTGCAAATATACATTTAACAGCTCTCTTTCGGCGCCCCTTCCTAGTTCGGCGCCCTGTGCGGCCTCACACCCCGCGCCGTACCCTTTCTACGCTGTTTGACCCAACCCCCTTTTTGGATATTAGCTGTTTATAAAATATGTTTATTATGTATTACATATTTAAAGACCAAAAAAAAGTCACGTTACATAACGAACAAATTCTACCACCACCTTTCCCTACATGCCGGTTTAAAAACATATACCGGGACTTCCCCCCCCCCTGCTCATACGTCAGCACGTTATATAATATTCATGGTGAAGTTGTTTTTTTTTCTATAGGCCACAATGATTTGTTCCGATGTTTGACACTGGCATGTCTGAATTTCAACAGTTAGATACGAAAAATAATATTCTACGGTGGACGACATGTTTTATACCGTGATATAAGCATCTAATTTCAGAAATGCGGATTTAACGTCGGGGTGTCATGACGTATGGGCCACCCCCCTCTCCCCTCCCGCAATCCCCCCCCTAACTTTTAAACTTGTAGCCTTCATTTATTTTTTTCTTTCCCTGTCTCTCTTCTATTTATAAGGGGCTAAATATTTCTGTTTTCTTTACCCCGAAACCTTAAAAGACCTTAAATCTACTTATGGTTCAACTAGTGGAATAGCCTGCAGAATCTGGCTGAACGAAATCCGACAGAAGGGATAACAAAGAAATATACGAAACACTGCAATAGAAAAGAACATTTGGCCTTTATTGCCATGAACAGAAATAACAAAGAAATCTATGAAATATAACGCATACACCGCACGATATGAAAACCACCTGAGGGAGACACTGGTTAGTTAGACGATTATGTATTTAAGGATGTGTGTATTCCTTTATTCGTATGTGAGCATCTGCCGACAGATATATTAGGAATCAAAACAAAAGTAACATAAGCTTAATGAATAAGAATATCTTAGCGAATACATCTTTTAATTTATTCATGCGTGTGTGTGTATTTATGTGTGCGTGCGCTTTTTTTTTACTGGTTCCATTGGTCGCAGTACTATTTAGTTTACAGGTAAACGGGGAAATTCAAACGTGACCTTGCTTACCCATACATAACAAATACCTGTTGTGTGGAATTTCTTCAGACTGAACGAAAATATCGATATGAATCAAACCCTTCAGAGTGTTTGACCTAGTTTAAGCCGGGTGCCGCCGCGCAGTTTAAACACAGTTAACTCGAGATTAACATTTGCACTTTAACCATTCTAGGATTGAATGCCTGTAGCCCACGCTAGTAACGTTCACATGTCACATGATTTTTTTTCTTTCAAAGAATGAGTCTCAAATAGATGTATATAACTAGACTTGCCATACGTCCCTGTTTCGCCGGAACAGTCTCGGATATACTGGGTTGTCCCAGTGTCCCGCCCGGTTGTTGAAATTGTCCCGGTTTAGATTCAGTCCACGGTTTGATGGTGTACAAAACTAACTTCGGACTTTGCTGCAATGAATTTTATGAAAAAATTAAAGAGAAGAAGGACTTATTGAGAAAAGTTCACTCATTAGTGAAAAATACGAGTGGTACAACAAGTAGAAAATTGTTTTGTTTTGTAAAAATATCATGTTTGTGTACCATTATGAATAAAATAACAAAGATTATCTATTCTATATTTTAAGTGTTTTTTTACATTACTGTTTTCATACCCCCCACACCCCCCGAAACCGACATCCCTAAACCTAAAGTAAAAAAGACAACTGTCCCGGTTTGTCCATGAAAAAAATATGGCAAACCTATATATAACACACTTGAAAAACAACTACAACAAGTTAAACCAAAAAAAAAAAAATAAATATCAACACATAATTTAAATCTAATATTATCAAACATATGTTATAAATAACACAAATTATGATTAAAGGAACGGTACACATCGCTGACAAAAAAAATGGGGGGGGGGGCATTTAAAATACATTTTGTGAGAATCCGTGTAATAGATAAATACACACAAATATTTTACGTTGCATACAAAAGAGCCTTGTAGAAACATTTTCATTGTAATATTCGCTTCAGTTAGTTTCTTTACACAGAGAAAGGGGGTACCGCAAAATTTGAATGCCGTGGAATGCTTGATTGTGGATTGTAGAATTAATAGAGCTACAAAGTAACACGCAAACAGTTGGGGGGGGGGGGCGATTGCACTGACTGACAGACAATACGCAGTTAAGCACAGACTAAACTGGCAGAATGTGGAGACACCAACGCTGTATGGAGACGGGCGTCTTCACATTTCGAGGCAAAGGTGTGTTTCCTGCGACTGCTCTTCGGGCAGTGTCACGCAATCGCACGCACACTATACACCTCAATATACATAAACAAGAACAGATTCTATCTTCACCACAAAGACGCACACACATAGGGACACAGACAAAGAAGCACACTGATATATATATAAATAAATAAATATATATATATATATATATATATATATATATATGTATGTATATATATATATTAGTTTTAAAGTTTCTCGAGTGTATATGCTAGTGTAAAACTTCGCACTGAGACTGATTTCATGTTATAGGCCTACACGGTTTCATTTCGTAAGCGATGCACAGCTTATCGCTATGACGTCATTAGCTGTAAACAGAGCCATTCTTACATTATTGGGCGCCATAGGCACATTTTAGCTTGGATCCATGTACACATGTTCAGTTGCACTTGCTTCTGTTGGTTAATTGAATGTCTAGATAGGGGCCCCGTCGGCGGTGGGCACCATTGGCATCAGCCTAGGCATAAAAAAGAGCGGCACTTGCTGTATGGATTATACTTTTGACCAGGGCTCGATTTACCGCCGGGGAAATCCCCAGCACTGAAACCTGTCACCCCCGGCTCTGCTTTAGCCAATATATCCCTGCCGGGGATGAAAGCATAGACATTTATCCCCGGCTCTGCAGAAATTTGTTTTCATCCCCGGCACTGGTTTTTTCTTAAATCGAGCACTGCTACTTATTAGCATTGAGCCTACAGTGGCCCACAGATTTGACAATCTGTGCAGTAACCTCAGTAGCCTGACATTAAAATTGCTAAGGTAGTCTAGTAATCAGTTACATTCAGTGTTGCCAGAAACCCGCCCAAATCCCGCTTTATATGTAATAATGATATTTTTAGATTGTATCCTTCATTTTTATCAATTTACGTTAAGGAAAACGTTGAAGTCTCCCAGTCCCGCCAACTCGCTGGTGAGATACAACTCCCCCCAACACCAGAAAAACGGAACAAGAAAAGTATGTTTATTAATATTTTTCTTTTTTTAAAGGAGATCGCTGAACGGATAAAATTATCCAATCAGAATAGGTTTCTTTCGGCTATGAACGTAAATACAAAACATGAATGGCTACATTTTATGGAAGAGGCAATTTTGCTTCTTTTTTTTTCAAATATGTAAAATTTGAAAACATTATCCATTTACTAAAATATTGAAAGCATCAAATGAGTAGTATATTATAAAATTAAATGGTATGTAAGATATACGGTATATTGCATTGTGGTGAATCTAGCTACTTCAAAACAAATCCAAATGATTTAAGGCATGCGATGATTTAAAGTCAAGTAGTACGAAATACTGTCATCTGTACAATCAGTAAAGGAAATGTCTGAAGTAGTAAACAAATTATTCACTAATCTACTTTGTACAACTATACATTAGAATGAACTACAAATTGTGGTAATTTTATTAACATATTACGGGATAAATGCTATTCAAAATATATATCTTATCTGCTTAAGATCTGTCTTTTTCAAGTTAAATATTTTTGGGCATAAAAATGGTTCCATGAGACTCTAATGATGAGATATTATGTGTTTTAAGTAAACCATTAACAATCCTTTAATTAATACACGAGTATCTGAAAGCTTGCATTTCCAGTTTACTTTTTACAGGTGTGAATGGGGATGTATCAAATGTTTTCATATGCAGATAGCTAAATATTCATATTTTTTAATAGTTAGTCTATCATTAATCATTTTGAATTACACAGCCAACTGTTTTTTTTTTGTGTAATCTTAATTAGTCAAGGTCCTAAACATTTTTTAAATGTCTAATTCCTGTCATATTTATAACCAAACTTCTGTTAGTGTTATTGATTGGAGCTTTATAGGAAAATGCTTTTGTGGTGTCCATTAAATTATTTAATTTACCATCTAATAATTTTTTTTCCTGTAAAAGCCCCTTTATTTTTAGCATTTTTCTACATATGAAGATGTTTTAAAAATCATTAACATATTGGGTGAACATTGTCTTAGTGTTTTGGTAGTATTATTACACAGACTGCTACTTTATAATCTACTTTTGTAAATTAAATAGATAAAATAAAAATCCATGCCACTGCTAGAGAAAAAGATTCAATTCTTTTAATTTAACCTTTAAATTCACAATTTAAATATTAGTATCATAAACATAACCGTTATTATTTATTACATTGCCTAATGTGTGAATGCCTCCAGAGGTTTTAGGACATTTTAGTTATTAATACTGGTTAAATGATTTATTTTGTTTTTTAAAATACCATGAGTCATAATTGAAAGTTTTACTACTTTTTTAACTTTCTTTCAAGAATGTGGAAAAAAGTTCTTTGTAAGTGTAGAAAAAAACCCAACAAAACAACTGATTTTATTTCGCTCAGGATAGGCAAAAACTCTCTCAACATTAGCACATATCCAGGGTACTTACTGTAAAATTTGCATTTTTGTTTTTATTCATCCTTTAGTTCAGAGTTGACAATGCAACTATGATTGTCAATTTCATAAGACCCAAATACATGTATCAACTTAAGATGACAAAAAAAACAAAACAACAAAGAAAATATGAAATAGACTGTTTCTTAACTGACTTTTAACTTCAGGGCATGCTAGATGGATAAAAAAAACATATATCTTCAGATAGAGAGATAGTTGAAGAGTTAAATATATAAATGAGATTTTGGGGGGGTTGGGGGGAGGGGGGGTCAGGGTGGAATGATAGAAAAATACATTGAAGTAAATAATACAACTTTTTTTTTATTTCATATAAGTTTCAGGGCAAGACTTAAAGAATGATTTTAATAACAGCTTCTGGATCTCACAGACTTCAAAATTATTGATCATGTTAACATGGGTAGCAGCAATAGCTAGACACTAAAGTCAAGATTTATCAAAATCATCTGGTGCATTTATTTTATGGTTTAATTGAACCATTAGGATTCTGTGACATAATGCGTTGCACCATGATCTTTTAAATGGAGTGTTTGTGTGTCTTTTTATTTTAACATTGCCTGTTAGGCTTACACTAGTTCACTTAGTGTAAGTTCAGACTGGCTAGCCAGAGGCACTAGAGCTTGGGAATCAGATGAATGAACACTGAACTGAACATAAACTGTGAAGCTGTGTCAAGTCAGCCTATGAAGTCACCTGTAATGAACAAGACTTTATGTCATGACCCTCGGGCTATTTCCACACCAGCTAGTACAGGCTGTCTTGTTTTGCCATTTTTACACATCTCCAACAGCAATGGAGGCTGTTCAAGTCCAAGTGTGGAGGCTAGAACTTTTTTTTATTGTCTTCAATGAAGTTAGCCACTTAGTGGAGGTCATTGGTAATGGCATTCACCATATCGCCCATGCTACAACTTCATTATCAGTATCAAGTGACAGAGAGCTGTCCTCTGGACTATATCAGGATGTACATATTTACTGTATTTCAGTGTTCATGCAAAGTATGCAGGGTCGGATTTAGACTTGATAAGGCCCTAAGCTATTCGAGATGTGGGGCCCTTTTTTTAAGTCCAGATATTATATGTCAGTGCAAACTACTTAAGTGTATATTACAATTGCTCACTCGGACAATTTTTTGCCCCCTCCCTCCCCCACCTCAAGAAAGTGGGGGCACTAAGCTATAGCTTGTGTAGCCTCTGGATATACTAAAATTTAATGTAAAGACGTAAAGACCAACAGTACATCAAATGAAAAAAACCCACTTAGTAAACAGCTTATATTTATCTGCTGGGGCAGTGCCTTCTTGCATATATTGCCTTCTGCAGCTCAGATTCCTGTCGCCCATTTTATACCCCATGCCTTCTTTGCACTACACTTGCCCATCTGCTGTGGTGCAGAGTCTAGTCCATAACCAATTGTGGGCATAGGCTAGTAGGACACATTACCAAGCCATTCCCCGTGTGTTTAATGAATGGGTCAGATGGTTACTGCCCTGAAGATCTTCCTCTCATTCAATAAAAGAAAAACAGCAATCAGCATTCACCAGCACAACAATTCTGCATTTATCAGACAGAAGAGGAATCAGCCCCAAATATCAAATGTGGAGTGGACTAGGAAAGGTGAAATACACAGCCATGCATAGATCTGGTGAGTAATGTCTTATGATTTTATATTCTCCTATTAGTACTGCAGCTGGTAGACTCATTAATTTTAATTTTATTCTCTTGGTGAGCAGTATGTCTTTTTTTTTACTTTATATTTTCCATCGTGATTTCAAGATTTTATTTTTAATGGTGTATATTACAAAAGGTGCATGTTTTTAAAATAATATTGATGTGTAACAAACTCATAGGCTGAATTTTCATAGCGGACATTTATTGTATATCACACAACAATTGAGGGTGGCCGAACATTGTAGAGAGCATGATTGTCGACCTTAGAGTCATTGGTTCGATCCTCGGTGAGAACCAAGGGAATGTGTCCAGGTCCTGATGGAAGTTGGTTAAAAGCTCCTCAAGTCCACCCAGCTTTAAATGGGTGCCCGACGTAAGTTGGGGGAAAGTAAAGGTGACTAGGCGTTGTGTGCTAACCACACAATCCCTTCATAAGCAGTGGTTACAAAAAAAAAACAACAGATGAATATTCTACATTCCATCTGCCTCGGTGACTCTCTATATGATTAAGGGATCCTTACTCTTTCTTTTACACATCAACTTCATAGGGTGTCACAGTGTTTGTCTGTTGTAATTCTTTAGAAAAAAATTTGGGAAAAGTGAAAAGGAAGCATTAGTAATATCCCTTTTTTTTTTTTACCATTATGGGCCGAACAAACGGTATTTGTACTTAATTGTCTTTTATAATTGTTATTCTTTTTTTTTTTTTAAACCAGACTAAAAAATCGAACCACGTACATGTATTGACTATATAGGTATCCATATCCCAGTTTGCCGAACTACTTAGTAGTTTAATTATATTACATTATATCGATAGTGAACTCGACTCACATGCAAAGGGTACAGGGTTCACTCCCTGGTGTAGCCAAAAATTATTCGCTGACTAGGAGAGGGTGAGGAGATGGGGGCCACCAAGTCTATAAGCCCACAGGAAGGGCGTATAAAAGCACAATATATATATATATATATATATATATAAATATATATGTATATATATATATATATATATATATATATATGTCTGTTGATGTTTCCATTCGTTCCCACAAACAACTGTAACTGTATCGATTAAGGGTGCAAAAAACAATAACTGCACCTTTAATTTATTGAACACGGCCAGTAAAAACAGTTCTTTATACACTAATGATTATAATCACAGCAACAAAACCTTTTTTTTTTTGAGATTATTATTTAGAGCTGTACGGTAATTCAACATTTTAAAATTACCCATTTACATGCAGATTAGTTTACTTTTTTTGCACCAGAAGCTGTTGACATTGTTTACCCATAATGATACACACGATTTTCAACCGTTTGCTTTTTATCATCTTTAAACACTGCCTCCAAGCTATGTTTACTTTTAAAAAAAAAAAAAACAAGACTGCAAAAGCCTACTTCGGTAACATTTGTACTTTACCTATTTACCAATGAACCATTTCCATGTTTTTTTTTTACAGTGGTCAGTGTCTTGATGCATACATTGTATGTTTTCATCCCTGTTAATTGATTCTTTCATGCGTCTATGAATAATAAATGAGAATCTGTTGAGATCGATGGTTTGGGTCAATACGTGTTTGTCTGACCGTCTATCGCTGCTGTCTGATTGCTGTATCACATAGCAGTGGGCTTCATATTCGGGAGTTTTCTTTTGTTTTCTAAAGTCTGTACATTACTTATAATTACCTTACATAATTAGCTGTATTCAGGGCCGGCCTTAAGCCACTTGGACAGATCGCTCTTTTTTATATCTGTCGCGGATCGATAGATCATTCGCTATTTGGGCCCCACACAGAATGAGGCCCCCGTGTTACTTGTGATCTATGTCCTTCTTGTCAAGTATTACACAACATATTGCAAATACAAATACATGTCCAAAGGCCGGTCCTGGTTTTCGTGGTTTTCAAATAGAGCAAAGAAAAAGGCAAACCAACTGAAACCATGCAACCTGTTGTAGGGCTCCCACTGTTAGTGGGGCTCCCTTCAAGTATTAATTTCTTTTAAATGCGTTGCAAAGACCCCACTCCAACGGTTACCTTTGCCCGGACCTCTAAATATCTAGGAATATCTCTGTATTGAGGGCTTACGGTTCTTTTTGCAACCCAAGTGTTGAATTTCTCAACCCATTTTAACTCTTAATACCTCCGTGGAACCTTCTTACACCCTGCAGTAATAGGTATGGTAAGGCCAAATCGGGTTGTCCATTTATTATGCCAACAAGTTTAAGAACTTTGTCAACAAGTCTAAAAAAAAATGTTACAAATTAAAGGACCCTCGACATATAAAGCCATAAAATATGTTCAAAAATTTATCATTCCTCTCCATTATAGAGTTATACAACGAATTTCAGGACCCCCTCCTTCTAATTACATATCTGAGATCAAAACTAGAACTGTAAAAATCGAATACAAAAAAAAAAAATCGGTCACATCAATGTGTTGAGATTTCCCCCGTCGGCATACTTTGAAGACGGCGGGCTGCATGGTCTATTATTTATTTTCATATTAACGCTGTCTTGCGTTGACAATTTTTTTTTTTTACACATGTGAGGTATTTTTTTATATTTTGTTTTTTTGTTTAGTTCTCACAATTGTGTGTCCCTTACTAAACTCAGCACGGAAGGACCCACACATTGATGCGCATAATGTTTGTTTTATTCTCTCTTTAGTATGAAGGGCTGCGTTTTTACGTCTTAACCGTGCAATAACAAAATACAAACAACCAACAAACAAACAAACAAACGACTTTTCTCATCATTCCTATCAAACCAGTGTATATTTTTTTTTTTTTTATGTTCATTGTATTGTAAGACGTCATTTGACCAAAGCCATCGCTATGATGATAGTTGAAAGAACAGCTCATGGTTGAGTAATAAATCCAAACATGTACTTCCATCTGACGGGAATGATCTTTATTAAGTAAATCTTTGTAGTTCGGTAATCGATGCAGGCCACTAGAGTGCTTGTTATCGTACCGCTATCGATTTCTGCAGTCTTATTGGCTTTGTCCTCCCCCCCCCCCCCGCATCCCTCCCTTTTTTTTTTGGCACATTCATTATTTGTGAATCTGTCTCCCGTCTCACGTACTCACACACACACACACACACACACACACACACACACACACACACAAATACGCGCATGTAATTTAACTGCTCGCTGGCCATTTTACCAAGGCGACGTTGGGTGTGGCGCGAAGTTGTTTGTGTTATCTGAGATGACTTATGACGTGTGTGCATTGAAAAGATACAATTAACGTCTAGCCCCGGGAGGTATACTATAGTCTAAGTACAAAGTCAACGGGATTGATTCGAACTGGTGACAGCAATAAACGACGGAAAGAAAGAATGGGACCAGTTTGGACGCATCGTGGGCGCGATGCAAACAATTTATTTTAGTATTACGTAGCTGTGAACAAATATTCCTAATGATTAACGTTCATGTTCTGTTTATTAACATTTGAAGCGATTGTGGTCATAGAAAAATGGACAGTCTTTTTGGGTAGATGTTACTCGTATTATAATAAAGAGAATCAGGAAAAACCCCTTTCTTTTTAAGCGGTGCTTACT
Organism: Bulinus truncatus; assembly: GCA_021962125.1. Lineage (NCBI taxonomy): Eukaryota > Metazoa > Mollusca > Gastropoda > Planorbidae > Bulinus > Bulinus truncatus. The sequence continues at coordinate 4,506,184 of JAGDYQ010000053.1, read as the reverse complement.
TCGTATTTTCACTTGCTGTTGGCACCAGTAATCTTAAGGATAATGTTATATGTAGTTATAACATAGTTCATTTTTATGAAATGTTGAATTCGTGGATAGTTCAATATTTTCCATTGAGGTAAGTTTTTTTGTTCACTTTTGTCAGCAGATTTTTTTTTTCGAAAATAATATTACTGCTTTTAACTTAAGTCCCAAATGTGTGTACATTTTAAGACACTCGTATATTGTATTATTTGTTAATGAAGATTCGCAATACATAAACCAACCGCCCAGTCACGTGTCCGATGATCAGTATAATCGAAGAGTTTGTAGCATTTTAGTGTTAACTTGAACACAATGCACTATATATATATACACACACACATATATATATATATATATATATATATATATATATTGTGGAGAAATAATATAGTCTAGGTTTGATGACGCAATTCGCTAGGCTCCGCCCACCGCAGTATCTATGGCGTCATTCCGCCATCTTGAGTGTAAATATTGGGAGCTTTAGTGTATACGTCATTTGGTACAAATGACGTATATTAACCGACAGTTGGGAGCACATGCTTTGTTTTATAGTTAGTCTAGCTGTGGGCATCTATGTAGATGGATGCATATTTACAGTTTGCTTTTGTACTCCTCCTGATTCTACCTTTATGTCAGTTCATGTTCAAGTATTAAATGATTGTTTGATGTTACTTCACTGGAGTTAACTACGTGATTTGTGTTGTCTGATTTATTACACCCTCTACAAGCATCATCAATATAAGGACCCCTAACATATATTTGGCACCTCCGACGTCGAACTGACTGACTTAGCTGGATTCAGGAGCAGCGGAGTGAGTACATTAAGACTCGTTGTAATTACCGGTTAAGTATTCATCGGTGAATTACGTGGCGGCCACCACCCTGGGTGCGCGCCGTGAAAACTGTGTTCTGAAGTGGCCAACGTTACTGTTTGCTGAAGTGGCCAACCCTATTGTTTGCTGAAGTGGCCAACGTTACTGTTTGCTGAAGTGGCCAACCCTATTGTTTGCTGAAGTGGCCGACGTTACTGTTTGCTGAAGTGGCCAACCCTATTGTTTGCTGAAGTGGCCAACGTTACTGTTTGCTGAAGTGGCCAACGTTACTGCTTGCTGAAGTGGCCAACGTTACTGTTTGCTGAAGTGGCCAACGTTACTGTTTGCTGAAGTGGCCAACCCTATTGTTTGCTGAAGTGGCCAACGTTACTGTTTGCTGAAGTGGCCAACCCTATTGTTTGCTGAAGTGGCCAACGTTACTGTTTGCTGAAGTGGCCAACCCTATTGTTTGCTGAAGTGTGCAACGTTACTGTTTGCTGAAGTGGCCAACCCTATTGTTTGCTGAAGTGGCCAACGTTACTGTTTACTGAAGTGGCCAACCTTGCTGTTTGCTGAAGAGGCCAACCTTGCTGTTTGCTGAAGAGGCCAACTTTACTGCTTAAAGTGGCCAGAGTTGCTGTGTACTGACGGGGCCGACGTTACCGTGTGGCTGGGAATCACCTCCTCATCGTCAGAGGACCCCACCATAGGATCACCGAGGATCAACAAGGGATCATCGAACATCGCGGACAGGGATCACCAAGGATCAACCCGTGTGTTAGTCAACCCCACATCGAACATCGCGGACCGGGATCACCGAGGATCAACCATCGAAGTCAAGGAACAAAATTTACTATTGTGTATTTCTTTATATGTAAGTTGGCATATTTTTTTTTATATATATTTATTACTAGAATATTGAAATCTGGTGTAATTATTTGTTTGTTGTTCTTGGTGGAATTCTGTATTTAATACAGTAGAGGTTAAAATAGGGTCCACCCTGAGCAGCCAAAACATTTAATTTGCTGATTTTTTTAAAAGGAATTTTGTATTTATTTAGTTATTACTTGTATGTTGATGACATAATAGAATATTTTTGTGTATGATATATAGTATCAAACATCTTCATTTATTAGTTATAATTGGGTTTGGTTACTGCCATGTCATCAATTTTAAATATTGTTGAAGCTGGTAAAGCACTTGGCCTTACAGGCCAAGAGTTACAAACCTGGGTATCTGTAGAGAGAGAAAGGGTGGAAAAGAAAGAGATGGAAGAAAAACAGAGAGAGAGGGAAGAAAGAAAGGAAAAGGAACAGAGAGAGAGGGAAGAAAGAAAGGAAAAGGAACAGAGAGAGAGGGAAGAAAGAGCCGCAGAACGGGAAATGAGGAAGGAAGAAATCGCGAACGAAAGGGCGCGCTTAGAGTCTGAGAACAATAGACAGTTAGCTAACCCCGGAGTTAACGGAGCAGGTGATAGAGTGACCACATCACTTAAATTACCTTATTTTACAGAGGGCGTTGACAGTATGGACACATACTTGTCTAGGTTTGAAATGCTAGCTACTAGCGCGGGTATGCCGAAGAATACATGGGCCGCGTCAATTTTAGGATTCATAAGAGGCAAAGCTCTGGATGTATGCTTGAAACTAAATGAAAATGAAATAAAAAATTATGATGTTGTGAAAGAATCATTAATGAAGATTTATGGTAACACATGTGATGGTTACAGGGAAAAATTTAATAATATTCGCCCATCACGAGAGGAAGACCCCAATTTATTTATCACCAACCTTAGTTTGTTTTTTGATAGATGGGTGGCTCTGTCTGGGGCGAAACAAGAGTACCATGATTTAAGGGAACTGATTTTAGTAGATAGGGCAATTAATGTGTGCCATAAAGATTTAGTGGCATTCTTGAAAGAAAAAGGGCCAAAAACTTTAGAAGATGTCACTGATTTATTGAGAAAGTATAAGTCTGCACATCCAGAAAAACCCATATCTAAGTTAGAACCAGACCATAACCAGGATGTGCTGTGCTTTGCTAAAGCTGTACCATGTCCTAACCGTGGCCGTAGCTTAAGTCCTGGGAACAGGAATAGATCCAGTGACCGACATGACGGGGACAAATTATGTTTCTCATGTGGGAGAGCCGGACATAGATCGCGAGACTGCAAAAGGGGAAATGGAGGTAGTGATAGTTTATGTTATCTGTGTAACGCCAGGGGACATTATGCTAGGAACTGCACTTGGTCCCGGGGAAATAGTCAGGGGAGAAAAGGACAACAGACCAGAACCATGGACAAGACCAGACAGAGACAAAGAGATAGGGTACAACAGGCAATGTTAGTTCAGGGGGGAGGTAATGGTTTACATTTTTACCCTGGGTTCGTTGGTGATGTACCTGTGAAGGTGCTACGTGACACTGGGGCAACGTGCGTGTGTGTCCGTAGATCATTGGTGAAAGATAGTGAATTCACGGGAAGAATGGGTCTATGTGCGTCATTTGATGGGACGGTACATGAGTTACCCATAGCCACCATTAATCTTAGAAGTCCATTTTACACAGGGCTAGTTGAAGCATTAGTCATCGAGAAACCAACTTATGACGTTTTAGTGGGCAATATTGAGGGCGTAATAGAGTGTGATCCCATGGAATTGGATAAATGGAAAAAACTTAATGATCCTACTAGAAACTGTAATGCTGTGACAAGGGCTCAGGCTAAGGAGGAAAAACTCCATAATCAGTCATCAATTAGTAGTACAGATAACTGCTTAATTAATACTCAGGAAGTAAAAATTATACAAAGGGAAGAGAATGTAGTCAACTTTCCTAATCCACACATGACTGACAATGTTAAATCTAGTGACATTCCTGTGGGTGAGATGTCTGACAGGGTCACCATAGATGGAGAGAACTTTTTTACCGAACAGCATAATGACGTGTCATTATCAAAATTAATCAACCGGGATAAAAAATCATTTAGAGATAGGGAAATCATTCAGTTAGAAAAAGGTGTTTGGGTTAGAAAGACACAGTACATGAATAAAACGGTGAATCAACTTATAGTCCCAATGAAGTATAGGAAATTAGTTCTTAGGACAGCCCACGATTCACCTTTAGCGGGTCATTTGGGGGTTACTAGAACCAAGTATAGGATCTTAGGAAAATTCTTTTGGCCCGGGGTTACCAGAGACGTAAAGAGATATGTTAGGACGTGTGACCTGTGTCAATCAAAGGGGCCCAAATGTACCAGGGGGAAGCCCCATTACAAACAACCGATGTAGTTGACAGACCGTTCACAAAATTAGCTATTGATATAATTGGACCTATGCCAGTGCTGTCCAATAGAGGCCATCGTTTTATCTTAACGGTGGTGGATGTATGTTCCAGATGGCCAGAGGCGGTGCCTCTGAAATTCATAAGGGCTGAGGACATAGCACAGGCACTAATGACTATTTTTTGTAGGACAGGCTTCCCTGATGTTATCTTATCTGACAGAGGTACTCAATTTGTATCTGAATTAACCAACCATTTTACCTCTGTATTGGGGATCAAACAAATCTTTACATCGCCATACCATCCCCAAAGTAATGGAATTTGTGAGCGACTGAACGGCAGTATAAAAAAAATGATCAGTAAAGTGTCTGATGACAATCCGGGAGACTGGGATCTCATGTTACCCTGTGTGTTGTTTGCATATAGGGAAATTCCACAGGAAACAACAGGATTTTCACCTTTTGAAATGGTGTACGGTGCGAATCCAAGGGGTCCACTGTCTTTACTTAAGGACTTAATGATAAGGAAAGATTTATCCCCTGACGTAAGAACTGCCTATGAGCTAGTGATTGATACAAGACAGAGACTGATAAAGGCTTGTGATGTGGCTAGATCAAATGTTTTAACAAAAAATAAAAGCACATTATTGAGGGTTAATAGAGACAGGAAACTCAGACATATTAGACCAGGTGAAGATGTACTTGTCTTATTACCGGACAAGACCAATAGATTATTCATTAAGTGGCAAGGACCTTTTAAGGTTACTAGAAAGGTGACAGACGTGGATTATGAAATTAATATTAGAAATAGGTTAAAGGTCTTTCATATAAACATGTTGAAAGTATACTATAATAGACCAATTAAATTAGTTCAGACCGCTGAGAGACAGGTTCAAAATTGTTTCATGTTAAGGGAGGAAGATGTACCTGACGCTGACATTCAGACATGTGAGGGACCTGAGGTTGGAAACAAGGAAACATGGGAGGATATAGCATTAAATAACCTAACTCATGACAAAGTGGTTAGTATTAAGACACTTTTGGGTGACTTTACCGATATTTTTTCTGATAGACCGGGTAAAACTGATATAATACAACATGACATAAAGCTGTCAGAAAACAAGGTTATCCGTTTGAGACCATACACCCTCTCATTACATCACCGCGACTATATCAAGAAAGAATTAGAAGGGTTACAGAAACAGTGTGTCATAGAACCATCAGAGTCACCATATGCAGCTCCCATAGTGTTAGTTAAGAAAAAGACAGGTGACATCAGACTGTGTGTAGACTATAGACAGTTAAATAAAATAACCATTATGGACTCGTATCCCATGCCCAATCCTGAGGAGTTAATGACCAGGCTAGCCAGAGCTAAATATTTTTCTAAACTGGATTTAGCAAGAGGGTATTGGCAAATACCACTGACCCCTGAAGCCAAACCATTGACTGCATTTATAACTCCATTTGGGTTGTTCCAATGGAATTTCATGAGTTTTGGGCTAGTAAATGCACCAGCCACATTCAATAGGATGATGGCCAAATTATTTTCCCATAGACAAGACACTGTTTGCTACCTGGATGACATTTGTATTTTTCATGAGGACTGGGATAAACATGTTAGGAGTCTAAGAGAAATTTTTACAGTTTTAAAGAGACATAATTTAACCGTGAGACCGACTAAGGTAGAGATAGGACTGACGGAAGTAACTTTCCTAGGACATAGGGAAATAATATAATAAAACCCATAGGTGAATCAGTGTCAAAGATATTAAATATTGAAAAACCGTCATCAAAGAAACAGGTGCGCAGTCTTTTGGGCTTATGCAATTTCTATCGGAAGTTTATTCCGAATTTCGCTCATATAATGGAACCTCTGGCTAATCTAACTAAAAAGGGAGAGCCAAACAAAATCATCTGGTCTGATGAATGTCAACGGGCCCTGAAGATTATTAAAACCGCCTTCGCTCAGGGGCCCATATTAAAGTTACCTGACATAGGTAAACAATTCGTTCTGGCCACAGATGCCTCGGCCGTTGCGATAGGGGGGGCCCTGTTACAGAGCCACAATGGTGTGTTACACCCAGTGCTATATGTCAGTCGTAAATTGACCTCACCAGAGACAAGATATGCCACAATAGAGAGGGAGGGATTAGCCATCACATGGTGCATTACAAAATTGGCAAGGTATCTGTTAGGTGCCCAATTTATTCTTCGGACTGACCATGCGCCGCTGGCATTTATAAATTCCAAAAAGCTAGGGAATAATAAAGTAGCCAGATAGTCACTCCTACTGCAGGATTTTAATTTTATCGTCCAAGCTATGAGCTTAAGTTCTCAACAAACCTATGTCCTGGCAGTAAGAAATCCTGTGTACCATAATGTCTGTTACATGTATTATATGTTTATATGATGACATAATGATATTTAATAATAATTGATGATTATGATAAAAAAAAAAGAAGTCACTGAAAAAAAAAATAATGAAGAGTAACTAGTAACATGAAAAAAAAAATAAACAAAAGTCACATGAAAAAAAAAAATATTGAATGGAATAACAAGTGACATAAAAAAAAAAAGTAAACAAGTCACATAGAAAAAAAAAGATAATAAAATAATAAATATCAGTGACGAAAAAGAAAAATGATGAGAAATTTGAATTTAATTCAATATGTTTATGCATATATAATTGATGATATTTATTATATTGTTTGCATGTATTGATTTATGCTTCCATGCAATATTGATTTGATTAATCATTGGATAATTTATTGTTGTTATGATGATTTGGGATATGTTCTATGATTGAACTTTGTTTCTTGTGGCTTCCTTTTGTTGGTATTAGTATTGGGTTTTACATGATTACATCATGCTTAGGTAGAGGGGAGAAATGTGGAGAAATAATATAGTCTAGGTTTGATGACGCAATTCGCTAGGCTCCGCCCACCGCAGTATCTATGGCGTCATTCCGCCATCTTGAGTGTAAATATTGGGAGCTTTAGTGTATACGTCATTTGGTACAAATGACGTATATCAACCGACAGTTGGGAGCACATGCTTTGTTTTATAGTTAGTCTAGCTGTGGGCATCTATGTAGATGGATGCATATTTACAGTTTGCTTTTGTACTCCTCCTGATTCTACCTTTATGTCAGTTCATGTTCAAGTATTAAATGATTGTTTGATGTTACTTCACTGGAGTTAACTACGTGATTTGTGTTGTCTGATTTATTACACCCTCTGCAAGCATCATCATTAAAAGGAACCGTAACATCAAAGAGTGTCATTTTACACAATATTGGTAGATGACGTCACTTACCAACCACAAGTTACATTGTTTCAAAGCCATGACACTTGTCAATCAAACTATAACACTTGCAGATTTTCATTCATTGCATCATTCAGGGTCATAAGTTTGAATTAAGAAATGACAATCCTATTGTTTCAAGGTTATATAGCTGCTATGATTTATGTAAACGTGACACTCGGTTTTTTTTCCTTCCTTTTTTTTTAAAATCTCGTCTGATCTGGTTATAGAATTGGGTTATTAACTGATTTTTTTATTTCATCTGCAATTCTGAAATAACACCATTTGGGTAAAATTTAACGCATTTAGGTGTTTGTGTTAAAAAAATGTAATCGCATATTTTTAACGCATTAATTACGCTTTAATTGCAGTAAATCAACAGCCATATATAAAATTTGACTCAGTATCACAATAATTCTGAAAAATACAACCACTGTCTCGGGTACAGGTGTATTAGCAAGATGTTATACTATCAAAATACGATACAAAATTATGCGTAAAAAAAATGATGATACAAAATTTCTAGCATCTCGTTATTTTGATCTAATAATAAACGGGTTCATTATACCTTCAACAATACACTATAGTACCTCCACCAATACACCACAGTATATAATGTAAACTAGTGAATGAAAGTTTTATCTTTTTACATCCACCGGGAAGGGAGCAGGAGTTTACTTGTCGAAGGGCTAAATAACCAAAACATCTTCATCATATATTACAGTGGGGCTTCAGTCGACATACCTGAGGGTGAGGGTATGTGCGAATTGCGGCAGGGTGGGTGTGGTAGATCTACTTAATAAGTGGACGGAACTTAAACTTCAAATGGTGAAATTCTGTTATTTATCGTTTTGGTGAACTTTCCGCATTTAGTCAAATTAACGCATTTAAGTGTTGCGTTAAAAATTTTAATCGCAAATTTTTTTTGACGCGTCAATCGCAAATTAACGCAGTTTAATCAGCAGCCCTAATATATATATATATATATATATATATATATATATATATATATATATATATATATACACAGATACATACATACGTACATAAATACACATTAATTGACTTAAAAAGTGTCTCAAGTGTGAACATTTTAAAACCGTAATGTGTCTCTTAGCTTTAACCCGTCTTTGTTGTGACATTAGCCTCACACTGGCTGTGTCTTAAGATGGCGATGTGGTAGCTAATCCCGATTTGTGTGGCACGGGGGCACTGGCTCGCGTTCCATCTTCCTCCATCGCTCATTGTTGTTCACGTCGAGGATGTCTAAAGGTTTCTGCTGGGATGTCTCTCCGGTGATGACGGGTTAGGGTTAAGGGGGAAACATCTCACGGACAAGGAATGGATCTGCCCAAATATTAATATGGTTGATTATTCCTTGTTTTTTTATGTCACTGTGGATGGAGATCACACATCTTCTACAGACTTTCATTCTTTCACACATGTAGCACATTATCAATGCTGAGCGTTTGGCGACACTTTTTAAATATTAAATGATACTTTCTATTTGAAAATAAACATATACCTCACGCCAGGGTTGTCCATGATCGGAGACCACGTTCAAGATTTTTTTTTTTTAAAACTGTAAACATTCCTACTCAGAGCCCCAATAATATCTAAACTATACAGAATCTGGTATGAAATAAAAATACTGATTCAAGGAGTCCCGCACTAGATTCAACTAAGAGACGCATTAGGGAAGCAATTTCCACAGTACGTTACTTTTGTGTTTGCCGACTAGTTAAGAAAATTGGGATATTATGTTTCGAAAATTTCCATAATTTCTATAAATATATTTTTTTGTGAAGTGTGTAGCTGGGTAGATTACGTTTTATAGAATACATTTTTTTTTAGGTTTTGTAATAGTTTTTGCATGTGACGCACTGGGGGGGGGGGAGACGTACATTCGTCGGCATTCATGTATGACCCTTGTCTCCACCCTACCGTGATTACCACCGTTTTTCTTCCCACCACGGGAGGGCAGTATCTGTTAATATTTAGTTGTTATTTTGATGTCAGCAACATGCCCAATTGGCTTTTTTGCCCTTAGGTGAATTTTTCTGTAATAAACCACTTCTTAGAAAATATCCTGCTGTTGTTATTCGATCATTGCTTTTTTTTTTTAAATGTAAATTTTGTTTAATCTCCGCGTGGATCAGTAATACATATATTCTTATGCAAAGCCTTTTTAGCAGTGTAGTGTAATAAGTCCCCTATGACAACCAAAGAATACACAATTCAAATGATCCATTGCTTTCGGGGCCCTTATACTCGTGTGGGGTCACGGGTCAATCGCCCAAGTAAGTGCGGTATGACCAGAGCTGGGCCTTAAAAATTGCGGGGCCCAGTTGAACGGATGCGTGCGAGGCCCCTCTTCTAGCCCGTGACAAGAGCCGTGACTCATAGTGATGCTGAATGTAAAGTGCGGGCGTCTGCCTTGAGCGGGGCCCGATTTGGAGCAATCGGTCAAATCGACCTAAGACTGGCCCTATCTGTGACTGGCCTATACATAAGTATAAGTGAAATGTAAACTTGGGCAACAAAAGTAAATAATGAGTTAATATTGGATCGCTTCATTTAGACTTGAGTCCCCCTAAAACAATGATCAATATGTCATCTGTTTTCATGAATCTCTGGTTACTTACTAGTGTCTAAGAAAGCCTCATTAACTATACATCCTCTGGAACCAGGATGTTGTAGTCCTGTAGGGACTATATTTATACACTTCGTTACAATACAGATCAATAACCTTTGATACCGGAAGAGGCTCCGCTAAATTTACCGCGCGCAGTGATAATGTAATTGCCCATAATAAAAAAAGTGTACTTGCCCTCATTAAAAAAATGGGGGGGGGGCTTTTAAAAAAATCAGACAGGGTGAATTGATACCATCTTTGATTAGATCGAGTGTTGTAAGCCAGGCCAACCTTAAGTTAATTAATTTAGTAAGGAAATAGTTCAGTCAAAATCAGGTTCATTTAAAAAAACAAGCAATTAAGCCTGTTCCATTCTGGACACAGGACGTGTTAGCGCATTTTCATGTTATGTATCAGTACGTTTGTTAGCTTTCAGTAAATATTTGTAAATTTTGGAAATGTTATAAATTCAATTGTGTAATGCATATATCTGTAAAAAAAAATATTATAAAGACGTTTCTTTATATTTGAAAAAAAAATTATTTTCTCTTAAATCTAACTACAAGTGGTTTGTGGTTACTGAAATAGGACTCATAATTGAAAACATTCGAAATTGTAGTCATTTAATCGTCCGAAAACTCCGTCAATTGTTGCATAGCTCTGATACTTTCAATTAAACTCAGAACACAAGCTTACTATTTCATTTGATGAGTTTCTTAATAAATCTTGGTGAAACTACGTGCTGCAGTATTTCGCACCAAATGAATGGGTTATTGAACGTACACGGTGTATAAATAATTTTTTTTTCAAATATAAAGAAACGTCTTTATAATATTTTTTTTTACAGATATATGCATTACACAATTGAATTTATAACATTTCCAAAATTTACAAATATTTACTGAAAGCTAACAAACGTACTGATACATAACATGAAAATGCGCTAACACGTCCTGTGTCCAGAATGGAACAGGCTTAATTGCTTGTTTTTTTCTGGCTGGGTTGACGTTAAAAAACAAAAGTCGATGTAAGTAAATAATGACTAACACATAAGTAAATAATGACTAACACATATGAAAAGCAATTAGACATCTACAGTATAGTTAAATATAACCAATGACTGAAGTTAAACCGGCTGACTGCCACACTAATATGTTCAATACCTAATGCTAGTTTAGGACCGTTCAGTTGGAACCTGTTAAGGTTGAGATCAACGGAATATATATATCCAATCAGTAACCGCCTGTGGGTCATTGTTTTGTTTTTTTACAATTCATTGCTCAGTCCAGTGGTTTTCAAACTTTGTGATACGGGACCCGCCTAGAAAGAAACCCTTTCAGTTTTCGCGGCCCACCCGTAAGAAAGAATGGATAAAAGACAAAAATTTCAAACTAATTGCATATAATCTTAATCAAGTAATTAAGAAAAAAAGAAATAGGAAACCCACTTCAAATTTAGCCGGTGACTCACCAGTGTGTTTTATACTCACACTTTGAGAACCTATGACTTTGTCTTAGCGAATCTTTTTTTTTTACGGCGGGCCATTTCTCATGATTGGCAGCGCATGTTTACAATGGCGCCCCAATGACTCCTGTGAGTTTACGACATTAAGATAATTTTTACAACTCGTTATTGTTTTTACAGCTGAGATGTGGGGAGACAATTTGGGAGACAAAAAATTGGTCAAATGAGTTTAATACACTATTATTTTAATACTAACTATTTTATAATTTTTAGTGTAACTTTAAAGTAGAATTCCTCGCCTTTAAAAAAAATTAACCGCACCGTGAATTGTTACAGTAGACCTACTTTACCGAAAATTGAACGCGACAAAAAATATCCTAAAGTTTAAACGACTAGCAAATTTGTTTTGAGTTTTATCCCCTAGTAGTGGTGGAACAAGAAAACCGTTTTCCTAAATGGAAGCCTCTAACGTTGAATTGTGTATTTGAATCCCATTCAACTGTGTCGTCTATGAAAGATAGAGCCTATATATTTTTTTTTCGCTTGACTAACTTAGTTTGAGCGTGTGACCAGAGATTTGCACCGGATAAAAAATGTTTGAGTTTATTTTTATCCTGAAAGACGGGAAGTGCAGTGTATTGTGATACACATACAGTAGATAGTCACTTTAAAATAAGCAAGATATGCCATATAGTTGTGACGAGTTCTACCGCACTACAAGGTCTTGTGAAACGAAGTTGAAACTTCATATGTGGGCGAAAAGCAAAATAAACTTTTACTTCAAATATAAAGTGTTGTTTGTTGGTGCAATCACGTTCGCAAAAGATTCTTTCAACAGGAGAAACTAGTCACAAATACAAATGAATGCAGATATGCACCAAATGTAATACCCATTAGTGTAAGCAATGAATACTTACAATCAAAATTACTTACAAGTAAAAAATATTTAGAAGTAAGTGACGAATGCAGACATTCTCTGAATCATCACTTGCAATACACATTATTATATTGACAATCTCACAATCATCAGTAGCAATACACTTATTGTAACCAATGAATGCTGCAATTCTTACAATTATCAGTTGCAATACACATATTGTAACCTATGAACGCTGCATTTCTCACAATCATCAGTTACAATACACAAACTGTAAACAATGAATGTAGAATTTCCAACTGTCAACAGGTGTTATGCATTTAAGTTTAAAGTTCAGACATCCTTGCAAAGAAGAAAACTGTTGCAGACATGCATATAATTGAGCGCCCTTATACATTCAAGGTACACAAGCCTAATGCTTTATGGCTGTCACGTAATATGAACACATATTCCAAACAAAAAGTCAGTCTAGCTTGTGGTTTTCAAGGATGTTTCTATTTTTGCACACGAGTTTAAGGAAGATTTTAAAAAAGTCAAAGAAATGTCGTTAGATCCGATGGCAATCTGTTTTTGTTTAAAATGATAGCTTTGAAATTGTATCCGAGGTTGGGTCTCTTGTGAAATCGTTAAGCGCAACGCCTCAGCAGTTTTTTATATATTTATTTTTATGAATGTGGTAAGCATCATCTCACTTACTCAGACTTTCTAACTTCCTATTTTCAATATTTACTTATCTAAATGAATAAGACAAAGCAAACCACTAAAACATTTGAGCAAATCTAAGCGATCACAAAGTGAGACAACTGTCCCCCGAAGGAGACAATTCACTTGTTCTGGTTACCTCACATCGAGAGTTCATTTGGGTGAAACCGCTGACTGGGTTAATAAAAAGTACAAGTGGCGGTCTCCGACTGTCTGTTAATAAGAAAGTCGAACAATTTCCGGTTACGCATGGATGGCAATGTATCGACTCTCGATCAGGAAGTCCTTGAAGGGGGTGAAAAGCGAGATTTGACCTAGAACTATTAACCGCCGTTCTTGAAAAGCGTCGGTTGAAACGAGTTTCATACATACATAGAAATTACATTGAATAGATATATTGTCACTTTCACATTGATTTTACAAATGAACTTATGAACTGCACATTATTGGTGGTACTATGACCTAAATCAGGCATGTCAATCTCAAGACTCACCGTAAGGGCTGCATGGGTCCCGATGTGTAATCCCGAGGGCCGCGCACGACACGCAATTGAATTTATTTATCCACAAAGTACTGCAGAATTTTTTTTTTATTATTAGCTCTTAGATACGTACAAAAAGTGCATACAAATGGTTTAGTTACGTTTACAAATGAAAAGTAATAAAATAGTAGACGGGAAAAAAAAACGGAATTTTTAAACGGCATTGAAAAATTTAAGGGACAGCAGCACATAAATAGCGCAGCGAGACTAATGGCATCAGGGGGGCGGGTGATCGTGTGGTAAAGCGCTCGACTGTCGGTCCCTGGTTCGATCTTCCGTTGTGCCTCCATGGCCATTGCACTATCGGCTATGGTGGGGATGAAATAAGGGCACCATAAAACTGTCCCATTAATGGTTTCTAGGATCTAAGAGATTTCACCTCATCCTTACAGGAAACTGACACACACACAAGCACACACACACACACGCACGCACACGCGCACGCGCACACACACGCTCACGCGCACGCGCACACACACACACACACACACACAAAATCATACAAGGATCGTAAAGTCTCTCAATGGTCGTCGTCTAATTAGGTCGATCCTGTTTATTTTTAAAGTCAGCTAACTCTCTCTCCCACCTATCATCCCCACTCACGTACTTTGCTCATGAGCAAAGATTGAGATTTGTCAGTGAAAACGATCTATAGTTTATTTATATAATTGAACAACACATGGAGCCCGCCCCGCCGCCCCCCCCCTTCCTGCAACAGACATGATATATATATATATATATATACAGCATTAATGCACAAATGTGGTGGCTTTCGGACAAATCAGTTGAATTTGACGATGCGCATTCTGCATTATTTTGTTCATGCTGTGATGTTAATCATTCTCTTTTAGCTACATGTACTACTATTTTGTGTATGTGTGTGTGTGTCTTTTCCTTATATTTTTGAATATATTCTTTATTTTTTTTTGGATAAACAATGTCTATGTGATTTAAAACACATAACTATAGTCAAGCCGGTCGGACTATAATTATTACTATTTACATTTTTTTTTGTAACTGGACTATTACTTTTATAAAAGGGTTTATAACACTAAATGTACAATTTATTGCAAAGGAGTTAATATATCATTATGTCATGTGCTATTCCCCCCCCCCCCCATAAAGTTGGTTTGTGTTTATCCACCTACATCGCTAAGCTTTATCACCTATGTTGTTATTTGTATCCCTTAAGTACTAATTCTCAATACCTGTCTGACAAAACTAGCTTGAATTATTTCATTATTGAACTATTTTATTTTTGCTTATTTATTAAGTATGTATACTTGTTAACAAAAGTTCAATAGAACTCTCTCACACACACGAACTACTGCGGGCTCCTGTCTTATTCACATGAATGATGTCGTCCGGTTGGTACTTTTCAGTTATCGCAAGAGATTCCCGTTTACCTCAATGACGGGAACTTCTGAACGTTTCCGTCCCACTGGGTTCCATTGAGTACATGTGTACGTATTCCTGTATCACGTGGTGTCGCCCATTCACATGCAATACCACGAGTCTCTCGTCCACCACCTTTTCCCCATCTCCCAGCCCCCCACCGCAATTAAACGGACTATGCCGGTGACATAACAACAACTGGCCTAATTCCCCTGCCGTTATCTCCAAGGCCCCCACAGCTGAAGCACTTTTAGCCCGGTATTGAATATCTGTCAGTTTATTTGACACTGCGCTGGTCCTCTGTACCCCCCCCACCATTCACACACACGCACACACACACCCACATCTTCAGTAAACTTCTTTGTTTTTATCTTGTACATGACTAATGATTTTTAACATACCGTAATATGTTAAAGCACTTAAAAATTCAACCAAAGTATTTTTGTAGTTTTAACAATTTTTTACGAATACTTCAGCGGGCCAGTGAAAAAAAGCGCTAGCGGGCCGTATGTTGCCCACCACAGCAGTAAAGAATCAGAAGTTCCCAAAACATTTTCAGAATAATGCCTAACGTCGATAACTATAGTAAATTATATCTGCAGCCCATAATCAGTGCCGAACCTAGGGATTTGGGGGCCTGGGGTAACTTGACCACTTTGGGGGCCCCCTTTCATTATGATATGAGATAATGTACTTAATATTTAATGTAAAATAAAATTTTTTAGGCCCCCCCCTCAAGCTGGGGCCCGGGAGAATTTTTAATTTGGACCCCCTGCCCCCACACTAGGTACGCCTCTGCCCGTAATGTACTCAGGATGTAGTCCGCGTCCAAAAAACAGGTTTTGATGCCACCTTTCAAAACGATGCGTCCCTCTCGAAGCATACTTTATGGATGGCTTAATGCGGAGGTCTATTATACAAATAGCTTGAAATGTGGTGTGTTCATTGTTCAAACCAACCATAACGCGTGTGAACGTTTGTCATAGTCTTGTATTGTACAAGTTCTAAAGAATTTTTAATGCGCATACGTTTTTTTTTCTTTCTCTTTTTTTCTGAAAGGCTTTCGTCTGTCATTGTGTGTATATATTTACGTTTATATGTAAATATATGTGCGCGTTAGTATGTGCTTACTGGTGTGTCATAAAAAAAATAAAAAAGAAAACTTCATGCTGAGATTAAGATCTCGCTTCAATGCTTAACTTTACTTTACTCCCTTACAGCTGCATCAGTTAGAGACAATATCAGCCACATAGCTAAGTGCGGGTTTACATCCTCATACGCACTTTTTTCCCTAAATAATTTCTTTTATTTGAATGATTACGCCTGTAGTGGCCCATTCATGAGCTCGATGAAAGTCGATCTCATGTTTTTTTTTTTTTATATAAGACAGAAAGTACTACAAAGAGCAGCTCCGTAGTTATTTAGTAATGAAGAAAATATTACAAAGAGCAGCACCGTAGTTATTTAGTAATGAAGAAAATATTACAAAGAGCTGCACCGTAGTTATTTAGTAATGAAGAAAATACTACAAAGAGCAGCACCGTAGTTATTTAGTAATGAAGAAAATACTACAAAGAGCTGCACCGTAGTTATTTAGTAATGAAGAAAATACTACAAAGAGCTGCACCGTAATTATTTAGTAATGAAATTATAGGAAAGGGTGAACATTTAGGAGCCGCACTAAACCAAAGGAAAAACCGCATGCCGCCATATGACCACCATAGGAACTTACTTAACATAGGGCTTATTTACATCTTTAATATATTACACCAAACAGTAAAGTTCTGTATGTTTATTCTTAGTAATTTTCGCAAGAATTCCACTCGCTTGTCTCTTGTATTTAGAGTATTGAACCATGGCCTTTAGGAAACATTATGTACATTAAATTTGGGATTACCCGGCCTTATTAAAATATTTTGTTTTTCATTGTAAAAAATAAAGGCTTTGTAATGCAAACATTTTTTAAATGGTGTGTATTTAGCTTAAAATTTGAATGCTTATGGTTCTTGCTTATACGGATTTTTCGGCTGCCTGCCATGTTTCAAAAATTAATCCACACCAGGTCTGAAAATCAAGGAACTATTGCGGCCCTTGTGTGACCCGAACAAGGATACATAAGCTGGACTATTCCACTTTCTTAACCTTCAATATATTTTTTTTGTCATAGTAAAAAAAAAAATAACAAAAAAATAACAACAAACAATCAACAACACCATTCTTAACTTTCTGTCTTCATAAACATAGGGGGCGATGCTACTAAGGACAAAGGTAAATCAGCTTTCTTCCAGCATTAAACTAGTAAGCATGTGCACAATCATTGTCTCTAACGAATCTTAATTTATGTTTATTATACAGGGTAGGGGAATGGGGGCTAAGTATATTTAGACTACTCCAACCAATTAAGTCTATTGATTGTATTTTCCTTTTCGAGAATATGTCGAGAGATTAGAGCGTGTTATTTACCTGTTAGTAATGGGGTTAAAAGGGCTTTGCTCACTCAAATGGGCGTTCATTTTTGTTTGATTTTGTCAGACTGATGTAAAAACTTTAAATGATAAAATATTCCCAATAACACGAGTTTATGTTAACGGCTTTACTAAAATTGACAGAATAATACAAGGAAGTAAAAAAACATAGAAAACAAACAATGATTAAATCTCTTTCATAGATAAGGTTTGAACTGAAAATAAAGAAAGTAGTGCGCCACTTTACTAAGGCTTGTAGTGTTGGGGTGTCGGGTTTGTCAAAGTCGCTCCGGAAGGCTTTGTGAGTTATACACCGTGTTGTGAGTCAGAAGTATTGTTGTACTTATTTACTGCAGATGTCTGCAAGGAAAAAAAAATTTGGAGAATTTAGCTTGTGGGAGATTCGGCAAACAGTTCCATCATATCTTTGAAGTTGTAAAAAAGAATTTCTGATGTTTCATTGTAATGAAGCACGGCTGATGGGTCCGTCACAACCAGGGCTGACTGAAAAACAAAATATCGAGTTTTTTTTATTAGGATCAATTAACATATATATGTATACAGTTGATTCAAAGAATAATCAAAGATTGAAATGATTTGAAATAGACATTATTATTTTAATACACATTAAGTTCGTAGTCTGTGGTCTCGTCGTATCAAAGCATGGCAGTTTAGTTCGTATTCTAAAGCATCACTGCCGCCTTCTCTGGCAGCGGATAAATTGCATGTTACGGTCGGACTCCCCCCCCCTCCCGCATTTACGCCAGTGCTCTTATATAGTCTAGCTAAAACATTCAATGAAAATGTCTCAATGTCCAGCTTACAATTAGGTCAAAGTACTTTCCCATTTTCTCCACACACTCACAACGTACACTTTGCCATTTGAACGAAGATTGATGTTCAGAAAACTATTTTCCCATTGTTAACAGGCGTCCTGGCTTTGGCCATTAGGGCGAGTAAACCAGTGACGTCCAGTGTATAGAAGTTGGAATGTTGTGTTTCTCTCTTACGTATCATTTGTCTCGGTCGCAATGAGGCCTAATGCAGCTCACGGGCCGACAATTTTAACACGTATGGTTTAGATCCAATGCTAAAACAACACATACACATGGCTCACTTTGTACCATTGTATCCTGGCTCATAAATATGGAAACACTGATTAACACCGAGACAAGCTTTTTTTTTTTTAAAAAAAATATTTCTTGCTCTTTGCTTGCTGTGACTTTGATCACTCCGCGAGAGACTTCAAGTCTAATGATAACAATGCCAATAATAGGTCACGTTTAAGACCCCCCCCCCCAAACCACACGCATAATCTTTTGTTATCTTTTTGTTCTGCTTGTCAGTATATGTAAATTAGTACAACGGTTAAGTCTGAGGATCTAGAACTGATAAACGTTAGACTCGATTTAAAAAAAAAAATATTACCTGCAGTAATACCAATGCTGTTGTGTGGTGTGTTTCTTTCTGTGAAGTAATTCGGTCTTGGTTGAGATAAGCAAA
This sequence comes from Bulinus truncatus, assembly GCA_021962125.1. Taxonomy (NCBI): domain Eukaryota; kingdom Metazoa; phylum Mollusca; class Gastropoda; family Planorbidae; genus Bulinus; species Bulinus truncatus. The sequence continues at coordinate 4,487,185 of JAGDYQ010000053.1, read as the reverse complement.
ATATTACAATCTTTTTTTAAAGACAAAACAACAACAACAACTCAGCAAAAACTGCACGAAAATGTTAATGTAATTACCAGTCTTCAAAGGACTGATCCATTTTACGACACCGATTTATTTGTGCGTTTCTGGTTTGAACACAAAATATAGTTAAAGTCAGATTATTTTAAAGTTTTTAAAAGCTCAGCGTAACCATTGTGTATCTGTGTGTGTTTTTTTTTTCGACTATTACCAGAAGCGCTAGTTTGTCTTAGTGGACCATCCAAATAGTATTACACGACATGAAGGTGAGTGTTTCTTTATTTCCTAATCTGTCCTACAGGTAACTGTGGCGGTAGTTTCTGTGTGTGCTATACAATCAGTCTAATAGTTATTTGAACAAATAATACAATAAGCCCACTTCCTCGACGCAGAGGCGCACCTAGGGTGGGGGAGGGGGGGTCCTTATTCGAAAGTTCCCCCCGGGCCCCAGCTTGAGAGGGGGCCCTAAAAATTGTTTACATTAAATATTAAGCATATTATCTCATGTCATGGTGTCGAATGTCTAAATGCAGGGGCCCCCAAAGCGGTCAAGCCCCCCCACCCCGGGCCTCCAAATCCCTAGGTTCGGCACTGCCTCGAAGAAAGTTGTTGGGTTGGGGATCTTGTTATATAACTAGAGGGGAAGGGTGGGTTGGAATTTCGTTATAATATAATGTTATGATTAAAAGTGGGAAGGGTACGGTCTATGGTAACATGTGCGTTATATTATATTAAGTTTAAATGATCCCTTGACATGTGCTTTTGTGCTGGCTATTGGAGAAGTTTTTTTTTTTTTGTGTGAGTTGTTCGAAGTACACGTCATGTCGTCTACAGCTGTACGAGTATTGTGAAGACTGACATTAATGGTCGCCCGCTTGCATGTCACAGCGAATCTCTCAGGCACAGGCTTAAATGGTTGTGTGTGTGTGTGGCCTACACAATCGTCAGGACACAAATTGAGGTTACTGCAGATTCAAGGCTTATTAACCAAGAAGGGAATAATGTTATGAACAAAATGACTAAAATTTATCACCAGTGAAATGCACTATGTCCTCCCACATTTCACTTAGCATGCCCGTTTCAAGAAAATTAAAAAAATAATCGATTTTTCTGATTTTTTTTTTTACCATATTTTGTTTGTTTTGTTTGAAGTTATCGCTGAAATCAATGGAGTCTGATAATCGACAGCCAATATTTTTGTTTTCCATCTCACAAGGATTATAAAATTGTAACCTAAATGGTTAATCCGGACGTGGCACTAATGTGAAGGAAAGTAAGGCACACGTTGATTTCCATTTAGACACTGGAGTGAGACTTTGCATTGAACACGAGAGAATGATTAAAATTCATTTTACCTTGCCGTTATTACCAAGAAGAAAAAAACAATAACAACTGCTCATGTTAAACTATTTATTTAATTATCACGCCTTAATGAGGCGAACAGTCTTAGATGATACTAGTTGCAAGTACCCGGCTTTGCCCGGGTTTAAAAAAAGTTTTTTGTTTTCTCCCTACCCCCCTCTCTCCCTTCCTCTCTCTCCCTCCCCTCTCTCCCCCTTCCTACCCCCTCTGTCCCTTTCTCTTTCCCTCCCTCCCTTTATCCCTCCCTCTCCTCCCCTCCCTAACTCTCCCATCTCCCTCTCTCCTTTCCTCCCCTTTCTCTCCCTCCCTCCTTTCTCTCCCGTCTCCCTCCCTCCCCCTCCCCCCCTCATTTCCTCTCCCTCCCTTCCCCCCTCTCTCTTTATCTCTCCCTCCCTCCCTCCCCTCTATCTCCCTCCCTACTCCCCCTTCCTTTCTCTTTCCTTCCCTCCCTTTCTCCCTCCCTCTCTCTCCAACCCTCCCTCTCCCTCCCTCCCTCCTTCTCTCCCCCTCCCTGCCCCCTCCTTCCCTCTCCTTCCCTGCCCCACCTCTCTCTTTATCTCTCTCCCCCCTCCCTCTCTCTGTACAATTAAACGTCAAATTACGCTTCTTAAATAAACAGAAAACCTTATTTTAATCCCGGCCAAAGCCGGGTAATTGCAGCATGAAAAAAAAACAACAATATTTTATTTTTTTTCCCGTCCCTAACCCTTTCTTCTCCGTCAATTGGTGCGTGAATACATGGGATTCCCTGTGCATTGATACAATTTGAATGCAATAACATTTAAAACACCCGCAAAATACTAACATAATTAATTAAAATTAAACTACCCATTGAGATAATAAATAATGTTAATAATGTCACAGAAACATTTTAATTAACGTATTTCGGTTTATTAAAGTGCACCTTTAATTTTAATCTTCCGAATACATAAAACGATAGGTAAAGATATGACTATTGATTTCATCATGTTTACAATTGGAGTTTCCGGGAGTTACCCCTCTTTTAAAAATGTATCATAGGAAAATGACGTCACAGAGGAATTTTATCTATGGCGCCGTCGAGATTACTTTAATATAGTAAAATACTAAAATAATTAATTACAATTAAACTACCCATCGAGATGAAACGAAACATGTCCTATAACCTTTCCCATGTAATTATGTGTATGTGTAACAAATTTCACGTTATTTTGGTTTTTTGGATCTTGAGTTATAAGGGAACATACAGACAACAAATGCGTCTTATAAGTATAGAGATAACCTGATATCCGGACAAGCTGGAACCATTTATTTAACATTCATCCGGCCTACCCACACCATTCAAATAACCCTTTGCGATGAAATATATCTCTATTTGTGCTAAGGCCGGATGAGGCGAGTCACATGTGTCTCGAGCCGGATTGTCGGGTAGATGGTATGTTCTGAGAAGATAGACCTTAATACTGCGAGTGTCATTTATTGATGCCATCTTGCGTTAGACAACCCCGCACTTCATTCATTTATTGATGCCATCTTGCGTTAGACAACCCCGCACTTCATTCATTTATAAGCGCTGCCTCGCCGTAAAGGTTTTTTTTTCTTTTCTTCTCCAAACAATAAGGGACCCAAACAAATCTCAGCCACAGGTCGTTGGATAAATTCTCAGACCGTGACTTGGGGTGGGGAAGTGTTATGCCGTCTTTCTCCCTCCTCCCACGTGACTCTCTCCCCCCCTTCTGGGGGGGGGGGCTTTTTTTTCCATTATGAAAATCGTGAACAGCGACAATAGGAAAAAAAAATGTTGCTGTCAGCACCCCCCTCACCCTGGACCCTCCCCCCCCCCCCAACCCACCTTAAGCAAGTGTTTAAAAATATAATAGAATTTGTATCACTCTAGGGCTCTGTTCATTTTTAAAAAAATATATTCTGCCTTTAAATCTGATAGAGTGATTATATATATATAAAAAAAATTTCAACAAGTCTTCCAATTGGTAGGGGTCTATTAATAGGAGGGTATATAAAGGCTTTTGGTGTTTCACCAGTCATGGCTGTCTCTCTTGTGGGATAATTGTCAGTTTTCGTTATTACATTGCACGAAGCTTCGGCATAAATATATTGTAAGTGTATTTTGTTTATGTTTAAATATTTTAACATACATCGCATATTATTTTATTATTATTTTTTTTTACAAAGCATATCGATGCGCGGTTCTTTTTTTTACCCAATTTATTTTCTTAAAAAAAAAGAAAAAAAATAAGTAAAAAAAAAAGAAATCTGTTGAATTTTGAAAATGTTTACTTAACAGATTTCTTAGCTTCGAGATTTAAAAAATGAAACAATTTTATTTTACTGTCTTGTGAGACGCTACAGTTAAATTCTAGCAATTCTAGCGTACTGGTTGTCAAAGTGCAGTTTGAAGATTTGAGTTTTGTATGTCTCCCAGTGAGCAAGTTTTCCCTTTTATTTAATAACTTTTTTTTTGTCTCTAAATGTTGATAAATTGACTATGTGAAGGCTCTTTAAAGTATTTTAAATAAATTAATAATCGGAATTATCGACCACAGACGTGACCTAATGAAATGTGTTAAGCCTTAGTTTACAGTTGCTGTACATATTCACCCTGTTTTGGTAATATTTGTTTGTTGACTCGGCATGGAGTATACCACAAGTACCATCGTGTAGACCGGCGTAGACCGCTCGACTGTCTACTTAAGTGTCCCGGGTTCGATTCTCGGTGAGAACCAATGGGATTTTTTTTTTCGCGGTGAAATTTGGTGTAAAGTTCTCAAGTCCACGCAGGTTTAAATTGGTACATGCGATTAGTAATGGAAATAAAGACGGCTGGGGGGGGGGGGGTTGTGCTAACTACACAATCTCTTCAAATGTTGTCTTTACATAAACATTAATTCTACACTTCAGCATGTTTTAGTTAGTATTTTCGTAAACTATTGTAAAGTGTTTGATGTCATTTTATTTATGCTGCAATTTTAAAACGTGCAGTTAGTAATCAAACAATGCTATATGCACTTGTAAGTGCTAGGATATTATGTGCGGTGACCAGACATCCGAATTCACACTGTGACGCTTATTAGTTTCTTCTTATTAGTTTCTTTGCATCACCCTTCCAGTCGTCCCTCCTGTTAGGTCAGGAAATGTCCGGGCGTTCCAATCTCGGTCTCAGAAACTATTACTCTCAAAACACTTCTTGTACTTTCTCTAATTTCCCATGCGACTCCTGAGTAAAGCAGCTCTACACACGGCCGGCCTTACGAATTGCCGGGCCCAATTTAACGGGTGCTTGCGAGGCCCCTCTTCTAATATTTTTTTTTTACAATAACAAATATTACTATTAATTAAATGTAAAAAGCGATTTGGAGCAATCGGTCGAATCGGCTTAAAGTCGACCCTAACTCTACCAATTACAGCGTTGATTTTTTTTTTGTTTTAACTTAAGAGTTTAAAGCGTTACTGCCAATCGATTTTCATGAACAGTGTTTGACTTTTGGAAAGGAATGGGTTTAGCCCCGGGCTGTCACACCCCACCCCACCCCTCTGAGTCAACGGTTGAGACATTGAAAAATATGGCCACAATTATTAATCGCTCGTTGTTTATACTTCAAGCTCATGCATTTGAATTCAACAGGTGAAGAATTTACGATGCCCCCCCCCTCTTATTAGTTTTAAGAATGTCAGGTACAATAACCCATTTTAATTGTCGTCATTGCCAGTGAATGGGAAATCGATATTTCAAATAGACCTTCTGCAATTGTTTGGTCCGCGTCACATACATTTTAATAAGGTTAGCCTGTCTGGTAAATTAGACTGGAAGGCCTAGAAATGAAAAATGAGGAAAAGAATAACGAATACTTTTAAAATGATATATATATATATATATATATGTATATATATATATATATATATATATATATATAAAGTAATAAGTAATAACCATAGTAACATTTATTCTAAATAGTTAATTATTATTTGTATGCTCCTTTAGACAGTAATAAAAATCCTCCATCCTGTGCGTTGCAACAAAATCTACACATATAAGCAGGGCCGTCTTATCATGTAGGCACGACATGTGGTAAAAATACAAGTTAATATTTGTTTTTCCATTTTTATTTATTTCACTGTAAACTTAACCATATATCATTACAGTAATATAAATATTATATATAATAGGAATACTGAAAATAAGAACTATAAGCGTATTTAACAGCTGCAGGTAGTTGATGTTCGCTAGCTTTACATGATGCTTGACGAATTTCTCAGAAAATTCGCACACTGTATATTACCGAAATCATTTTATGAACAAGTCCAGGCTGTGGGCGTCGCAATGGATCATATTCCGCAAAATAATTTATCTCTTGAACCTTGCTTGACGCCAGAATACATGCCAGTCATATTACTGTCACTGGTGTTACAAGGAAATCTGGCGCGTGTGACGTCTAAATCCGTGACGTTCACTGTGCTTAGTAACAAAATCTTCACATTTATTCTGTAGGCACCACATGCATTTTAAAATACAAGTTAATATTTGTTTTCTTTGATTACTTTATTGTAAAGTTAACTATAGTAAATTACAATATTATATATATATATATATATATATATATATATATATATTAGTGTGTGCGTGCCTGTTTGCACGTGTATATGTATATAGATTGAAGAAATCGATGAACAAAATTTCTTTTCTTGAGAACATAGCAAATTACTCGTGTGAGCAGACCTAAATGATATAATTCAAGAGGTTGAGCCGATGCTAATCCCATGCTATAAAGACATATCTCAGAAAGTATTAGTTTTAAATCATTGTATCCTAATAAATCAGTGAACTTATGTTTATTTGAAATATTGAGACATTAGCCTATTCTTTGTTTTTTATTTCCATGTTTAAAATACGTTTTATTATAAACGGATCCAATCAATCCAGCACACCAATACATACCCTTTAAATTCAAAAGTGCCTAGGGGGCTAAGACGACCCTAACACATCCCTGCATTTTAGTCCCTTCAGGTTTATTGAAGTAAAATAAATGAATAAATAAGTCATCATTTCAAATAACAGTGAAAAGTAATACAGAGTTTTGATTTAGCTTAAAAATGAATTTTTTAAATTAGTTCTAGCTAAATAAATGTTTATCTAGGCATGTAAACCCCCTCCGCCCCGACCCCTCCCCCCTGCACACATTTATGTATTCATGTATACGGATACGGACAGAGGGAGACCGAGAGGAGATATACTGTCTCTACTGTTTGACTCGCTATTATACGGCCTTGAGCTATCCCGCCGAATAAGGCAACACTGACACCTGTATAGGTGGCACCAACCATCGTGTCTCAAGCAGAATCTCAGTTTTGGCACGTCTCTCAACAGTTGGGGTTTAAATAAAGTTAAATTTATAGTGACAGTTTTATTTATGCAACAATTTTCGCATTTGCTTATTTATAAATAAAGTTCATTTTTTTGTGGATAAATTGAAGGTCAAGTCGACCGCTCCATTTGGCACTTGTCAAGGACTCACCCACGTTAAGTGCACTTGAATTACCCAAGACTCGCAGGATTCCAAATGGGCTTCTTAGACATTTCTCAAGATTTGACATTTGCTCTCAGTTGCTTTCTAAATTGCATATCCAGTGCATATCATTTCGTTAAAATTAATAACAAACTATATGTGTAAATAAAATGTAAATTGCAAAGTTAAGGAGCTAAACATTTCAGCTTGTCTAAGACCGGCCAAATTAGATATGCATTCTGAAATATTGATCGATCATTAAAGGCTATGGATTACAAAAGACCAGGAATGGTAGTTATTATCAAAGTGCCGAAATTAAAGCTAATTAAAATGATTTTTTTTGCCCTTATGTTTTTGTATGAAGTATTTAAAATAGTTTATATTTTTGGCTTGCTAAGAAAAGTTGTATGGCATGGTGAGGGTCTTTGTCTCTTTCAGTAGCCTAATTGATGTGAAACTGATTTATGATCAACTGAAAACTAACGTGATCCATTGTTGATTTTTTTTTTGTAAGTCTTATAATCCATTTAAAATCCAAGTCAGTTATTTGAAAACGAAACTGAAAGACTGGTCAGTTTTTTTGTTTGTTTGTTGCAGACGTATTTTTAGATGCACGCTGTTAAGTCTATGTAATGACAGAGCGCCAAATTTGATCTGTAACTACAATTGTTTTGCGATTGTTCAGTACAACGTCTGTTCAGATCTCTTCGGATTTTTAGTTGCTTTGTTTTCAAGCATACGTACATCCTAGCAGAATATTTAGATACGTTTGATACATTTAGGGGCTTTAAAATTAGGTGATTAAAATGATAGCTGAGCGGGAGACGGCTGTAATTTTTTTACTTTTTAAATAAAAGGGAAATTTTTACTGTTACCTTATCACATCATTCATTGCTTTCATTAGAACTAGACAACTAAACATAACATTATTCATTACATTACATAACAGCGGTTTGGTTCATAAGAATCTCCTATGTCTTTTATTTATTTCATTATTTAATTTAGTAAGGTCTCCCCGACTCTCCCCCCCTCTCTCTCTCTCTCTCTCCATCAACCTTTCTCTTCCCATCTTTCTGTCTCTCACTGTCTGTCTCCCCCTCTCTTTCCCTATCTTTTTTTTTCTCTTCCTCTCTCTCTCTCTCTCTCTCTCTCTCTCTCTCTTCCTATCTCTCACTTCCTATCTCTCACTTCCTATCTCTCTCTCTTCCTATCTCTCTTCCTATCTCTCTCTCTCTCTCGTATACTGAATCTCAACATCTATATTACTCTTCTAAAAATCTCGAACTGAAAAGGACGGATTGTTTTTTAGACTTAAAATACTAGTAAAAAAAATCAAGAATATATTTCAGTGTTGTCATAGTCTCATGAGATAGATTTACAGGTCTCAATCATATGGTTCGGTTCACCCACCCGTAAAACGTTTAAATTTGTGGGGTTGACGCCGTCTTACAAACACCACCAGAAGGTTTGGGGTATGCTTAAAGAGTCGATCTCAAGGCGAGAAGTCAGTCAACTTGATCAAGGTTAATTGACTATAATATTTTTCTTCAACTCGTATGTCTACTACAAAGACATTACTAGGCAACCCCCAGCCCTTCCTTTGTATATATGGAATTTTGAAAATGTTACTTTATGCCCGTATGTTAATTAATAAATGGACACATATACAAATGTACAGTATTATAGTTTGGTTAATGCATTATTCTACAGGTATTTCGACAGCGAGCCCTTTGATTTTCGAGGTGAAGAAACACATTCGCCACAACTCAACGGAAGGAAGATCATTCCAAAGACTTTTAAAAAAATCACCAAGGCAGCAAAACAATCCATCCTACAAGGGAGTAAAGGCCTGCAAGTCTTTCAGGCACAACGAAGTTTTACTTTTTTTTTTTGTAAGTTTACTTTTGCTTTTGGTCATGACACCTACTTCTTTATGTGGTCGCGTCCTGTTTGTTTATATAGCTGTCATATACTCAACTCGTCTACATTCTAGATCGTATGAAATAATTTTCTACTAGGAATGGCAGCAATATCTTCTTTACAGAGCTCGTACGCCATAATGAAATGTGGAAAACATATTGAATTTAAAAATCGAAATTCCAGGCTGTGGAATTATGAAATAAAAAAAAAATATTTGGTTGACACCAATGGAATTTGATAATTTATTTAGCTAGCGGGCATTCTTAGCACACTAAAATATCCTAACGCGTACTGATCTTCTGATCTGGTTATCTGACCCTTACAACAACTAAATCAAGTGTCAGTTTTTGCGAGCTATTTCCCATTAGTACAGAAAAGGTAAAAAAAAAATAATATTGAACCCCTTTGTGACCTAATTAAAAGGTAGACAGGTAAGGGTGATAATTGATGGATGACGACCACGGGATACATGTATACTGACGACCTGATTATGTTGACCGTGCCACAGCACAAGAGTTACACTTCCATTCCCTCTTTGCATTGGGCCCCCCCCCTCCCCCCACGCATCACCATTCCGTCTTACAACCTGTCTCCCTTCCCGCCCACTGTATTATTGTTAATACCAGTCCCCAGAGGATGGGATGTTTATCTATTAGATCCTATAAACCACTAATGTCGATAGTGCAATGGCCATGAAGGCACCACGGTAGACATATTAGGTGACTGGACTCGGCGGTAGTCGAACCCGTAACCCCGTAACCCGCAGCTTGCAGGACGTGCTCAGGATGTGAATAGCATCGAGGGAACGGAAAAACGTTGGGGCCGACTTGATGAGCTCGATGCTTGGTTTATAGATATTTGCTGTACTCACAGGTGTCAGAATTATTTCTCTAGACCTGTTGGAAATGAGGACATAGTTACTTGATATTTACATGTATTTTATTTGGTTTTACACTGATGTAAATTTGGAATGTCTAATTTTTGACATTGAGTTTCTATTTATAATTGTTGTAATTACCTATGCAATATTTCTTAATGCCAGAAATATGTATCTGGATATGTAAGAATTGAGGACAGAGTATTTGATAGATATCTTATATGTAATGTCTTTGATTACTGTACAAGGAGTCCTAATTCTGGTACTCTGGGACGGCATCCCTGTTACCTTCTCACCCCGGATATTACGCTTGAGGTGGGAGGTAATGTGTCCCGACTGTCTGTGTGTGTGTATTCCCATGTGTGTATGTGTCAACAATTGTGTGTGTGTGGGCGAAATATCTCCTACTGCCACGGGGCTGAACCTGGTGGAGAGAGAAAGAGAAGACGTGGGTGGTGGAGAGAGACGAGATCGAGAGACCACGGGTCAGTTGCGTGGGAGGGAGTTTAGTAAGAGACGGCAGCGTAGCGAGACGTGTTTTTTTTTTCTTTTGCTAATTTATACCATTAGCAATACCCTAGTATAGCACAAATAAATAACTTTTTAGATAATACACTTATATAAAAATGAACTGAAAAGTAAAACTAAAAATTCATTATAGCATACATGTATTTGTATAAATTCATCATTAAATATATATGCGTAGGTGCCCACTAAGGTTTATAGATTATTAATTTTTTTTAAAATAACTACTTATCAACTAATGTAAAGGAATATTTAGTTCAGAGTATTGCAATCACCCACGCTTTTAATTTTCAAAAAAAAAAAAAGATTTTTTTTTTCTTTATTTTATACTTTTGAGTTGTGAAATAATTGAACAATGCCGCCTAATTATTGGCAAGTCTATGGAAAAAGTTTAACTAGTTTGCGCATGAATTTTTCCCCATTGATAAAAAGTAGCCTAATTCTTTTCGGAATTCTACACAATGTTAACTCATGAACTCGAAATTCTTGAAATGGTATATTGTCATATAGAAATTACGCGCGTGCCAACTGTGAGCCTTCTTACAAAATTATAGCAGCTCCACAAATATTTAAGAATTTAAGATACAACCCACATACCCGATGACCCACAAACCCACAGAAAGTGAAATTAATTAGAAGCTTATAAACAGTGAAAAATTCTGTCATGAAAACAATTAAAAAAAAAAAAAACAACTCATGAATAATCTTTGTGTATTGAACTGTTTAGGGCCATGAAAAGTTTACTGACAAAAAAAAAGGTAAATGTACAATATAATCGTAATTCTAGCCCCCCCCCTTCCCTTTAAAGTAAAGACAAAAAGGATGAGAATATGGGTCAGCGAAGTTATAAAAATCTTAATGTATGAAGCTCTTCTTGTAATTTTTATGTACATTTAGAGCCGGGTTGAAATCATAATATGCCCCTTGGTGATCTGATGAGTTGGGGGCTTCCACTAAAAAAATATGCTTGTTCAACCAGCATGGGTCTCTTATACTCTTGTGGCCCTTTAGTGCCACGGCGGTCCCATGCATTCAGTCACTGAAAGTATTACTCTTGTTATCGTTAACATTAAAATGTATGTAAGGCCACATTTTTTTAAGGTTAGGTTCATGACCTTTTTTTCTTTTTTTTTATTGCCGTTCTTTTTTATTGTTATTAATTTACAAACATAAATATTTTTCATTGTCATCGGCAGATTGAATCAACTTATGGAGTAGACAATACAGCGACACAATGAAAAAGTCTGTGAAACTGAAGCCATTTAAATGGCTGGATGTTTTCGTCATTTCTCTTCTGCTGTCGGGATTATCAGGTAAGAATGCATACACTAATGATTTAACTAAAGACCTAACTTTTAATACATTTTTTTCACGTCCATTGTTTTAATTAATTAAACATGTAGCCGGTACATACGTTTGTTAAACTCATTAACCCCCCTGTGCAGTAAATTAAGTGTCACACATATAAACAGTATCACGCTGATACATATTATTCACTTCACATGTGCATATTTTAATATAGTTTCTTTATTCGAGTCATCATTAAAAAGACAAGTGTTACATTTCGGATGCGATCAGATATTGCGCGCTGGTGCTGCATTGTGCCTTTCTGATGCAAAGAATTGTTGTTGTTTTTTCATGCTCCCTGATTTGTACAGTTTGAGGAAGATAAAGGAATGAAGATGGATTTTAGAAGAAGTGTGAAGCCATAATAATAAGTATATATCTATATATATATATATATATATACATATATATATATATACATATATATATATACATATATATATATACATATATATATATACATATATATATATATATATATATATATAGAGAGAGAGAGAGAGAGAGAGAGAGGGAGAGGGAGGGAGAGATAAAGAGAGAGAGGAGGAAGGAGGAGAGAGAGAGGAAAGGAGGGTACGAGGGAGGGAGGGGGAGAGAGGATGGAGGGGGATGGACAGGGGGGAGAAGAGGAGGGGGAGAGAGGAAGATGGGAGAGGGAGCAGGGGGAGAGGGAGATGGGAAAGGGAGTAGGGGAGATGGAGAGAGAAAGGAAGGGAGGGAGAGAGGGGGTAGGGAGGGAGGGAGAGAGGGAGGGAGAGAGAGAGATAAAGAGTGAGGGGGCAGGGAGGGAGAGAGGGAATGAGGGAGGGAGGAAGGGGGAGAGAGGGGAGGGAGAGAGAGGTGGAAAGGGGAGGGAGGGAGAAAAGGGGGAGAGAGGGAGATGGGAGAGGGAGCAGGGGGAGATGGAGAGAGAAAGGAAGGGAGGGAGTTAGGGGGTAGGGAGGGAGAGAGGGGGGAGGGAGGGAGAGAGAGAGGGTGGGAGAGAGGGAGGGAGAGAGATAAAGAGTGAGGGGGGCAGGGAGGGAGAGAGAGGGAATGAGAGAGAGGTGGAAAGGGAAGGGAGGGAGAAAGGAGGGAGAGAGGGGTTAGGGAGGGAGAGAGGGGAGGGAAGGAGAGAGGGAGGATGGACGTTGGGAGAGAAGGAGGGGGAGAGGGGAGAGAGGGAGATGGGAGAGAGATGGGAGAGATGGAGGGAGAGGGAGGGAGGGAAAGGGAGAGAGGGGGAGGGAGGGAGGGAGAGAGAGAGGAAGGGAGAGAGGGGGTAGGGAGAAAACAGAAGGTAAACAGAAAACCTTATTTTAAACCCGGGCAAAGCCGGGTACTTGCAACTAGTATATATATATATATATCTATACTTATAAGAGGCATTTGTTGTCTGTCTGTCTGTCTGTTCCCTTATAACTCAAGATCCAGATAACCAAATAATGTGAAATTTGTTACACATACACATAATTACATGGGGAAGGTTATAGGACAGGTTTCGTTTCATCTCGATGGGTAGTTTAATTGTAATTAATTATTTTAGTATTTACTATATTAAAGTAATCTCGACGGCGCCATAGATAAAAATTCCTCTGTGACGTCATTTTCTTATCATACATTTTTAAAAGAGGGGTAACTCCCGGAAACTCCAATTGTAAACATGAAGAAATCAATAGTCATATCTATTTACCTATCGTTTTATGTATTCGGAAGATTAAAATTAAAGGTGCACTTTAATAAACCGAAATACGTTAATTAAAATGTTTCTGTGACATTATTAACATTATTAATACAATCTCAATGCGTAGTTTAATTGTAATTAATTATTTTAGTATTTTACTATATTAAAGTATTCACGGTATGGGATCGCCTTCACTATAAATAAAAATCGCGCACCAAGTGAATGTGTAATTGAACGGACGGTGAAGAAAGGGCTAGGGACGGGAAAAAAAAATATTGTTGTTGTTTTTTTTTCATGCTGCAAGTACCCGACTTTGCCCGGGATTAAAATAAGGTTTTCTGTTTATTTAAGAAGCGTAATTTGACGTTTAATTGTACAGAGAGAGGGAGGGTGGAGAGATAAAGAGAGAGGGGGCAGGGAGGGAGAGGGAAGGAGGGGGCAGATAGGGGGAGAGAAGGAGGGAGGGAGGGAGAGAGAGAGGTGGTAGGGAGGGAGATTAAGGGGGAGGGAGGGAGGGGGAGGGTTGGAGAGAAGAGGGAAGGAAAGAGAAAGGAAGGGAGGGAGGGAGTAGGGAGGGAGATAGAGGGGAGGGAGGGAGAGAGAGGATGGGAGAAATGGGAGGAGTGAGAGATAGAGGGGGCAGGGGGGAGAGAGGGGTGAGGAGGAAGGTGGAGAGAGGGGGGACGGGGGTGAGAGAAGGAGGGAGGGAGATAGGGAGAGAGAGGGAGTTGGGAGAGTTAGGGAGGGAGGGTGAAAGGGAGGGAGGGAAAGAGAAAGGGAGAGAGAGGGGGAGGGAGGGAGAGAGGGGGTAGGGAGAAAACAAAAGGTAAACAGAAAACCTAATTATAAACCCGGGCAAAGCCGGGTACTTGCAACTAGTATATATATATATATATATATATATATATATATATATATACACAATTTATATATATAAATATTAAAAATAGTGCTTGCCTTGCGATTTTCTATTCACCATGTTCACTAGTAGTAAATAAAACTTCAAAAATCACATCTGAGAATTTTTAGTTTTAATTAGTTTTGAAAAAAAAAAGTAACATAAATATTGTATGTTATTATTATAATGTGTATCTCACACTCTTAAATTTTTTATCACTACTTAGCATCTTTCATTTATCATTGTAGGGGAAATCCCTTTAAAATCTACTTCAGTAATCAATATCTGTTATTTTCCCATGGTCTGCAGTAAATAATTACTTGTATGTGTCCCATACATAGGTAGACATCTAATATTGATATAAATTACCGTTACTAAAATTACAATCCAGCCTCAGATAATTGTAAATTAAAAAAATCAATTAATTGAAAAAAAAATGATACTTGTGAACTATCAAGTTAACCCAAGTATTTTTTTCTCCCCTTGTTGTAGCTGAAACAACAGAACCTATTACTAGTAAGTTTTTGCTTGTTTGGTGGTTGAAGTTGAACATTTTTTTTTTTCAAAAATCTTTTAAAATTACTGTACTATTTATCTGAGAATTAAGTCAACTTTTAGATAATATAAATCTTTTGTTATAAAAAAAGTGATTTTGTCAGCATTCATTAATGTAAAATATTTTTTTCTAATAGATTATACAACAAATACAACTAGTACATTTTTTTCTAGCTGTTAAATTTAATGAATTAATACTGTTTATGGCAAATTTAGAGAGTTTAATTTGCTTAATTTTTGTTATTCAAAGAAAGACACCACGCGGACACTGAAAAAATTACGTAATTTATGCAATTTTTTCTGTGCTACTGCCAATGCTAAAAGTGGACCAATTCACGACCTGGTCGGCTTGATCGCGAACTAATTAATAATTCTTGGTAATGACCGGCCACTTCATGATGTTCCGGCCAATCGGGAATAAGCCAGTGAGACCGACCAAAACTAAGACTAAGCAAAAACAGATTAAGGTGATTCCCCCCCACCCCCATTATATTGAATTGGGATAGTTACATGTCTTAACTTTTTCTTAAATGAAATAAATCACTTGTTACACCGAAAATAAGAAAAAGGGCAGCCCTAAATATATTTAATTGAATTGTATTGGTGATGTGAGCTTTTCTTTGCCCTTCAATAAAATCAATCTTCGACAATTCTGTCAGCTTTCTTAATGATATCTATAGATGGTTAATGTTTCTCTTTGGTTATTATTTGCGTTTTCTTGAATCAAATTATCTCCATTTTCAATGTACCCGATTTACATATCCAGAGTTTTAGTTCCAATTTTCAGACATCAAACCTCAACGTTAGTCCTGGTATAAATAGCTATCGCTCGGTGTGTTGGTTACCAATACACTACTTATGGAAAGAACTATGGATTCATTATCTTTAGATTATAGGACCAGTCCAGATCTCACATTTAATAAACATTGAATTGCATTATTCAGAGGGTTCTAACATTTTCAATACAGACATGCGCAAAAAAAATTGCTATTACTCTCCGATCTCAATCTCACTCCAGTGACGTAGCTAAGAACTTAAACCATCCATTGATAGATTTGAAAATGTCATTTGTAACATATTACTGTATCCAAAGGGCCCTCAATGTCACGAGGCCGTGATATTATTTATAAATAAAAATATAACGTCAGTATTATTACTGTCCGTCTGAAATACCATTGTTATTCACAATGAGGCCACAAAGTGCATGGACCTTGAACGTCAAATTGCTGTGAAAATGACAGTAGACTTAGGCTTATTTTCATCAAGACTGAAATTTTAATTTTACTTGTGCAACATTGAGTTTAAAAAAAAGTTCCCTTAACCCTAACGGGCCATCGGGGCAGATGAAGTGTAGAATTTATCTGTTTCTATAACATCGGCATATGAAGGGGTTGTATGGTTTGCACAACTCCCAGCCGCCTTTACTCCCCCAACTTAAAGTCAGGTACCCATTTAAAGCTGGGTGGACTTGGGGAATATCATTCGAACCCGGGACCCTTCGGTCGAAAGTCGAACGCTCTACACCGCATGACCACCCGTCCCCTAAGGTTGAGTTTACTTTAACCGAATTACAAATCACAAAAAAATCAAGACTTTATATTCAAGAACTCTGCTATTGTTGCTGTCAATAATATTATTACCTTCTCCACCAATGTCAACAATTGATAAACTTGTTCAGTCTCAATATATTGACGTACTAAATGGACAGCCACTAAAACTAACACACCCGAGAGTAATAAGTTTTGAAAAAAAATATCATAAATATTGTATGTTATTATTATAATGTGCATTTCACACTCTTAATTTTTTATCGGTACTAAGCATCTTTCATTTATCATTTAAGGTAAACCCTTTTAAATCTACTGTAGTAATCAATATCTAATTTAGTGATTCCATGGCCAGTAGTAAATAATGTCTAGTATATGACCCATACATAGGTAGACACACATTTCAATATAAATTACCATTGCTAAAATTAAAATCCAGCTTTAGATAATTGTAAATTAATGAATCAATTAATTGAAGAAATGATACTTGTGAACTATCAAGTTAACTAAGTATTTTTTTCATTGATACATCAACTGACTCTACTACTACTTCTAGTAAGTTTTTTGTTTCTTTGTTAGTTGAAGTTAAAATATTTTTTTCAAAATCTTTTTGAATTACTGTACTGTTTATTTGAAGAATTAACTAATCTCGATATTCAAATAACATAACAAATTTTTTTTATAACAGAAGAAACAACCGATACCAATATGAATTTTTTTTTCTATCTCGTCAGTCAAGTGAATTAATACTTTTTTAAATATTAGAGAGTTTAAAATTACTTTTTTATTTAAAGAAAGACACCAAAATGGACATTCAAATTAAGTTGGTTCATGCAAAACCTGGTTACTGTTGCATATACATAAGTTATGCTATTTATTCTTGCTACTGCCAATGCTTAAAGTCAGCCAATCTGGCCGGCTGACCGTTAACTGGTTAATATCTCTATGAATTGACCGGCCACTTCGTGATGTTACCGGCCACATCACGAATAAGCCAGTTCCACCCACCAATTCTCAGAGAAAATACAAATAGATTAGGATGATGTTCCCCCTATTATACTGAATTCGGATAGTTCACTTCTTACAAAAAAAAAAGACAGCCCTTTTACTTGTACAATGAGCTTTTCTGTGCCCTTCAGTAAAATAATTTTTAGGCGAACCTTGTCTTAGCTTTCTTTACTGTATCTATAGGAGGATAAAATATATCGTGGTTTTCTATTGGCTTTATCTTGAATCAAATTATCTACATTTTCATTGTACCTAATTTTCATATCCAGAGTTTTAGTTCCAGTTGTAATATATCCAACCTGTAGTTCTCAATATGTAATTTTTTTTCCATGGCCATTAGTAAATAGTTACTTGTATGGAACTCATACATAGGTAGACATAAAATGTCCATATACATTACCATTACTAAATATGAATCCAAAATTAGATCATTTTAAATTATTAAATCAATTAGTTGATGAAATGATACTTGTGAACTATTAAGTTAACCAAGCATTTCTTTCTTTGCTGTAGCTAATGCAATAACAGAGGATACTTCGTATTGACAATTTTTTGATGGTTTGTTTGTTTAAGCTCAAACATTTTTCACTTGAGAGTCTCATATTACAGTTACTAACCCACCAATAGCTGTGTCATTTGTACTATATTACTGTACCCAAAGGCCCCCCACAGAATATATTCATCAATAAAAATAAAATGACAGTATCATTAACTGTCCGTCCAAAATACCACTAATGTGATTATTCTAGGCATGTTACAGTTCACAATGGGGCCACTAAGGACAGTCTATTTTGTAACAGATACATAAATTAGTAGAAAATAAACATATACATATACATATATATATATATATATATATATATATATATATATATATATATGTAACTACTACAGCTATAATTACCACTGATGCTAATGTGACTTCAGCCTCTAACAATGGCTCAATCACTCCAAGTGTAAATACTACAGCTATAATTACCACTGATGCTAATGTGACTTTAGCCTCTAACAATGGCTCAATCACTCCAAGTGTAAATACTACAGCTACAATTACCACTGATGCTAATGTGACTTCAGCCTCTAACAATGGCTCAATCACTCCAAGTGTAAATACTACAGCTACAATTACCACTGATGCTAATGTGACTTCAGCCTCTAACAATGGCTCAATCACTCCAAGTGTAAATACTACAGCTACAATTACCACTGATGCTAATGTGACTTCAGCCTCTAACAATGGCTCAATCACTCCAAGTGTAAATACTACAGCTACAATTACCACTGATGCTAATGTGACTTCAGCCTCTAACAATGGCTCAATCACTCCAAGTGTAAATACTACAGCTACAATTACCACTGATGCTAATGTGACTTCAGCCTCTAACAATGGCTCAATCACTCCAAGTGTAAATACTACAGCTACAATTACCACTGATGCTAATGTGACTTCAGCCTCTAACAATGGCTCAATCACTCCAAGTGTAAATACTACAGCTACAATTACCACTGATGCTAATGTGACTTCAGCCTCTAACAATGGCTCAATCACTCCAAGTGTAAATACTACAGCTACAATAACCCCAGATGCTAATGTGACTTCAGCCTCTAACAATGGCTCAATCACTCCAAGTGTAAATACTACAGCTATAATTACCACTGATGCTAATGTGACATCAGCCTCTAACAATGGCACAATCACTCCAAGTGTAAATACTACAGCTACAATTACCACTGATGCTAATGTGACTTCAGCCTCTAACAATGACACAATCACTCCAAGTGTAAATACTACAGCTACAATTACCACTGATGCTAATGTGACTTCAGCCTCTAACAATGGCTCAATCACTCCAAGTGTAAATACTACAGCTACAATTACCACTGATGCTAATGTGACTTCAGCCTCTAACAATGACACAATCACTCCAAGTGTAAATACTACAGCTACAATAACCCCAGATGCTAATGTGACTTCAGCCTCTAACAATGGCTCAATCACTCCAAGTGTAAATACTACAGCTATAATTACCACTGATGCTAATGTGACATCAGCCTCTAACAATGGCACAATCACTCCAAGTGTAAATACTACAGCTACAATTACCACTGATGCTAATGTGACTTCAGCCTCTAACAATGGCTCAATCACTCCAAGTGTAAATACTACAGCTACAATTACCACTGATGCTAATGTGACTTCAGCCTCTAACAATGGCTCAATCACTCCAAGTGTAAATACTACAGCTACAATTACCACTGATGCTAATGTGACTTCAGCCTCTAACAATGGCTCAATCACTCCAAGTGTAAATACTACAGCTACAATTACCACTGATGCTAATGTGACTTCAGCCTCTAACAATGGCTCAATCACTCCAAGTGTAAATACTACAGCTACAATTACCACTGATGCTAATGTGACTTCAGCCTCTAACAATGACACAATCACTCCAAGTGTAAATACTACAGCTACAATTACCACTGATGCTAATGTGACTTCAGCCTCTAACAATGGCTCAATCACTCCAAGTGTAAATACTACAGCTACAATTACCACTGATGCTAATGTGACTTCAGCCTCTAACAATGGCTCAATCACTCCAAGTGTAAATACTACAGCTACAATTACCACTGATGCTAATGTGATTTCAGCCTCTAACAATGGCTCAATCACTCCAAGTGTAAATACTACAGCTACAATTACCACTGATGCTAATGTGACTTCAGCCTCTAACAATGGCTCAATCACTCCAAGTGTAAATACTACAGCTACAATTACCACTGATGCTAATGTGACTTCAGCCTCTAACAATGGCTCAATCACTCCAAGTGTAAATACTACAGCTACAATTACCACTGATGCTAATGTGACTTCAGCCTCTAACAATGGCTCAATCACTCCAAGTGTAAATACTACAGCTACAATTACCACTGATGCTAATGTGACTTCAGCCTCTAACAATGGCTCAATCACTCCAAGTGTAAATACTACAGCTACAATTACCACTGATGCTAATGTGACTTCAGCATCTAACAATGGCTCAATCACTCCAAGTGTAAATACTACAGCTACAATTACCACTGATGCTAATGTGACTTCAGCCTCTAACAATGGCTCAATCACTCCAAGTGTAAATACTACAGCTACAATTACCACTGATGCTAATGTGACTTCAGCCTCTAACAATGGCTCAATCACTCCAAGTGTAAATACTACAGCTACAATTACCACTGATGCTAATTTGACTTCAGCCTCTAACAATGACACAATCACTCCAAGTGTAAATACTACAGCTACAATTACCACTGATGCTAATGTGACTTCAGCCTCCAACAATGGCTCAATCACTCCAAATGTAAACACTACAGCTACAATTACCACTGATGCTAATGTGACTTCAGCCTCTAACAATGACACAATCACTCCAAGTGTAAATACTACAGCTACAATTACCACTGATGCTAATGTGACTTCAGCCTCTAACAATGACACAATCACTCCAAGTGTAAATACTACAGCTACAATTACCACTGATGCTAATGTGACTTCAGCCTCTAACAATGACACAATCACTCCAAGTGTAAATACTACAGCTACAATTACCACTGATGCTAATGTGACTTCAGCCTCTAACAATGGCTCAATCACTCCAAGTGTAAATACTACAGCTACAATTACCACTGAAGCTAATGTGACTTCAGCCTCTAACAATGACACAATCACTCCAAGTGTAAATACTACAGCTACAATTACCACTGATGCTAATGTGATTTCAGCCTCTAACAATGGCTCAATCACTCCAAGTGTAAATACTACAGCTACAATTACCACTGATGCTAATGTGACTTCAGCCTCTAACAATGGCTCAATCACTCCAAGTGTAAATACTACAGCTACAATTACCACTGATGCTAATGTGACTTCAGCCTCTAACAATGGCTCAATCACTCCAAGTGTAAATACTACAGCTACAATTACCACTGATGCTAATGTGACTTCAGCCTCTAACAATGGCTCAATCACTCCAAGTGTAAATACTACAGCTACAATTACCACTGATGCTAATGTGACTTCAGCCTCTAACAATGGCTCAATCACTCCAAGTGTAAATACTACAGCTACAATTACCACTGATGCTAATTTGACTTCAGCCTCTAACAATGACACAATCACTCCAAGTGTAAATACTACAGCTACAATTACCACTGATGCTAATGTGACTTCAGCCTCTAACAATGACACAATCACTCCAAATGTAAACACTACAGCTACAATTACCACTGATGCTAATGTGACTTCAGCCTCTAACAATGACACAATCACTCCAAGTGTAAATACTACAGCTACAATTACCACTGATGCTAATGTGACTTCAGCCTCTAACAATGGCTCAATCACTCCAAGTGTAAATACTACAGCTACAATTACCACTGATGCTAATGTGACTTCAGCCTCTAACAATGACACAATCACTCCAAGTGTAAATACTACAGCTACAATTACCACTGATGCTAATGTGATTTCAGCCTCTAACAATGGCTCAATCACTCCAAGTGTAAATACTACAGCTACAATTACCACTGATGCTAATGTGACTTCAGCCTCTTACAATGGCTCAATCACTCCAAGTGTAAATACTACAGCTACAATTACCACTGATGCTAATGTGACTTCAGCCTCTAACAATGGCTCAATCACTCCAAGTGTAAATACTACAGCTACAATTACCACTGATGCTAATGTGACTTCAGCCTCTAACAATGGCTCAATCACTCCAAGTGTAAATACTACAGCTACAATTACCACTGATGCTAATGTGACTTCAGCCTCTAACAATGGCTCAATCACTCCAAGTGTAAATACTACAGCTACAATTACCACTGATGCTAATGTGACTTCAGCCTCTAACAATGGCTCAATCACTCCAAGTGTAAATACTACAGCTACAATTACCACTGATGCTAATGTGACTTCAGCCTCTAACAATGGCTCAATCACTCCAAGTGTAAATACTACAGCTACAATTACCACTGATGCTAATTTGACTTCAGCCTCTAACAATGACACAATCACTCCAAGTGTAAATACTACAGCTACAATTACCACTGATGCTAATGTGACTTCAGCCTCTAACAATGGCTCAATCACTCCAAATGTAAACACTACAGCTACAATTACCACTGATGCTAATGTGACTTCAGCCTCTAACAATGACACAATCACTCCAAGTGTAAATACTACAGCTACAATTACCACTGATGCTAATGTGACTTCAGCCTCTAACAATGACACAATCACTCCAAGTGTAAATACTACAGCTACAATTACCACTGATGCTAATGTGACTTCAGCCTCTAACAATGACACAATCACTCCAAGTGTAAATACTACAGCTACAATTACCACTGATGCTAATGTGACTTCAGCCTCTAATAATGGCTCAATCACTCCAAGTGTAAATACTACAGCTACAATTACCACTGAAGCTAATGTGACTTCAGCCTCTAACAATGACACAATCACTCCAAGTGTAAATATTACAGCTACAATTACCACTGATGCTAATGTGATTTCAGCCTCTAACAATGGCTCAATCACTCCAAGTGTAAATACTACAGCTACAATTACCACTGATGCTAATGTGACTTCAGCCTCTAACAATGGCTCAATCACTCCAAGTGTAAATACTACAGCTACAATTACCACTGATGCTAATGTGACTTCAGCCTCTAACAATGGCTCAATCACTCCAAGTGTAAATACTACAGCTACAATTACCACTGATGCTAATGAGACTTCAGCCTCTAACAATGGCTCAATCACTCCAAGTGTAAATACTACAGCTACAATTACCACTGATGCTAATGTGACTTCAGCCTCTAACAATGACACAATCACTCCAAGTGTAAATACTACAGCTACAATTACCACTGATGCTAATGTGACTTCAGCCTCTAACAATGACACAATCACTCCAAGTGTAAATACTACAGCTACAATTACCACTGATGCTAATGTGACTTCAGCCTCTAACAATGACACAATCACTCCAAGTGTAAATACTACAGCTACAATTACCACTGATGCTAATGTGACTTCAGCCTCTAACAATGACACAATCACTCCAAGTGTAAATACTACAGCTACAATAACCCCAGATTATAAAGGTAACACGGGAAAGATGGGGGTGTGGGGGGGGGGGTCACATATTTTTTTTCTCGCTCCTGTCTCTTAAAATTTTGCAATCATAAAAAAAAAATAATTAAACCCAAATATATGTATAATTTTACGTTAAACATTTTCTTTTAAATAAATGCAACCTAACTTGAATACAACTATTTTCATAAGCTTTTAATTAGTTTCACTTTCTGTTGGTTTTAGGCTGTTTGTATGCGTCCTAAAATCTTATAACTAAATATTAGAGAGATTTAATTAGAAAACACACATTTGACGCACATATTCAATACAATACACGATTTTTAATAATTTAGCGGCCATAAATTAGGATATTGTAGAATCACAAAGCTAATTGGGTTTTAGTAATGGTTATAAAGGATGGAAAGAATAGGAGCTTAAAAAAAATACGAAGCATATTAGCGGTGGATAGGTGCTCAAAATAATGAAGCCTCTTTTTGATCCTGTACGGTGTAACCTAATGTATTAAATTCTGTTTAGAGTGTGAAAAAACAATAAAAAGTTGAGTTATTTCATAATTTAAATGTATATATTAAAACAAATAATTTTTTTTCAATGAGCTTTTATTAGTATTAAATGCGTGAGTAAATATGAGATATAGAAATAATGTTTTAAAAATTAATCTATGTATTTACATGGGCACCCACGCTTTTATTTTTTTAGGAATGATAATTTATGTATTTCTATAATATATAATGATTTATTTATGATTAAATTTTTTTAGTACTTTTTACAAAAAAAAAAAAAGTTTTTTTTAACACATTAAAAATATGCTTTTATATAATATCTTTAAGACTTTTCAAAGAAAATTTTTTTTTAACAATTTGATTAAACATAAGCAGCAAAAGTTATATACGTTTGACGCTTAAAAGTATAACAATAAGTATGTGTGTACAACCACAGCTACAAGCACTACCACATCGACTACTACCCCAACTGCTTCTAGTGCAAATACCACAGCTGCTAATGATACTTCAACGACTAATACCACCGAATCTACTACAGACACAGGTAAAAACATCGCATACAAAGAAATTTGTATGTGTACCTTATACATTTAAAAAAAAATATAAATAGAATGCTGTTGCACACACACACACACACATACACACACACACACACACATATATATATATATATATATGTATATATATTATTAGTATTATTATTATTAAATGTAAAATTCATGGATATAAACGAGCGGAGATAGCAGATTTAGGGCTGGATCATACAGTCAAAAATGGTCGTACTAGGCCCCATTGGCCATAATTTGCCTCTAAAACATAGTCGTTCTTATGAAAAAAACCAACTTATCCACTTAAAGCCCTCCTTTCAACACAGGTGCTGAATCATTTCAAATGTGATGCTATAGGCTCCTAACACATACTTAATTCGAGGACCCTAAAATATCTCAATGTTTCTGACTAGGGCCTCCAACATTTGAGAAGGGATTTGGTTCTAAATAGAGTTTAATCTAATTTTTTAACAAAAATTTGGGACATTGTTTCAAGAAGGAATGAGTTAAAAATTTCGTAAAATTATGTGACTATACCTAATTTCCCCGTAGAATCATGATATACATTACACTTAGTTTGTACGACCAGGGCTCCATTTCGCTGCAGTCGCATGATCTTAACGATAGATGAAAACACTTTGAGATCTTGAGGTTTTTAATAGACACGAGACATTATACTAGATTTTCCTATTAAAAGATTGGGTTAAAATTTTCTTCTTACACTCATTCTTTTTATAATTCCTCCAATGGCTCTTAAGCCCATGTAGGGCTCTGACCTGTTGTACTCCGCTTCACTTCACCCCATTTATAGTCGTCTTCCTTCACTCTCTGACTCCCTTGATAAATATAAAGTAGCTGCAATGTTTTTGTCTCACTAGTCCAACAAGACTACCGCCGATGCCGCTGAGGGCTTTGACGGTTTATTACCGCTCTCATAAATATATTGATACGACTTTCAATCTCTCTCTCTCTAGGTAATTGAACAATACAATAAGTATTATCAGTCTACAAATAGTATAATGTACAGTTTATAATAGTCCAGGCGAAATCAAAGTCTATTGTGCGTACAACTAATCCATTTGAACGAGTGTACGCGATATTACGACGTGTCGAAAATGAACTCGCTACATCAACAGACCTGACGTTCTCCAGCGACCAACTCTAAACTGTTCTTGCACTCATCTGCGTTCCGTATCCTCTCTGGTACTCGTCTCACGGTGTGTCTTCTCAGCGTGTCATTGGCCGGTCTGTCACTGACTGTTACTCTCTTTGTCCCCATGAATCACAGCACGATTTCTTTTATAGGTAGTCCACCCACGCTGGCTGCACCAGTTTCCCGCCAAAACTGAGGGAGGAGGTCATTGCATGGGTGTGCAAGTACAGGTTGCGAATGACATCACTCGCTCGTATCTAGGTAGGGGTAAACGACCGAAAATAGTCATGCGTAGGCGTTGTACTAAAGTCGTGATTGCATCATTCGGGGTAGGGGTGTGACCGGGGAGTTGAGGGGGGGGGGTGAAGCAGAGTAATAACAATATATATATATATATATATATATATATAATTTATTCTTGTTACTGCCAATGTCGAACGACGTCTGATTCATGATCTCGCGGACTTGATCTTGAACTGATTAATATCTCTATGCATAGACGTCCACTTCCTGATGTTACCGGCCGCAGAGTAAACAAAATCAGATCAAGGTGATATTCCCCCTATTACATTGAAAGGGGATATTTATACCAAAAAGTTATATTTATTAACTGTTACTGAATGAAATTAACCACTTGTTACACCAGAAAAAAACTCAGCCCAATGTAATTGAATTAAAGTCTGCTATTACTGGTGCAATTAGCTTTTCTCAGCCTTTCAGTAAAATCCTTTTTAGGCGACGATAGTTAACTCTGTCTTAGCTTTATCAACGTTATCTATAGTGGGGATAAGATTTATATTGTTATTAATTTTTCATCTACCAGATTATCTAAATTTTCATTGTACCTGATTTTCACATACAGAGTGTTGTGTTGCTTCCTGATTGTCATGTGCGCCACCCTCAATGTTAGTCCTGATATAAATAGCCATCGCTCGGTGTGTTGGTGAACAATACAACACTTAAGAACATTTTTATGGATACATTATCTTTAGAAGATAGGACCAGTCCAGATTTCACATTTGCTTGCTAAACATTGAATTACAATATTCAGTTGGTCCTTGTTTTTAAAAATACACAATTATTGAAGCGCAAGACATTGCTATGATCTCTTAAATACTAAAACTCACCTCCCTCAATCTCACTCCAGTGGAGTAGCGGACAAGTTAAGCCCTTCATCTAAAGGTTTTATGATGTCCATCGTAAATTAAAAAAAAAAAATCCCTCTCTCTCTAAGGCCGGGTTTCGAAACCTGTGGTACGTGTATCCCAAGGGATACGGGAAAGCTTATACAGGAATACGCAGAGATAAATAATTTTCTATTTACACGACCAGAAATTAGAAGAATTTACTTGTGAGGGGGTACCGGCGAACAAACTTTCGCATCCTTTCGCGAAAAAGGACAACCCCTAAAACAAACAAATCTGAGAACTTTTAGTTTAATAAATATTGAAAAAAAAGACATTATTGGTAAAATTACGCCATTGTTATAACGTGTATTTTACACTTTTAGTTATTTTATCAGTACTAAGCAACTTCATTTAGCATTGTAGGGGAAATCCCCTTAAAATTTACTTAAGTAATCAATATGTATTTTTATTTTCCCGTGACCAGTTTTGAATAGTTACTTGTATGTAACCCATACATAGGTAGAAATCGAATTTCTATATTCATTGCCATTACTAAAATTCAAATCCAGATTTAGATAATTGTAAATCTATGAATCAATTAGTTGAAGAAATGAGACATGTGATCTTTCATTTAGCATTGAAGGCTGATTTCCAAAAAAATCTTGTGTAGCAATCAATATCTATTTTTGTGTTTCCATGACCAGTATTATATAGTCACTAGTATGTGACTCATACATAGGTAGACATCAAATGTCGATATAAACAACCATTATGAAAATTAGAATCCAGTTTTGCATAATTGTAAATTAATGACTCAATTAGATGAAGAAATGATACTTGTGAACTATCAAGTTAACCAAATGTTTTTTTCCTTGTTGTAGCTGATACATCAACTGACTCTACTACTACTTCTAGTAAGTTCTTTGTTTGTTTATTTGTTAGTTGAAATAATACATTTTCTTTTATTCAAAATCTTTTAAAATTACTGTGTTTTCTAGTTGAAAAAATTAACTCATGTCAACATTCAAATAATATACATTAGCATTTATTAATCTAAAATATTGTTTCTAACAGATGCAATATTAGTAAGTTTTTTTCCCTAGCTGTTTAATCAAATAAATTACTATTTTTAAAGTCAAGTATAGAGAGTTTAAATTTGCTTAATATTTTGTTCATTAAACAAAGTCACCACGCGGACACTCAAATTATACATAATTTAAGCTATTTTATTCTTAGCTACTACCAATGCTAAAAGTCGGCCGATTCACGATCTGGCCGGCTTGATAGCGATCTAGTTAAATATCTCTGTATTGACCGGTTTATTCGCGATGTTACCGGCCACATCACCAATCAGCCAGTACGACCGATCAAAGCTCAGACTAAGCAATAAAAAAAGATCAAGATGATATAACCTTACTATATTGAATTGGGATGGTTACATTTCTCAACTTTTTCTTAAATGAAATTAATCAAAAATAAATTTAAGGCCGCCCTATAAATATTTAATTTAATTAATGTCTCCTGTTACTGGTGCAATTAACTTTTCTGTGCCCTTCAATAAAATAATTTTGAGGCCACAATAGTCAACTTTGTATTAGCTTTCTTAACGGTATCTATAGGTTGATAATGTTTCTCATCTGATATTATTTGCTTTTTCTTGAACCAAATTATCTACATTTTCATTGCACCTGATTTTCATATCCAGAGTGTTAGTTCCGATTGTCATGTATCCAACCTGTAGTACTCAATACGTATTTTTATTTTTCCATGGCCTGTAGTGAACAGTTACTTGTATGTGGACCCATACATAGGTAGACATAAAATGTCCATATCGATTACCAATTATTGTTGTTTGCACCATATTACTATACCCAAAGGGCCCCGCAAGGTCACTAAACACATACATTAATAAAAATAAAATGACAGGGTTGGCCAAGAAATCGTTCATATTTTGAAAGCCGGTCTTGTTATTCATTGTTGTGAAAATAATTTTTGGTTATCAAGTGTGATATTTTTAATGTTTTAAAACACCTTTTGAATTTGATTTAACTTAAGACTTTGAAACCACCTACAAACCTAGACGTTATTTATTCCTGAGCGATGCTTTTGCTGATGTCATTAATATTCACACCCTCTACCCCCGTGACAACAGTTGACAAACTTCTTCACCTCCCTTCCCCTTTCTCAATTTGTTGACTTAATAGATGGTCAACCATTAACCACGCAATCATTTGAACTCTCTTAAATAATGTCGGTTGACCGCGTCCATTGCTTTAGCCAGTAGTTCTCAAAACGTTTTACGTTTCGCGACCTACTATCTAAACAGTTTTTCGGTTTCGCGATCCACCATAAAAAAAATATTTTTTTACGCGACTCAGCTCCATAGAAATGATACGTTTAAAGATAGAGAGTAAAAAAGCGTTATTTGTTGTTTACATATATTTTAGCTTCACTTTGCAGCTTTTTTTGTAACCGATACATAAATTAGTAGAAACTATACATATGTGTATTCTTCGATTCTTTAACTGTATATTTAAATTTTGTCATGACCCACCTAAAATTAGTCCGCGATTCACCAGATGGTCGCGACCCCAAACTTTGAGAAACACTGCTGTAATCTGCTGCAATAACTATCATCTTACTCCAACAAAGTATGGTTCACCTTTCTCGCCACACCACCTCTATCCCGCCTGTTATATTTGCTCGCACAATATATCGTTATTGTTGTTAGTCGTGTTCATATTGGCACTCCAGGGCTAACCGACCAGTTCGCCTTCTGGCCTTCCAAAATCCGAAAAAAAGCATGCGGATTATTTAATGCTAATTAGATGCTACCTAACGTTTTCAGGGAATTTTACGTAAAAAAAAGTACCGTTAATCATGCCACAATGATAATGGTTTTCTCGTTGCTACTAAAAACGTTTTTCGCTTGGAATTGTCTGCAGGGTTTGAATTTTTTTATCCTTCATTGTGGTCTAAAATGGCTTAAATTAACAACAACTAAGAAAAAATAACAACTAAATAAACACAAAATATTTCAAAATTTTTTTTTTGTTTTATTGAATATTTTTATGTATAAAAAATGTTTTTCTGTTTAATGAAGTTTGATTTAAATTTATTCTTTACAATTATAAAGGTAACACGGGAAAGATGGGGGTGTGGGGGGGGGGTCACATATTTTTTTTCTCGCTCCTGTCTCTTAAAATTTTGCAATCATAAAAAAAAAATTAACCCAAATATATGTATAATTTTACGTTTAACATTTTCTTTTAAATAAATGCAACCTAACTTGAATACAACTATTTTCATAAGCTTTTAATTAGTTTCACTTTCTGTTGGTTTTAGGCTGTTAGTATGCGTCCTAAAATCTTATAACTAAATATTAGAGAGATTTAATTAGAAAACACACATTTGACGCACATATTCAATACAATACACGATTTTTAATAATTTAGCGGCCATAAATTAGGATATTGTAGAATCACAAAGCTAATTGGGTTTTAGTAATGCTTATAAAGGATGGAAAGAATAGGAGCTTAAAAAAAAACGAAGCATAATACCGGTGGATAGGTGTGCAAAATAATGAAGCTTGATAGCGGACTAGTTATATATCTCTGTATTGACCGGCCACTTCGCGATGTTACCAGCCACATCACCAAATAAGCCAGTACGACCGATCAAATCTCAGACTAAGCAAAACAGATTAAGATGATATTACCGTACTTTATTGAATTGGGATAGTTACATTTCTGAACTTTTTCTTAAATGAAATTAATCAAAAATAAATATATACGGCAGCTTTATAAATATTTAATTTAATTAATGTCTCCTTTTACTGATACAATTAGCTTTTCTGTGCCCTTCATTCAATAAAGTAATTTTTAGGCGACGATAGTCAACTTTGTCTTAGCTTTCTTAACGGTATCTATAGGTGGATAATGTTTCTCATCTGTTATTAATTGCTTTTTCTTGAACCAAATTATCTACATTTTCATTGCACCTGATTTACATATCCAGAGTGTTAGTTCCGGTTGTCATGTATCCAACCTGTAGTACTCAATACGTATTTTTATTTTTCCATGGCCTATAGTAAATAGTTAATTGTATGTAACCCATACATAGGTAGACATCTAATGTCCATATAAATGACCATTTATTGTTGTTTCTACCATATTACTGTACCCAAAGGGCCCCGCAAGGTCATGGGCACATACATTATTCATTATTAAAATAAAATGACAGTTTTATTAACTGTCCCTCCGAAAATACTATTGTTGTGACTATTCTTACCATATAACAGTTCACATTGGGACCGATAAGGATAGTGTTGGTCAAGAAATCGTTCATATTTTGAAAGCCAGTCTTGTTATTCATTGTTGTGAAAATATTTTTTGGTTATCAAGTGTGACATTTTAATGTTTTGAATTTGAATTTTGAATTTGTTTTAAGACTTTGAAACCACCAACAGATCTAGACTTTATATATTCTGGAGTGATGCTTTTGTTGATGTCATTAATATTCACACCATCTACCCCCGTGACAACAATTGACAAATTTTTTTCCCCTCCCGTCCCCCTTCTCAATTTGTTGACGTTATAAATGGACAACCATTAACCACGCAATCATTTTAGCTGTCTTAAATAATGTCAGTCGACCGTGTTCTCAAAACTTTTTACTCTTCGCGACCTACTATGTAAACAGTTTTGGTTTCGCGATCCACCATAAAAAAAAATACCTTTTTTATGCGACTCAGCTCCAAAGACATGATACGTTAAAAAAAGAGTAAAAGTGTCATTAGTTGTCAACATAGATTTCACCTTAACTGCAGTTTTATTTTGTAACATAAACATAAATAAGTAGAAATTAAACAAATATACATTCTTCGATTCTTTAATTGTAAATTTTGCCGCGACCCTCATGGAATTCTTCATCGCCACAGCATATGGTCGCTTTCAACCAGATGGTCGCGACCCCAAACTTTTTAGAAACACTGCTGTAATCTGCAATTAATGTCATCCTCAATCCAACACAGTATGGGTCACCTTTCTCGCCACAGTTCCTTTATCGAGCCTTTTATTTATTAGCTCGCCCAATATATCGTTATTGTTGTTCCCCATTGCATTCAGTCTTGTTCACATCGGCTCTTTGGGCTTTGTCCAGAGATGACCGACCATTTCGCATTACGGCCTACCAAAATCCGAAAAAAAAGCATAATGACTTTTAAATGCGAATTAGAAATTATGCTAACGATCATATTGCGTTCTTCGGGAATTTCCAAAAAACAAGAACCGATAATCATGCAACGCTGGTTTTCTCGTCGCTTCTAAAAACGTTTGTCGCATGGAATTGTCAGCAGTATTTGAATTTTTTTGTCATTATTTTATTAACAAATTAATTATGGTCCAAAAATGGCTTAAATTAACGTCTACTTCTACAAAAAAAAAAACAACAAAACAAAAACAACAACAACAACAAAACACAAAGTAACAAAAATATTGCGACAATTTTTTTTATTGTTGATTAAAATTTTGTATATAGCCAACCTTAATATTTTTTTTTGTTTAATGAAGTTTGATACAACATTTTCAAAGGTTACAGGGGAGAGGGGGCGCATATTACGGTTGACGAATTTCGGGGATGGCTCCTGTTACTTAGAACATAACAAGAATTAAAAAAAAAAATATATCATTTCAACTTTCACATTTTCTTTTTAATTAAAGGGAATTAACTTGAATACATCTATTTTCATAAACTTTTAACCACCGGTAGTTTCACTTCATGTAGGCTTTTGATGGGTGTATGCGTGTCCTTAAATCTTCTGACTCAATTTTGGTCCTGATTCTACAACACAATACATGATTTTAATAATTTCAAGGCCATAAGTTTCAATATTTTACAATTACGAGGCTAATTACTTTTTTTTAGCAATGCTTAAAACGGGAAAAATGAACGGAGATTAGCAAATCCAAAAAATGCGAAGATTAGCTCTGATGATTAAGTGTGCAAAATAATGAAGCTTCTTTTTATCTTGCATTGACTAATCAAATTTATTAAATTACGTTAAAGTGTGGAAAAACAATAGAATGTTAATTCTTTGAAAACTAACAATCATAAAATAAAACTAATATAAAAATCTTTAAAAAAAGAGCATACACACTTATATTTTTAGCAATGATAATAACATAAACATTTCTTTGATAGAATGAGTTATTTAATTATTTTTTAAATTTTTAATGAAAGCTTTATTTTTAAAGCTTTTCTTAATATATTTTTGAAAAATATGTATTTATGAAATTCTTTAAAAATTTATTTAAACATTAACACCTTCAACAACAGATTCTACTACCACTGCAACTGAATCTACTACTACCACCTCACCTTCAACAACGGATTCTACTGCTACAGCAACTGAATCTGCTACTACCACATCATTTTCAACAACAGATTCTACTACCACAGCAACTGAGTTGACTACTACCACGTCAACTTACACAACAGATTCTACTACCACAGCAACTGAATCTACTACTACCATGTCACCTTCATCAACAGATTCTACTACCACTGCAACTGAATCTACTACTACCACCTCACCTTCAACAACAGATTCTACAACTACAGCAACTGAATCTACTACTACCACCTCACCTTCAACATTAGATTCTACTACCACAGCAACTGAATCTGCTACTACCACATCAACTTCAACAACAGATTCTACTACTACAGCAACTGAGTTGACTACTACAACGTCACCTTCATCAACAGATTCTACTACCACTGCAACTGAATCTACTACTACCACCTCACCTTCAACAACAGATTCTACTACTACAGCAACTGAATCTACTACTACCACCTCACCTTCAACAACAGATTCTACTACCACAGCAACTGAATCTGCTACTACCACATCATCTTCAACAACAGATTCTACTACCACAGCATCTGAGTTGACTACTACCACGTCAACTTCAACAACATATTCTACTACCACAGTAACTGAATCTACTACTACCATGTCACCTTCATCAACAGATTCTACTACCACTGCAACTGAATCTACTACTACCACCTCACCTTCAACAACAGATTCTACTACCACAGCAACTGAATCTACTACAACGTCCCCTTCAACAACAGATTCTACTACCACTGCAACTGAATCTACTACTACCACCTCACCTTCAACAACAGATTCTACAACTACAGCAACTGAATCTACTACTACCACCTCACCTTCAACATTAGATTATACTACCACAGCAACTGAATCTGCTACTACCACATCAACTTCAACAACAGATTCTACTACCACAGCAACTGAGTTGACTACTACCACGTCAACTTCAACAACAGATTCTACTACCACAGCAACTGAATCTACTACTACCATGTCACCTTTATCAACAGATTCTACTACCACTGCAACTGAATCTACTACTACCACCTCACCTTCAACAACAGATTCTACTACTACAGCAACTGAATCTACTACTACCACCTCACCTTCAACAACAGATTCTACTACCACAGCAACTGAATCTGCTACTACCACATCATCTTCAACAACAGATTCTGCTACCACAGCATCTGAGTTGACTACTACCACGTCAATTTCAACAACAGATTCTACTACCACTGCAACTGAATCTACTACTACCACCTCACCTTCAACAACTGATTCTACTGCTACAGCAACTGAATCTGCTACTACCACATCATCTTCAACAACAGATTCTACTACCACAGCAATTGAGTTGACTACTACCACGTCAACTTACACAACAGATTCTACTACCACAGCAACTGAATCTACCACTACTATGTCACCTTCATCAACAGATTCTACTACCACTGCAACTGAATCTACTACTACCACCTCACCTTCAACATTAGATTCTACTACCACAGCAACTGAATCTGCTACTACCACATCAACTTCAACAACAGATTCTACTACCACAGCAACTGAGTTGACTACTACCACGTCAACTTCAACAACAGATTCTACTACTACAGCAACTGAATTTACTACTACCACGTCACCTTCAACATCAGACTCTACTACTACAGCAACTGAATCTGCTACTACCACCTCACCTTCAACAACAGATTCTACTACAACAGCAACTGAGTTGACTACTACCACGTCAACTTCAACAACAGATTCTACTACCACAGCAACTGAATCTACTACTACCATGTCACCTTCATCAACAGATTCTACTACCACTGGAACTGAATCTACTACTACCACCTCACCTTCAACAACAGATTCTACTACCACAGCAACTGAATCTACTACAACGTCCCCTTCAACAACAGATTCTACTACCACTGCAACTGAATCTACTACTACCACCTCACCTTCAACAACAGATTCTACAACTACAGCAACTGAATCTACTACTACCACCTCACCTTCAACATTAGATTCTACTACCACAGCAACTGAATCTGCTACTACCACATCAACTTCAACAACAGATTCTACTACCACAGCAACTGAGTTGACTACTACCACGTCAACTTCAACAACAGATTCTACTACCACAGCAACTGAATCTACTACTACCATGTCACCTTCATCAACAGATTCTACTACCACAGCAACTGAATCTACTACTACCACCTCACCTTCAACAACAGATTCTACTACCACAGCAACTGAATCTACTACTACCACGTCACCTTCAACAACAGATTCTACTATCACAGCAACTGAATCTACTACCACCTTACCTCCAACAACCGATTCTTCTACCACAGCAACTGAATCTACTACTACTACATCACCTTCAACAACAGATTCTTCTACTACAGCAACAGAATCTACTACTACCACCTCACCTTCAACAACAGATTCTACTACCCCAGCAACTGAATCTGCTACTACCACATCACCTTCAACAACAGATTCTACTACTACAGCAACTGAATTTACTACTACCACGTCACCTTCAACATCAGACTCTACTACTACAGCAACTGAATCTGCTACTACCACCTCACCTTCAACAAAAGATTCTACTACAACAGCAACTGAGTTGACTACTACCACGTCAACTTCAACAACAGATTCTACTACCACAGCAACTGAATCTACTACTACCATGTCACCTTCAACATCAGACTCTACTACTACAGCAACTGAATCTGCTACTACCACCTCACCTTCAACAACAGATTCTACTACTACAGCAACAGAATCTACTACCACGTCACTTTCAACAACAGATTCTACTACTACAGCAACTGAATCTACTACTACCACGTCAATTTCAACAACAGATTCCACTACCACAGCAACTGAATTGACTACTACCACTTCACCTTCAACAACAGATTCTACTACCACAGCAACTGAATCTACTACTACCACCGCACTGTCAACAACTGATTCTACTACTACAGCAACTGAATCTGCTACTACCACATCATCCTCAACAACAGATTCTACTACCACAGCAACTGAATCTGCTACTACAACGTCACCTTCAAGAACAGATTCTACTACCACAGCAACTGAATCAACTACCATCACGTCACCTTCAACAACAGATTCTACTACCACAGCAACTGAATCTACTACTACCATGTCACCTTCAACAACAGATTCTACTACCACAGCAACTGAATCTACTACTACCACGTCACCTTCAACAACAGATTCTACTACCACAGCAACTGAATCTGCTACTACCACATCACCTTCAACAACATATTCTACTACCACAGCAACTGAATCTACTACTACCACATCACCTTCAACACCAGAGTCTACTACCACAGCAACTGAATCTACAACCACTTCACCTTCAACAGCAGATTCTTCTACTACAGCAACAGAATCTACTACCACCTTACCTTCAACAACAGATTCTACTACCACAGCAACTGAATCTACTACTACCACATCACCTTCAACAACAATTTACTCCAGCAACTATTTTACTCTACCATTCACCTTTAACAACAATTCTTCTCTACACTAATTACTACTCACCTAATTATTCTACTCTGTAATTACTCTACCCATTTCTCTTCTCATACTAATTACTACTCACTATATAATTACTCCCATTAATTTACTCTAATATACTGAATCTACCTCCCACATATAATTACTCTACTACTACTAACTAATCTACACTAACACATAATATACTGAATCTACTACAACCACACCAACAACAACTACCACTGAATCTACTTCTACCACACCTACAACATCTACCACTGAATCTACTACTACCACACCAACAACAACTACCACTGAATCTACTACTACCACATCTACAACAACAACTACTGAATCTACTTCTACCACACCTACAACATCTACCTCTGAATCTACTACTACCACTCCAATAACAACTACCACTGATTCTACTACTACCACGCCTACAACAACTACTGAATCTATTACAACTACCTCTGAATCTACTACTACCACACCTACAACAACAACTACTGAATCTACTACTACCACACCTACAACAACAACTACTGAATCTACTACAACTAGCACTGAATTTACTACAACAACACCAACGACAACTACCACTGAATCTACTACAACCACACCAACAACAACTACCACTGAATCTACTACTACCACACCAACAACAACTTCTACAGAATTTACAACTACACCAACAACAACTACCACTGAATCTACTACCACACCTACAACAACAACGTCTGAATCTACTACAACTACCACTGAATCTACTGCTTCCACAGCAATAACAACTACCACTGAATCTACTACAACCACACCAACAACTACCACTGAATCTACTACTACCACTCCAACAACAACTACCACTGAATCTACTACTACCACACCAACAACAACCACTGAATCTACTACTACCACACCTTTAACAACAACTAATGAATCTACAACAACTACCACTGCATCTACTACTACCACACCAACAACAACTACCACTGAATCTACTACTACCACACCAACGACAACAACTACTGAATCTACTACAACTACCACTGAATCTACTTCTACCACACCAACGACAACTACTACTGAATCTACTACAACCACACCAACAACTAACACTGAATCTACCACTATCACACCAACAACAACTACTACTGAATCCACTACAACCACACCAACTACTACCACACCTACAACAACAACTACTGAATCTACTACAACCACGACAACAACAACTACCTCTGAATCTACTACTACAACTCCAACAACAACTACCACTGAATCTACTACTATCACACCTACAACAACTACTACTGAGTCTACTACAACTACACCAACAACAACTACCACTGAATCTGCTACTACCACACCAACAACAACTACCACTGAATCTACTACAACTACCACTGAATCTACTACTACCACTCCAATAACATCTACCACTGAATCTACTTCTACCACACCTACAACAACAACTACTGAATCTACTTCTGTTATTAGTGAATCTACTACAACCCCACCAGCTACAACTACCTCTGAATCTACTACAACCATACCAACTACCACTAGCACTGAATCTACTACAACCACACCAACTACAACTACTACTGAATCTACTACAACTACCTCTGAATCTACTACAACCACACCAACTACAACTACCTCTGAATCTACTACAACCATACCAACTACCACTAGCACTGAATCTACTACAACCACACCAACTACAACTACCACTGAATCTACTACAACTACCTCTGAATCTACTACAACCACACCAACTACAACTACCTCTGAATCTACTACAACCACACCAACTACAACTACAACTGAATCTACTACAACTACCTCTGAATCTACTACAACCACACCAACTATGAATACCACTGAGTCTACTACAGTCATTCCAACTACCTCTGAGTCTACCACTACTACAACAACTTTAACAGAATCTATGATTACTACTATTTCTACTGGATTATCAGGTAAGTAATAAATAAATATATTTAACAAAAATTGTTGGGTATATAATTGTTACTCTTAAACAATTTTATGTACATTTTGTACGAAAGGTGGAAGGTTTTTGAAATTTTAATTATATCGAGCAAGGAGGGAGATAATTTCTCAATCAAAACCTTTGAACTGCATATTATAGAAATAAGGAAACTAAATTCACAACTTTCATGCATGTTCGTATTTTTTCTTTTTTTTTTAAAAAAAAAAAAAGAATTATTTTTTTTCTGTAGAGTGATTCTTTAGAATTTTTTTTTATAAAGTGAAATGAAATCTTTGCTCATTAAACTTTTGTACCAAAAGCAACTTTAGTAAAATTATTATAAGAATAACGCTTTTATTACTTATTGCCTTATATATTGTGTATTTTCTCTTCTTATTATTACAGTAATCTGTTGTCTTTGATATCATCCATTTGATCAATATTACCTACATTAATGTATTCTTCAAAAAAATGTGAACAAATGTGTTAAACATTTAGTTTCTCTGCACATGTGACTTTGTCTTATGGAAGTGTGTTCCATTATTTCTTAATTGGTTTTAGGATAACTTGTCCATATAATTATTGCGAATGAATTTTCCGCTCCACTTTCGGATTTTTTTAGGTTTATACCAGCCCATGGTTATGCAAACTTTTTAAACAGTGGTTCATTTTACTATATCAATGAATTCTCAGTAGGTTCTTTTCTAGGAACTGGTGAAAAATTTTTTAAAATCATTTATTTATAACTGCATCATTAAAAAAAAACTAGCATAAAGAGCATTTTCGGTAGTGTAGAATATTCATGGTGGCTTTATTATCAATTTTAAACATATTTATATCAAAGAAAACAAGCTATTGTTATATATATATATATATATATATATATATATATATATAAACAGATAATGCTTATATTATTCACAGATCTTATATCAATATATGAACATGCTAAGAGTGAACACATTTATTTATTAATATTCACAAAGAAAATTTTTTGTTTTTCAACAGGTTTAACAACACTGTTAACTACATTCTTAACATATCCTACTACAACTACAACAGTTGTACCAGGCACGTATTTATTTATTTTTTGCAACATTTTTACTTTTTCTTATTTAATAAAAAGTTTTTGTGATATATGTATAAATCAGTAAATTGACTTTTTCATATTTTACATTTGCAAAACTAAGTTATGTTAGTAATTTTTTTACCAAAAACAATAAATGATAACTAAAACTGATTGTTCTACATTGAATTCAAATTTACTATTAGCCCCTAAATCTCATCAGGATGTGCACCACGTATTTCTTCTCATAAAACAACAATAATAGCAAAAAATAAAAGTATACAAAAAAAAAACAACAACAACTGAAACCCCCCCCCCCTCCCCCAACAAAACAACAACTGATAAATTTTAAAGTCAGATGCAACAAATTGTTTCAATACTCGAAACAAATACACAACCTTTACTGATTTCTCATCATCGTTTACGTCTGCCAATAAAACGTACTTGACAAATAGCCTATCCTGATAAATACCTAGGATGTTTTGAGGATTATGCACATATTGAAGCTATTGCATGTATTGTTTGGTTAATTCAAAGTGTTTGATGCGTTATTAATCCAACAGAGGTTGTGGTGATTGCAAAGACTGCCAAAATAGACATAATTGTTTCGGGCGTAAATTTCTCGGAAAAGACAAGTGCTCCCTACACCAGTCTGTTGGCGAATGTCACTGATGGGGTAAGTATGGATACTTTGTGTACAAAGTTTAACTATCTGTTGACAAAAGTAGGGATACATTGTAAGTAGGGATGTGACGAAGTTCGAATTCGAATCCGACGACATTCGAACTTAGACGTTTTTTGAGCAAATTCGAATCCGACGGATTAAAAAAAAATCCGTCGGATTCGAATTTGAAAAATTACCGTTTTCAGATCAAACACGGCCGTAGAAGTCGTAACTAAAATAAAAATAAAAAAATTACATTATAAAAATATTTTATAAAAAACGTTTTTCTTGCTATACAGGTTTTCATTTATATAAATTGGTGTTTGTTAGAAAGGTCTGGATGTTTGTGTTCATGCGCCCAACGTTTTTCTTTTTATAAAAATCAGAAGCACTTATAAAGTCTATTACCATGTGACCGATTTATTCAGAAATTATTTTCTGCTTTTTAGTACGCAAATTAAACGTTGTTTTTTATAAAATATTTTTTATAATGTAATTTTGATTTTCTACTTTTTATTTAAAATATTTTTTTATAAAATTTTTTTTTCAATTAATACGAAGAGTTAAAAAATTTTGGTGTGAGACGGACCCAACTATATGTAAGTCTGCTAGAACAGAATCGTGTTTAGGCGCAGTAGAACATTCTTTCTTCAGCCGCAATAATTTTATTTTCGATAAATACTTAAGAAACTCATCAAATCATAATGAAATAGTAAGAATATTGAATTGTCATCGGGTTCTGAGTTTTATTGAACCTCACAGAGCTATAGCTTTTCGGAAAGTGGTCTGAAAATGGATTGCAAAATTCAGCGGACAGACAAACAATCAATCAAACAAACGAACAGACAAGAAGTGAAGTTAAGAAAAACGTAATAAAAACCTAGAGACTTTCGAAAACCCGAAATAAAGAAAACAGATAAAACTAAACTCCTGGACCTCTACTCAGCTGTCCATAGATTAGACGTCGTATTTGGTCATGAACGTATTTTAGATACACCACACCCCTCTCGCCAAATCCGAATCCGCATTCGAATCCGACGGATTTATATTTGCCAAATCCGAATCCGACGGATGCGGATTTTCATCAGCTCCGTCACATCCCTAATCATAAGTAAACATTATTTAATTATCTAAGCTTGACAATTATCACTTAAACTCATGATTGTTCATTATTGAACAAAGTTCAGAAATTTACTTGTTTAATAAAGTGATAAGCAGCATAGGAGGCGACATATGGACCTCATAACGCTTAGGTGAAATTTTAGCTTAATTGGGTCTCAAAGAGGGCCTAAAATTGAGCAAAACTCCTCCCCCCAATTTAAAAGGAGGGCCTCCAAGTTAAAATCGTCACCACTTGTAAACCGTCAACTATTAATTGAACAATTGACCTCCTTTTTTTTACCACTCTCTGTAAACACTTTGCTATTCTGTGAGCCAAGACTTAAGGCTAGTGATGAAGTCAGTGTCCCTCAACACCTGTGGATTACCACATATCCCTATTGTCAGCAACTCGAACGTGTTCTAAAAGCACGAGTTCTTCTAATTCCTCAACCTATCCACAGGGACGACACCGGAAGTCGTAATTGGCTCTCTTAAATAGGCAACTATAGGGTAGTCAGGGCCTGATCTCTACTCCAGAGCCCCTCTCTACTCCGCAGCCCCCACCATGGGTTGGTATTGGTGTGGTGATCTAAGTTTGGCCAGACATCTCTCCCTGTCTGAGGTTGTCCCATTTTTTCCAATTGCTGATATTAGATGGGCCTGAAAAAATATCACAACTAGCTGTTAGAGTCTCCTATGTATTTGTGATTATTGTATTATTAATATGATTCTTAGTATTGCATTTTCTCAAATTCAAAATTTGTATATGTTATTTAGAAAACACCTGTTTTTTGACTGCCATTTTGAAAGTTAAAATAAAGTGCCTTTAAGGATTAAAAAAAATCCATTTTTTTTTGCAGCTTCAGGATAAGTTCAAAAACATTACTGGTTTTCGAAAAGTCACAGTTACAGATATGAGGTAAACAAGACATTCACTGCCATTTTTTTAGAATAGTCAAATTATATCTATTAATTATGTGTGCCTCCATGAGATGACTACCTGTCAGTGTGTGTGTGTGAGTAGTGTGTTTAGATATCTGACATATTCCGTGTGTATCCATTTTAGTGACCATGTTTTCTTCCGAAAAATAGTTATCTAAAAAATAGAAAAAAATTGATATCTATCCCGGCTTAAATATATGTTTGCAGTGTATTAAAATTGATAAT
The DNA here is from genome assembly GCA_021962125.1 of Bulinus truncatus. NCBI lineage: Eukaryota > Metazoa > Mollusca > Gastropoda > Planorbidae > Bulinus > Bulinus truncatus. The sequence continues at coordinate 4,444,509 of JAGDYQ010000053.1, read as the reverse complement.
TTGAAGATATCTATCCAGGCTTACATATATTTTTTTTCAATATATCATCTAGGCCAGGAAGTCTTGTTGTAGATTACAATGTAGAAATGAATACAACATTGAATGCCCAGCCAGAACAAAGTATTACTTCAGAGATAACTTCAAATTCATCTATCACAATTGGAGGACAAACATATTCTTCTCAAGGTAACATTTTGTGACACTTTGACTTTCTTTGTATATCTAGAGCAGTGGATATCAAAGTGCAGTTTGCAATTAACAACTCTAATTTTTCTCTAATGTTAAAAGATCAAAAGTTTGAAAATATGCGAAGCTGTTGTTTTTCTTTTTTTGTGGGCCGCGAAACTAAAACTTGTCATAGTGAACTGCAAAGTGTAAAAGTTTAAGAACCACTGATCTATACTGATCTAGAGACCTTTCAAAATGATAAGTTTTTATGAGTGATGTAACCTGTTGAAAACAATAAGATGAAAAGCATGAATTGTAGTCGACAGAAATGATTGATAAATTTTATTATCAATGTTATCAATGCATGGCATCATGTGAATGTAGTAAAGGATTTCAGGCCTAATGTTAACACAATTTACACATTAAAACTAGTCTTTTGATAATGCAATTAAAGATCAACTTATTGTATCATTGTTTTTTATATCATCTCACTCCTCTGGGTTGTTAGCACTGATTGTTAACTTAGAGACCATAAGTTATAAATGAAACAGTTTTGAGAGGGATATCAGAATGATACTGGTAATTAATGGTTATTGTTTAATTATGATAGGACATTGTTTTCAGTAAGGCGTAGCTTTATTTATTTATTTTAAAAATTTTTCGTCAAATAGAAAAAAACATTTTTTAAGCCAGTGAGAGAAATGTAATTTTGTACCACAAATAATGTACTACATTACATAGAGCCCAATTGTCATTACCATGAGAACTACATATCAGTTTCAACAAAGCTTTCTAAGAATATAAAATACTGTTTACAAATCTATCAATTATTGTAGATATTAACACTTTAAAACCAATAAATTAAGAATGAAAGGACATGTATATGCCTTCATTACACAAGACGTTAAATTTCTCATTCATTATGTTGGACTTTAAAGCCTGTAAACGAAATATTCTTTCTATTTATATAACTAAAAAAAACCAGGTATTTACACTATCAAAACTAATGAGATTATTTAAATTTTATTTAACAAATAAAGTATATCTATTCTGATATTTTATATAGCATGAAATATGAAACACAAAAAATTAGGAAAAAATCAACATTAAAAAAAAAAATATTTTGCTTTTCTAAAAAACTTATTAAATAAAATTAATAAAATTTCTATTAATAGATATACCGCCAACAATAACAACTGAAGAATCTACCACACCAACTACAACTACCCCTGAATCTACTACAACAACACCAATTACAACTAGTGAATCTACTACAACCACACCAACGACAACTACCACTGAATCTACTACTACCACACCACCATCAACTTCTACAGAATCTACTACAACCACACCGACAACAACTACCACTGAATCTACTACTACCACACCTATAACAACAACTACTGAATCTACTACAACGACTACCACTGAATCTACTACAACCACACCAACAACAACTACCACTGAATCTACTACAACAACACCAACTACAACTACCACTGAGTCTACTACAACCACACCAACTACAACTACCACTGAATCTACTACTACCACACCAACTACAACTACCACTGAATCTACTACTACCACACCAACTACAACTACCACTGAATCTACTACTACCACACCAACTACAACTACCTCTGAATCTACTAATACTACATCAACAACAACTACCACTGAATCTACTACCTCACCAACTACAACTACTACTGAATCTACTACTACCACACCAACAAATACTACCACTGAATCTGCTACAACTACTACTGAATCTACTACTACCACACCAACTTTAACTACCACTGAATCTACTACTACCACACCAACAACAACTACCACTGAATCTACTACTACCACACCAACAACAACTACCACTGAATCTACTACAACTACCACTGAATCTACTACTACCACACCAACAACAACTACCACTGAATCTACTACTACAACACCAACAACAACTACCACTGAATCTACTACTACCACACCAACAACAACTACCAGTAAATCTACTACAACCACACCAACAACTACTACTGAATCTACTACTACCACACCAACAAAAACTACCACTGAATCTATTACTACTACACCAACAACAAATACTACTGAATCTACTACAACTACCACTGAATCTACTACAACTACCACACCAACAACAACTACCACTGAATCTACTACTACCACACCAACAACTACTACCACTGAATCTACTACAACTACCACTGAATCTACTACTACCACACCAACAACTACCACTGAATCTACTACAACTACCACTGAATCTACTACTACCACACCAACTTTAACTACCACTGAATCTACTACTACCACACCAACAACAACTACCACTGAATCTACTACAACCACACCAACTACAACTACCACTGAATCTACTACAAACACACCAACAACAACAACCACTGAATCTACTACTACCACACCAACAAAAACTACCACTGAATCTACTACAACCACACCACCATCAACTTCTACAGAATCTACTACAACCACTCCAATAACAACTACTACTGAATCTACTACTACCACACCAACAAATACTACCACTGAATCTGCTACAACTACTACTGAATCTACTACTACCACACCAACTTTAACTACCACTGAATCTACTACTATCACACCAACAACAACTACCACTGAATCTACTACTACCACACCAACAACTACTAACACTGAATCTACTACAACTACCTCTGAATCTACTACTACCACACCAACTACAACTACTACTGAATCTACTACAACCAAACCAACTACAACTACTACTGAATCTACTACTACCACGCCAACAACCACTGAATCTACTACTACCACACCAACAACAACTACCACTGAATCTACTACTACCACGCCAACAACTACTACCACTGAATCTACTACAACTAGCACTGAATCTACTACTACCACACCAACTACAACTACTACTGAATCTACTACTACCACACCAACAACTACTACCACTGAATCTACTACAACTACCCCTGAATATACTACTACCACACCAACTACAACTACCACTGAATCTACTACAACCACACCAACTACAACTACCACTGAATCTACTACAACCACACCAACAACAACAACCACTGAATCTACTACTACCACACCAACTGCAAATACTACTGAATCTACTACAACCGCACCAACTACAACTACCACTGAATCTACTACAACCACACCAACAACAACTACCACTGAATCTACTACTACCACACCAACTACAACTACCTCTGAATCTACTAATACTACACCAACAACAACTACCACTGAATTTACTACTACCTCACCAACTACAACTGAATCTTCTACAACAATACCAATTACAACTACCACTGAATCTACTACTACCACACCAACAACAACTACCACTGAATCTACTACTACCACACCAACTTTAACTACCACTGAATCTACTACTATTACACCAACAACAACTACCACTGAATCTACTACTACCACACCAACAACTACTACCACTGAATCTACTACAACTACCACTGAATCTACTACTACCACACCAACTACAACTACTACTGAATCTACTACAACCAAACCAACTACAACTACTACTGAATCTACTACTACCACACCAACAACTACTACCACTGAATCTACTACTACCACACCAACAACAACTACCACTGAATCTACTACTACCACGCCAACAACTACTACCACTGAATCTACTACAACTAGCACTGAATCTACTACTACCACACCAACTACAACTACTACTGAATCTACTACTACCACACCAACAACTACTACCACTGAATCTACTACTACCACACCAACTTTAACAACCACTGAATCTACTACTACCACACCAACTACAACTACTACTGAATCTACTACTACCACACCAACAACTACTACCACTGAATCTACTACAACTACCACTGAATCTACTACTACCACACCAACAACTACTACCACTGAATCTACTACAACTAGCACTGAATCTACTACTACCACACCAACTACAACTACTACTGAATCTACTACTACCACACCAACAACTACTACCACTGAATCTACTACAACTACTACTGAATCTACTACTACCACACCAACAACAACAACTACTGAAGCTACTACAACTACCATTGAATCTACTACTACCACACCAACAACAACTACCACTGAATCTACGCCCACCACACCAACTACAACTACCACTGAATCTGCTTCTACCATACCAACTACAACAACCACTGAATCTACTAAAACTACCACACCAACAACAACTACCACTGAATCTACTACAACTACCAATCCAACAACAACTTTCACTGAATCCACTACAACAACACCAACTACAACAACCACTGAATATACTACAAGCACAACCTATACAGATTCTTCTACAACAACCTTCGTGTCAGATACAACTACCTCGACAACTACTGAGTCTGTTACAACTACCCAAACGTCAATTGGAGCTATGTTTACTACTATTTCTACTGGATTATCTGGTGAGTAATTGTAATTTAATTGTATTTTAATCATTCAGAAATATGGCTTTTAGTCGTTTAGTATAAGGGTTATTTAGGTTTAGGGATGTGCGATTGGTGTAGAGTGTAGAGCTATGGAGTGTTGACCTGATAGTCTTGAGATTGATGTGCGGTGAAACAAAATAATTTTTTTAAATGTCTTGTTGAAAGATGTTTTAATGCTCCAGCCTTACTCACGTTTACCCATTTTTAAATGAGTACCTGACTGGAGTTGTGGAAGTAATGGAGGTTTGCCTTAGTGCACAATACACAATCCCTTTTTATGCTGAGGGTACAGATACAGACGTATAGGCTACTTCATCTGCCCTATTGTTTCTTTAGGCCAGAGGTTCCCAAAGTTTTTTGACTCAAGGACCCCTTTTAGAGTCAAAACTTTCCCACGGACCCCCAAGTGAAAAACCAACATAAATGCATAATATACAAATTACAAATGAATTAAGAAAAAAAAAACATTTTAACGAAGAAGTATTCATTGAAATTATAATTTCTGTTTACAATAAAATAAAATGAATTAATGACTTGGATGATTTTAATGAGATGCTATGAGTGTGTTTATGTCCATCTCAAGGTTTGTGAGTAACAGCCGCAAATTCCCACGAGCACTAATTTCTTGTCGGTTTCTTTTGGTTGTGATGAGATTCATAACAGTACTGAATCCACATTCTACCAAATAGGAAGACGTAAAAGCAGTCAATAACTTCTGTGCAATAACCCATAATTCGGGATATAAAATTGGTATCTGTTTTTGTTACCAAAATTTGTGATATCCTTGTTCATAAAATGGTTAAAGTTCCTCATTTGTGGATATTTTAATAATCTGCTCCTGTATTTCTACGGATTCATCTGTGCTAGGTATGTAAGTTTGTCCACGTGCAAAAGGGTTCAGCACCCAGTCGGGAATATCCAAGTGAAGAATGTCTTCAAATCTTTGGTTTATGTCTGCATGAAGTGCCGTTAAGTGTTCAGTGTTGACAGTAGGCAAGCAAATCTTCATCCCTGTTTTGCAATTTCAAAAGATTTGGAAACTGAGAACATTCTCCTCTTGCAAAGTTTTGTTTGTACAGAAAAATTTGCCACAATCGCAGACATTACTCTTTTAGTTTTTATTACTTTTAATTTTTCACCTTGTAGTTTCAAATGAGTTTCGTTAAATTTGTCAAATAAATAAGTCAAATAGGCTATGCCATTTTTTGAGTTAATTAAATTGTGTCGCAAATCATTGTCTTTGCTTTCCGAGAATTCCAACACAAAATCAAAGAGGGCATAAAAGCGATTTAAACATGCACCTTTAGATAACCAACGTACTTCTGTGTGAAGTAGTAAACGATTATAGTCTTCATCATTTTCCAAACAAAGTTGAGCAAATAATCTCTCATTTAAAGCATTCCTTTTGATTTTATTAACTGCTTTAATGACATGATCTAGTGATCCATGAAAACGTTTACTAAGATTTTTTGCGACCAAATGATGTCGATGAATGACACGATGTACTGAAAATGCATTTCGTACAGCTTGTTTTAATATGCCAGAAAGCCTCGGTATCTTCCTACCATTGCCGGAGCACCACCAGTAGCAATAGAGATAATATTAGTTAAGGGTATAGCTTTTACATCAAAATAACTTTTGTATTGAGTAAATAACGTTTCTCCTTTTGTATCGGTTTCCAAACATTTAGCAAATAACAATTCTTGACAAAAATTTTCTTTTTTTATAAATCTTACATAAGCTAAAAGTAAAGCTTCGTTTCCTGGTAAAGTTGACTCATCAAGCTGTATGGAGAATTCAGATGTTTTTAAGTACACATAAAGAATTTTCTACGGACTGAGCCAGTTCGTCAATCCTTCTTTATACTTCTTTATACTTCTTTACTCAGTGGAATTCTTTGTATAATGTCGAAAGCTGGTTTGTGCAACACGGTGAGTATTACCTCACTTACAGCTGGTAAAATAATGTCTTCACCAATATTATGCAGCTTTCCGGACTTTGCAATCAATAAAGAAATGTTATAAGAAGCACGCAGTCCACCATCATCTCACTTATATGTTGTCCCAATGAGTTTCTGCAGTGACGGTGTTTTCAAATATTTTTCTTTGACTGTTGGAAAAAACGTTAAATCCTTATCTTTTTTATCACTGTAAACCAAACAATCTATCTGTCAAAAATATCTACTAGCTTCTTTTATAAGACACTAATTACAACGTCTTCAAACATACGTCCTTGTCTCTGATTGGTCGGTCCCTAATAGGTGATATTCTGTTATTTCAGTAAAAAGAGTAGTAACCCTGGACGTTTGTATTTTAATGACAAACTAATTAATTAACTCATCCCTGACCTAATGATCCATATTCTTGAAAATACAATGTCCAACCTATATTCTTGAAAGTTCAATGCTCCACCTAGAAACTTTGGGACACTGATTCTTTGTAACATTAATCAAGCCCATGTGAAAGTTCGGCGCCATACATACGATACCAGACAGTAGATAATTAGCTTATCATAACATTTATCTCTTGAAAATAAAAGGGCGCTAAGCATTGCTTTTGATTCCACCTCACCAGGTCATCTTTTTTCCACAGGTATGTGTCACCTAAAAATACAAACTCTCTATAAACATGACCGACATTGTAATCTCAGAGAGTCAGAGTAAATATGGCGCATTTTCTGCATAAGCGTGTTTTCTGCCATCTGTGACCTGTCCTTTACCATTCCATACTTGTTATTAACTTAATTAGCTGGCGCTTTTAGTTTATTTATTGTTTTTATTTTTATTTCCATTCAAATAAAATGGATTTTAATTTTACTATTTTACATTTAACCTTTCGCGGACCCCCTGGAGTTGTTCAGGGACCCCCAAATTAATAAAAAATGTCCACGGACCCCCTGGATGCTACCAGGGACCCCTGGGGGTCCGTAGGGACCACTTTGGGAACCACTGCTTTAGGCGAAGGGAACTTTTTACAAGAGTTATATTCAGTTATATGACCTATATATTTTATAAATTAAAAGTTCTTTAACTGTTGATCGCTGCCCCACTAGTTTAGTCGGTCTTGGAAAAATGTTCAGGTGATTTGAGAAAACAGAATTAACGAGAAGTGTTTGGCTTATAAAACCCGTTGCTCTGTTACAAAATCACGGATTAGTAAATCTGCTACGAACACAACTTGAGAATCTTAGGTGCATTCATGTGGTTAAAATTAAGTTAGGCTAAAAATTGGCTATAATTTGTTAAGCAAATTTAGGTATCTTTTATCCAATATGGGGGGTGGGTAGGGTGAATTTTTTATAACGTGTTTACCAACTAGGGATGTAGTTTCTCAATCAAATCATTTGAATTGCACATTATAGAAATTAAGAAACATTAAAAAAAAAACTTTCATGCGGGAATTGATGTATTTTTATTGTAAAAAATAACTTTATTTATCTTTATTTGAATGTACAATGATTGTTGGGGCCGTTTTATCTAGAGAAATCTTTGCACATTAAACTTTTTAGAAAGAACCATTCGAAGTTCTGAAGCGATTTCTTTTTAAATACGACCACTTATTGATTTGCAGAATGCTGAAAAGCTTTTTTTATGTTAGGAGTAGGATGTGCAAAATTATGTCATCTTGAATAGCTGCTTTGAAAATATGTATGTTTACATCTTTCATGTTCCCGAAAGCACGTTTATTAAAACTTTTATAAAGAATAATTTTTTTTATGTCAGTCTCATACATTTTGTATTTTCTCGGCTTAAAATTCCACTAAGTCCATTTGATCAATATTACCTGCATAAATTTATTTCATAAAATATATAAACAAAATTGTGAGTACACAATCTACAAAATGTGTTTAAGTATTTGAAGTTTTTTTTCACGGCACTCCCGACTTCGTCTAGCGTTTTATTGTTCCACTTCACACCGGACAGTGGGCACTATTTGCAACTGGGTTGTAAGGTAGCTTATGCATAGAATATTGGCAAAGAAATTTTCTGATCCGTTTTCGGATGAATCAACATGTTTTAATTTTAGACCAGCCCAGGATGAGGCAAGCTATTTGAACAGCAGGCCTCGCTGTGTGTTTTTGTTTTGACAGACAGGTCGGATAAAAAAATATCAATTTAAGTAAACTCCCTCAATGTGAACTAACGGAAGCAAAAACATGGAAAACATGAAGTTTCACTGGCAATGAAAATCTCAATTTTAGATCGATTAGAAAACGGTGTTCTACGTTTGAGTGAATTCACTACTTGCGCCAAAAAGAAAACTGAAACCCAGTGAGGTGCGATTTATGTGTAATCGTCTCTCTTTTACTTACTGTCATGCGATTTAAGAAAATGGATGAATCTATTCCTATTTTTACCATGCTTATATAGCTTTCTTTTATTTCTTTAATTTATAGGGTATTTTTGTAGAAGCATGCCGCAAAAAAAAAAAGAGAACTGAATTACACATACATATATATATATACAAAATATGAAATTAATGCTTACATTTTTCACTAATCTTTTATCAAATATGAACATTTTAAGCATGAAGAAATGTATTTACTAATATTGAATTTAAAATTGTTTCTACAGACTTAACAACACTGTTAACTACATTCTTAACATTTCCTACTACAACTACAACATTGGCACCAGGCAAGTATTTTATTTTTGTTATTCCTGCCACGTTTTTATTCAAACTCATTTTTGTGAAATCCGTTATAATTCAGACTTCATATTGAAGAAGTATAAATCAGTGAATCGGCTTTTCTGATATTTCACCTTCATGAAACTATTTATGGTAGTAATTTTTATTTCATATATTTTTTTTTGTTTTATTCGTGGACTTTAGAACATCAAATTATTTTCACATTTTCAGAAATCGGCCATACACTGTTGATTTTAACTAATATAAGAAGAAAAAAAAGGTCTTTTCTATTAAGCAATATCTAAACAGGAAGTACTGTTGTATATTCCACCTCCATATTATACATGTCCTGACTATGGGTCGAATTCAAAGTCCCGACTGTATAGTAGGGTGGGGCAAAAACTGACAAATTTTGGAGTTAAGTTCTCAGACAAACCAAAATCAGTGATCCATATGAAAGTAAAAGCGAAGACAAAAACAGTTTTATTTTCTGTATAACAGTTTTCTAGTAACTTTGTCTTTAAAAAAAAACGCAATTAAATGTGTTCTGAAAATATAACGCTGCTGTATAGAGTGAATTATTAACAATGTTAATGGTTCTTAAAATCAAACACAACATATTCAACAACAACAATCTCTAGTAAAATAAAAAAAAGTTATTTGCAACAGTACAGCAGTTCAAATGTGAAATTAGTGCAAAAAGTCTGCCTTTGTTTCTATTGTTGGCACATCCGATCTTGATTTCTTCCTTTGAATATTAGCACCATGGCGTCTATCATGTCCGTATACTTTGCCACAAACTGCTGTGACATCCTTGATGTTTCTTTCAACATCTTGCCACAACAGCCTGATCATTTGTGTCAAGTTTTTGGTACAGTGAAATCATGAAGAAGTTCTTGGCTCCATCCTGGCAGCTTGGATGAGATTTGATGCAAAACCATGATGGAGCATAAAAATTCAGTATGAACTTCACAATTCGTTGAAGGTCGACAGAAGGACTTTGTTCGGAGGCATACAACCTGAGTATTCGGTTAGCTTTAGTTAACCATCTGTCATGACCAGCACTACAACCACTTTGAATAAGCAGACACATTTTCAGTAAATACTGCTGATCTGTACTTAGAGCTTTCATCACCTCGTCTTCAACCTCAACAACAGAACCTGAAACTGGAGAAATATCGATGATTGATTTCTGCTGGGGACCAAATTCCAGCATGCTTGCTATCTGTCCTTCTGAAGCCTTTGGACCAGTGGTCTTCCCATCAACGACTTCTATTAGCTTCCTTAAAGGCAATTCGTTGGCATGCAGTTAACCAACCAACCACTGAAGTGGCCTTCGTAGCTGAAGTTCAAGTTGTCGGATTACACCATTATGTTTACCAGTATTTATTGGTGTTCCATCACAAACAACTGCTTGTAAAGTTAGTTCCGACTTGCTGCTTGTAACCACTGACATAATTTCTCTGGAAATGTCCTTGGACTTTCCTGATGCTGGAACAACATGTTTAACAAAGCTGCGGGTAGGAAATGATACTAAGACGTAGCGCTCTTCTTTGACTTTGCGACGAGTATACCCAGTATGCTTAAGAGTGACATCAATCTTGCCATCAATAATAACAAGTGAACTTTCGTCTTTTATATTTTTTCATTAATTTTACCGTCATTGGAATTTTTTTTTACGGGGGCCTAGAAGCGGCACATTTTAATACCCACAAATATTTATAGTAAAAATAAAATGAAAATTCAAAAAGCTTATATAATAATAGTAATGTAAACAGTTATCATTTAGCTGTACAATTATACCAAACATAAATATGATAACTATTCTAGATGCATTTCGTTAATATTAGTTGGCGCTTTAAGGTTAATATTCATAAAATATACTATAAGAACTGTATTTTTCAAAGTTGCGACCTCTAGACATGAAAATAACACATGAACATGAATTGTTAAATTGATCACTAAATGAGGGATCATCTATTTATAATTGTCTGACAGAGACAACAGCAGTTTGCCCCACTCTACAGTATAGCTGTCCCTTCAACTCCACTTTGTCGACATAGAAGTGGCTTTTGTGATTGTTTATCTGGGCGATCACTACAAGCCCAGCGCCTAGAGGGGAGAGACACAATTACCGAGCAGTAAAAAACGTAACACTAGGCCCTTCCCATGTCCCCACGTACTGACAGTGTTCCCTACCTGTAAGTGTAAGGTCACCTACGATCAACAACGTGCCTGACCTTTACTGACCCACATATTTTCTCCCTTGGATAAGTCACAATTACACACGGCTCTCTATACAAAACTCTCTGTACATATGGGGTTATGGCGCTTGTTGCATTTATTTTTTTTGCATGTCAGATACTTAAATATGTAAACAATAATACATTGTCGAGTTTGTTTGGTTCAGAGATCATTTTGACGCCGATTACTTCATTACTACATTCGCTGTTGTTTTATTCGTTCAGCATCAAATGCGACAAATCTTGTGACAAAAAAACAAACAAAACAAACAACAATAGTTTCAATTACATTCGCAAACCGTATTATTTTAAAGGAAATCTCAATTATTTATTTACAAAATACAATTACCATTTCTATATGTGCATTGTAGTGAATGTACTGTTTGGAGAATGATTCTTGTAAACTTGTCATTAGGCACAACATTCAATGACGTCAAGCTGAGATAAATATCGGCTTTGTTTAATACTATGAGTCTCGTATACAATACATGATAGCCTCAATTACAAACACATTTGTTAGGCTAGGCTACAGGGCATCTCGCAATGCAGAGTGTTGACCATGGTCGAGGCTTAAACCAAGTGATGGAGACTCACCATTAGGAAAACGTAATACTCAAATTATTTGATGCATTGTATAACCTTAATTTTACAGCGGTAGCGTTAATCTCAAAGACTGCCAAAATAGACATAAATGTTTCGGGGGTAAATTTCTCGGACAAGACAAGTACCTCCTACACCAGCCTGTTGGCGAATGTCACTGATGGGGTAAGTATGGATACGTTGTGTACAATGTTTAGCTATCTGTTGATCTAAATAAGGGTAAATTGTAAGTACGCAGCATTTAATTATCGAAGCTTGACAACCATCACGTTAGCTGTTGTTTTTTCATTATGAAACTAATTTCGGAAATATATTTATTTAGCAAGGCGTAAGCAGCCGATAACGGTATCTCATTGCAAAATGGTATGGAAATTGAGCTTAGGGGGGTCCCATGACCACCCCTAGCCCTACAAATTTAACAAGAGAGCCTCCAATTTATGTTCGTCACTATTTGCAAGTCCTTGGGTTGGTTTTTGTGTGGCGATCTAAGTTTGGCCAGACATCTCTCCCTTTTTTAGGTTGTCCCAGCCCCAGAAAAAATCAATTCTAATATAAGCATTCTTTTTATCACCTTCATTTATTCATCTCCAAAAAAAATATAGTTTTACAATGTCTGATACTACATGGGCCGGAATAATCACAAACCGGCTGTTTGAGTCTCCTATGTATTTGTGATTATTGTATGATTATGATTCTTTAGTAGTGTATTCTCTTTAATTCCAAATTGTTACATGTCAACCAGAAAACACTTAATGTATTTCGACTGACATTTTTGAGAGCTATAATAAAATGCCTTTAAGGAATAAAAAAAAAATCCATTTTTTTTGCAGCTTCATGATAAGTTCAAAAATATTCTTGGTTTTCTAAAGGTCACTGTTACAGATATGAGGTAAATAAGAAATTCACAACCATTTTTGGAATAGTCAAATTATATTAATTTATTTTGTGTGCCTCCTTGAGATTACCTGTGAGTGTGTGTGTATATGAGCAGTAGGGTTAGTACTTTTTACATTTTTTTTTCAGAATCTTATTTTACATGGCATTTTTTAATGAACAATTGTGAACAAAATATGAAAATAATATTAATTTATTTTTCACTCAAAAAAACCTTCCCCACCAACGCCATTTTGAGTTTACAAATAAGAAGCGTTTTTCAATAAAATTACTTCTTTATGGATTGCGCATTAACAGATATTTAATTACTTTAATTACATCCAGGAACTTTAAAGGGTATTTTTTACCTCCATGTCTGAAACAAAATAAATCAAAAAAGTTTATTTTAAATTTTAAGTGCACTGTTTGAATGTATTATGGGTCTACTGCAACTGTACCAAAAATAATCAAATCTTATGATACCTTTGTTTGGTAATTGTCACGAGTGGTCTGCTTGGAATTTGGAAAGTCTGCTTGGTTGATTTGAGAATATTGTATTCTTTTATTTCAATTTCATTCAACTGTAATCGTCTGTTTGTAATTAATTTTGTTGGAAAGCAAATTTGTCAACAAATAAAGCTTGTAAAGTTTTAAAAATAATAAGCGAACACTCTCCCAATATTGAAGCTCCTTCGCAGTCAGGAGTGTATAAGGCAACCTATAAAGAAGCAGATTTGTTGAAGTTGCAGTTTATAAAAACAGCTTACAAAATTTTGAATGGTGCATACATTTTGACAGAAAAAGAATAGAAGGAGAATAAAACAAGTTGTTTTACTGAAAAACGTTGAAAAAGAAATTCAATTAGCCATATTGTCTCTGACAAATGGAAAAGCAGAGACAGTATTTACAGCGAATAGGGCTGTTCTAGCTGAATACGAACTCTATTCATGTATTCGAGTAATTATTTGCGATACAAGGAATACAAATTCTGGCAGCAAAAATGGTGTGGTACACAAGCTGCAAAATTACTGTCAACAGAACAGTGGACAAATCCCTCAGTACATAGGCTGCCAGCTTCATAGTACTCAAGCATGCTATGGATTCTGTTTTCGGCAGGGAAACGTCTAATCCAAACATTTCTTATCCATTTGTTGCTGAAATTAGCGCAAATTACGAGTCACTTAAAGAGTCACTTGATTCTCAAGATAGTATTTCAGAAATCATGTGAGAAAACAAAGGATGGAAAGACGACATGAAGTTCTTACATCATTTGACGCAAGTATTTCACTATTACGAATGAAATAAAACCTTTCCAGTAATTCACTTCCAGAGACTGACGGCTTTAAGTAATGCTCGTTGGAATTCTAGCACTTCTGGCATTCATTCTATTCCGGAAAATAGAAATGAGAAATTTGAACTTGTGTGTACTTTCATAGCGAGGACATGCATGGTCTGAAGTATGGTTTTCAGATCAAAGGGACTGGAAAATAGGAAAAGAGATTTTAGCACCTGCTTTGCATAGATACACTGAAGCAGAAAGATGCTTCTTGAGGCACTGGGTCTGTGAAGATTAAGCAATACCTGGTATAGAACGAAGTAACTGCTATGCAGAAAGAGCTATACAAATAATGCACGATATTGTTCCATGTTGTGATACTTCAAAGACACTATTAACTGTTTTATTCTCACTAATGATGAAGCATAAAACTTAATTTATGTTTCCTATGCTGTCCTTTATTATCATTTCATATTTTGGACATCTCTATATTCATGCTTACATTCATGTTGTGTTATATATATTAATATATAATATTCGTTTTATGGTTTGGTGGGGAAGGTTTTTCAAATATTTTCAGAAAAGGTTATTTGTGTCATAATACTCTCGTTAAAAGTCACCTTTTCTTGCCATGTAAATATGAGGTTACAAAAAAGTCATAACCCTAGTGAGCAGTGTGTTTACAAACCCAACAGATTCTGTATGTATCCATGCTAGTGAAAATGTATTCTACCTATAAAAGATATCTATCCAGGCATAAAAGATATGTTTGAAATGTATAATAATCTATTTAGGCTTACACATATTGTTTTCAATGTATCATTTAGGCCAGGAAGTCTTGTTGTAGATTACAATGTAGAGGTCAATACAACATTAAATGCCCAGCCAGAACAAAATATTACTTCAGAGATAACTTCAAATCCAGCTATCATAATTGCAGGACAAACATATTCTGTTACAGGTAACATTTTGTTTTAACTTGAGATATTTTTATTTTCTTGGATTCTTTAGAGCAGTGGATCTCAAAGTGCGGGTGGCGATTAGCAACTGTTTTTCTCTTATGTTACAAGAACAAATCAGGGAGACGAATGGTCTTGGGGTAAAGCGTTCAACTGTCAACTTGGATGTACCTGGTTCAATCTTCAGTGAGAACCAAGGAAATTTTACAGGTCTTGGCTCAAGTTCCCCGTATATGTCTCCATGGCCATTGCACTACCAACTATGGTGGGGATGAAAGAAGGGCACCATAAAACCCGTCCCATTAGTGGTTTATAGGTTCTAAGAGATTTCATCTCATCCTTACAGGGACTTCACACACAACAACATATCAGAAACGTAATTAAGGGACATCAATAAATAAAGTTATAGTAAGTTGTGAAGTGTAAAAGTTTAAGAATCACTGGTTTAAAGACCTTGAAAATGGTTAGCTTTTATGAGTCATCATGTAAGCTGCTGAAAATAATAAGATAAAAAAGCATGTTTTGTAGTGGACAGAAATAGTTGAAAATATTATCAATGTTATCACTGCATGGTATCACAGTGAATGTTATAAAGGATTTCAGTCCCAATGTCATCACAATTTACCCATTAGAACTAGTCTTTTGATAATGCAATAAAAAATAAGTTTATTGTATCACTGTTTTATATTTTCTCTCACTTAACTGTTTGTTAGCACTGATTGTTAACTCTTTTGACCCCCATACGTCAGACAAAACAGTTTACAATGGACCTCAGAATGATACCAGACATTACTATGTTCGTTTTTTTATTGTGTAATCATGATTGACCTTTTTTACTCAATGAAACATATGTTGTTTTTTTTTTTAGTCCATTTTTTATGGCGGGGAGAACTATGTAATTTATTTTTTCAAAACAAAGCCCATCAAATTACTTAATACAGTAAATCGATCTGGTTTTTAAATATCGGGAGAATAACATCAATTTTAACAAAGCTTGCTGGGAATAAAAAAAAACTATTTACAAACCTCAACATCACAAAAGAAAACGCCAACCGCCATTTTAGAACACCAAGTCTTTCAATACAAGATAAACTAAATTCTTAGTTTGTTGGTTTGGACATAGAATGGCTTTGAGCCCATATATAAAATGCTCCTTTTATTAAAACAATACAAATTGTTACACAAGAGAAACTTAATGTTATTTTTCAAACTTTTTGATAAAATATATCTCTGAGATATTTCATGTCGCTTAAAATAGGGAAACCCCTAAAAAATCGATGTTTATAAAAAAAAATTATGCGAAACAATACAATATGCTAAGAAAAAAAAATATTGAAAAAAGAAGACATTTATTTTACAGAATCAAACTCAACAACATCGACATCTACTGATTCGACAACTTCCACTGAATCTACTACAACCACACAAACAACAACTACTACAGAATCTACTTTAACCACACCAACAACAACTACTACAGAATCTACTACTACCACACCAACTACAACTACCACTGAATCTACTACTACCGCACCAACAACAACTACCACTGAGTCTACTACAACTACCACTGAATCTACTACTACCTCACCAACTACAACTACCACTGAATCTACTACTACCACACCAACTACAACTACCACTGAATCTACTACTACCACACCAACAACAACTACCACTGAGTCTACTACAACTACCACTGAATCTACTACTACCACACCAACAACAACTTCCACTGAGTCTACTACAACTACCACTGAATCTCCTACTACCTCACCAACTACAACTACCACGGAATCTACTACTACCACACCAACTACAACTACCACTGAATCTACTACTACCACACCAACTACAACTACCACTGAATCTACTACTACCTCACCAACTACAACTACCACTGAATCTACTACTACCACACCAACAACAACTTCCACTGAGTCTACTACAACTACCACTGAATCTACTACTGCCACACCAACAACAACTACCACTGAGTCTACTACAACTACCACTGAATCTACTACAACCACACCAACTACAACTACCACTGAATCTACTACTACCACACCAACAACAACTACCACTGAGTCTACTACAACTACCACTGAATCTACTACTACCACACCAACAACAACTTCCACTGAGTCTACTACAACTACCACTGAATCTACTACTACCTCACCAACTACAACTACCACTGAATCTACTACTACCACACCAACTACAACTACCACTGAATCTACTACTACCACACCAACTACAACTACCACTGAATCTACTACTACCTCACCAACTATAACTACCACTGAATCTACTACTACCACACCAACAACAACTTCCACTGAGTCTACTACAACTACCACGGAATCTACTTCAACCACACCAACAACAACTACTACAGAATCTACTACTACCATACCAACTACAACTACCACTGAGTCTACTACAACTACCACTGAATCTACTACAACCACACCAACTACAACTACCACGGAATCTACTACTACCACACCAACTACAACTACCACTGAATCTACTACTACCACACCAACTACAACTACCACTGAATCTACTACTACCTCACCAACTACAACTACCACTGAATCTACTACTACCACACCAACAACAACTACCACTGAGTCTACTACAACTACCACTGAATCTACTACTACCTCACCAACTACAACTACAACTGAATCTACTACTACCACACCAACAACAACTACCACTGAGTCTACTAAAACTACCACTGAATCTACTACTACCTCACCAACTACAACTACCACTGAATCTACTACTACCACACCAACAACAACTACCACGGAATCTACTACTACCACACCAACTACAACTACCACTGAATCTACTACTACCACACCAACTACAACTACCACTGAATCTACTTTTACCTCACCAACTACAACTACCACTGAATCTACTACTACTACACCAACAACAACTACCACTGAGTCTACTACAACTACCACTCAATCTACTACTACCACACCAACTACAACTACCACTGAATCTACTACTACCACACCAACAACAACTACCACTGAGTCTACTACAACTACCACTGAATCTACTACTACCTCACCAACTACAACTACCACTGAATCTACTACTACCACACCAACTACAACTACCACTGAATCTACTACTACCTCACCAACTACAACTACCACTGAATCTACTACTACTACACCAACAACAACTACCACTCAATCTACTACTTTCTTACCTCACCAACTACAACTACCACTGAATCTACTACTACCACACAACAACAACTACCACTGAGTCTACTACAACTACTTCACTGAATCTACTACTACCTCACCAACTACAACTACCACTGAATCTACTACTACCACTGAGTCTACTACAACTACCACTGAATCTACTACTACCACACCAACTACAACTACCACTGAATCTACTACTATCACCCAACTACAACTACCACTGAATCTACTACTACTACACCAACAACAACTACCACTCAATCTACTACTACCTCACCAGCTACAACTACCACTGAATCTACTACTACCACACCAACAACAACTACCACTGAGTCTACCGCTACCACTGAATCTACTACTACTTCACCAACTACAACTTCTACCACTGAATCTACTACTACCACACCAACTACAACTACCACTGAATCTACTATACTACCAACTACAACTACCAGTGAATCTACTACTACTACACAAACAACAACTACCACTGAGTCTACTACAACTACCACTCAATCTACTACTACCTCACCAACTACAACTACCTCTGAATCTACTACTTCCACACCAACTACAACTACGACTGAATCTACTACTACCACACCAACAACAACTACCACTGAGTCTACTACAACTACCACTGAATCTACTACTACCACACCAACAACAACTTCCACTGAGTCTACTACAACTACCACTGAATCTACTACTACCTCACCAACTACAACTACCACGGAATCTATTACTGCCACAATTTGAACTACAACTACCACTGAATCTACTACTACCACACCAACTACAACTACCACTGAATCTACTACTACCTCACCAACTATAACTACCACTGAATCTACTACTACCACACCAACAACAACTACTACAGAATCTACTACTACCATACCAACTACAACTACTACTGAGTCTACTACAACTACCACTGAATCTACTACAACCACACCAACTACAACTACCACGGAATCTACTACTACCACACCAACTACAACTACCACTGAATCTACTACTACCACACCAACTACAACTACCACTGAATCTACTACTACCTCACCAACTATAACTACTACTGAAACTACTACTACCACACCAACAACAACTACCACTGAGTCTACTACAACTACCACTGAATTCTACTACTACCTCACCAACTACAACTACAACTGAATCTACTACTACCACACCAACAACAACTACCACTGAGTCTACTAAAACTACCACTGAATCTACTACTACCTCACACCAACTACAACTACAACTGAATCTACTACTACCACACCAACAACAACTACCACGGAATCTACTACTACCACACCAACTACAACTACCACTGAATCCACTACTACAGCCACAACTAACCACAACTACCACTGAATCTACTTTTACCTCTCACCAACTACAACTACCACTGAATCTACTACTACTACACCAACAACAACTACTGCTGATCTACTACAACTACCACTCAATCTCACTACTACCACATCAACTACTTCACTACCCCGGAATCTACTACTACCACACCAACAATGAACTACCACTGAGTCTACTACTACCGCTGAATCTACTACTACCTCACCAACTACAGCTACCACCGAATCTACTACTACCACACCAACCACAACTACCACTGAATCTACTACTACCTCACCAACTACAACTACCACTGAATCTACTACTACTACACCAACAACAACTACCACTGAGGTCTACTACAACTACCACTGAATCTACTGTTACCACACCAACAACAACTACATCTGAGTCTACTACATGAACTACCATCGAATCTACTACTACCACACCAACTACAACTACCACAGAATCTACTACTACCACACCAACAACAACTACCACTCGAGTCTACTACAACTACCACTGAATCTACTACTACCACACCAACTACAACTACCACTGAATCTACTACTACCAGACACCAACTACAACTACCACTGAATCTACTACTACCACACCAGCAACAACTACCACTGAGTCTAATAAAACTACCACCGAATCTACTACTACCACACCAACTACAACTACCACTGAATCTACTACTACTACACCAACAACAACTACCACTGAGTCTACTACAACTACCACTGAATCTACTACTACCACCAACTACAACTACCACTGAATCTACTACTACCTCACCAACTACAACTACCACTTCGAGTCTACTACAACTACCACTGAATCTACTACTACCTCACCAACTACAACTACCACTGGACCTACTACTACCACTGAGTCTACTACAACTACCACTGAATCTACTACTACCACACCAACTACAACTACCACTGAATCTACTACTACCTCACCAACTACAACTACCACTGAATCTACTACTACTACACCAACAACAACTACCACTCAATCTACTACCTCACCAACTACAACTACCACTGAATCTACTACTACCACACCAACAACAACTACCACTGAGTCTACTACAACTACCACTGAATCTACTACTACTTCACCAACTACAACTACCACTGAATCTACTACTACCACACCAACAACAACTACCACTGACTCTACTACAACTACCAGGGAATCTACTACTACCTCACCAACTACAACTTCCACTGAATCTACTACTACCACACCAACAACAACTACCACTGAGTCTACTAAAACTACCACTGAATCTACTACTACCACACCAACTACAACTACCACTGAATCTACTACTACCACACCAACTACAGCTTCTACACTGAATCTACTACTACCACACCCAACAACAACTACTACCACCTCACCAGCTACAACTACCACTGAATCTACTACTACCTCACCAACTACAACTACCACTGAATCTACTACTTTTAATTTTTTAATTTAATTTACTTTCCTAACTATCCTATTAATTTTTATTTAATTTATTTTTTATTATTTATAATTTTAAATTTTAATTACTAATTATTATTTTTTTTAATTTTAATTTTAATTTAAAATAATCATTACAATATAATATTTTTCCACTCACTCCACCAATCTCTTCCTACTAACTCTCTCCTCCACTTATAATTATTTTATAATTTTTAACTACTCATAACTCAAGTTATATATATAATTATATATCTCTCATAACTCTTATTAATTTAGTCTTTCTTTTTTTTTTTTATATTTTTAATTTATAATTTTTAATTTAATTAACTCTAACGAATTAATCCACTAAATTGAATATACACACTCCTAACGAATCGACTACATCAACAACAATGAATTACTCTAATCTCTTCACCAACTCAACTACCACCAATTACTATTCTATAAATTTTTTAAATTCTAAATTATAATTTACACACTAAAGTCTACTCTATGAATCTATACTTTCTTAATAATTACTTACTATTTCTATTTTAATCTATTACTTTCTCCACATTTCTCTCTTACTCTGAATCTCTCTTTATAATCTATTATATTTTTTATTCTATAATTTTATTAATTTTCACACTCACTAATAATCTATTATCACATTCCAGGACTATTCTCTATAATTTAACTACCTCTAACTTTCACTCACTGAATCTCTCTTCAACTCATATAATTCTCTACCTCACCTTCACTATAATCTCTCTATCACAACTCACTATAATCTACTCATAATCTCTTCCCCCATCGAATTACTACAAACTGAATCTACTTTAACCACACAAAAACTACCACTGAGTCTATTCCTGAATCTCTACCACCCACCAACTACAACTACCACTGAATCGACTACAACCACTCCAACAACAACTACCACTGAATCTACTACAACTACCACGGAATCTACTACTACCCCACCAAACTACAACTACCACTGAATCTACTACTACCTCACCAACTACAACTACCACTGAATCTACGACTACCACACCAACTACAACTACCACTGAATCCACTACTACCACAGCAGCTACAACTACCACTGAATCTACTACTACCACACCAACAACAATTACCACTGAATCTACTACTACCACACCAACTACAACTACCTCTGAATCTACTACTACCACACCAACAACAATTACCACTGAATCTACTACTACCACAACAACAACAACTACCACTGAATCCACTACTACCACACCAACAACAATTACCACTGATGCTACTACAACTGTTCCTACTACAACTACCACTGAACCGACTACAGCTTCACCAACTACAACTGTTACTGACGCTATAACAACCACTGATTCTACCACTAGTGCAGTGTTTTCTGGAGTAACAGGTAAATATTAGATATGACTTTGCAACTGTCATTTTTTCTTTTTAGGGAAATTTGTCTTAAAATGAGAAAGACTTTTTTTTTCTTTGTTTGTTCTTTTAAAACTATTTCTCAATAAAAGATAATAGAATAATAATTAAAACTTTTTAAATCATCTTTTTTTAATAATGTACACTAAGAAGTAAAATATTTATATATATACAATATATACATAAATGTTTTATGGCTATGGGCTATATCTTATTCCATGTTTTGAAAAAAAAATCTTTATGTAGTCTTTATACACAGTAATATAATTCAAAGAAAGGCTATTTCTCGCTCTTGTGCACTGGTTTTAGCATGGTTTTCTTTTTGATTGGACATTAATATAAATAATCGTTGATTTATTTTGTTATTCTACAAATGTTTATTCATGGACCCAATTCTGTTATAATCGTATTTTCATTTAGAAACTACTGTGCGTTAATTTTGAGCTTTCTCACTAAATTAGAATACATGTAGTACCTAAAGTGAGTTACGAGATGAAAATACTAACCCTTCAGAAAGTGAAGCTAAATAGAAGCTTAATCAAAAAGATAAATTTCCATGCATTCTTTTAAGATGATTACTGATTAATTGCAGAAAAATATTGTTCTAGATGAAAATTAGTACAGGAATATACTTTCACAAATCAATTAGATGTTTAAATACGATTTAATTTGTATCCAACTTTCTCACCCATTCTATACTGACATGTACATGCACAATATAGTTTCCCGCTAAATATTTCACTTGACTTATATATAATGATACTAATATTATCATACATTTTCTGTGTAATCATTTCTAGATTCCTTTTTTTTTTAAAAATATATGTTTGAGTATTACCTCCATGTATTTCAAAATGAGCATCTGTTCACATTCTCTTTAAAAAAAAAATTCTGCAGATAATACAACACCGACCACAACTTTGGTGTCTCCAACATCCTCGACAATAGTTACAACATTGCAAAGTACAGTTTCAACAATTACCACCATAGCAGCGTCAGGCAAGTATTTTGTTATTTTTATTTTTAACCTTTTATTTTTGGGTTAAAATGAGAAAAAAAAAAGTGATTTTCAAACACTACTTAGTCAACAAACTGATATATTGTATATATATATATATATATATATATATATATATTTATTATATATATATATACATATATATAATTATATATTGATTTGACAAATCTATAAAGGGCTTTTAACATTAATATTAAAGATATAAATGTGAATTGATTATATAACACTTATTATTGATTCTTGGACTTAACTGAGGATTTCAGTTATTTATTTATCTAATAAATTCATTTATAAACTTATATGAGCTTTGAACTACAGAATTATATGCCACCCCTAGAAATTTTAAGCTCAAAGTGGTCTTATGCCGCTGAACTGCTTTCAGAGATTGTGAACTTATTACCGCATTCCTTGGTCATTTATAATTATTTGAACATCTTCTCAATCACTCAGAATTCACACTGATTTCAAAGACAATCAAAATAGACATGAATGTATCAAACATAGACAAGGGTAGTCCGGCATACACCAGTCTGGAATTGAATGTCACTATTGGTGTAAGTATTGACTCTCTCTATGTGTAACTCTTTTAACTATTATTGTCGTTCCTTCTCCGATCAAAGCTGAGAAAGATAACTGGTCCTTCTGCCCGCCTCCTGTGTGGCAGGAATTATTTATGTTCAGTTTTCACAAATTTCCTTTAGTTGTTAGCATTAATTAAAAACTAAATAAAGGACTCATTCTTCTTTCTTTTTACAGCTTTCGGATAAGTTCGAAAACGCTCCTGGTTTTATAAACGTATCTGTTACAAATATGTGGTAAGACTTGCATTACACATAGCTTTTTTTTTTTTTTTACACTGTTTGAATAGTTAATTAATATTGTGTAATATGTAAGTGTGATCGTGTATGACAGTCTGAATATGTCTGTGTTTGTGTGTATGTGTGATCCATCGTGTATGACAGTCTGGATATGTCTGTGTTTGTGTGTATGTGTGATCCATCGTGTATGACAGTCTGGATTTGTCTGTGTTTGTGTGTATGTGTGATCCATCGTGTATGACAGTCTGGATATGTCTGTGTTTGTGTCTTACACAAAAATCGAAAAAAGAAAGAAGGCTTAATGTAATTTAAAAGTTTAAATTTACACATAATTTATAAATTATTTGTTTGTAAATTACAAAGTTTTTTCTAAGAGTTTCTTCTGTATGATTCAGGCCAGGAAGCCTTTATGTTGATTACACTGTGACGGCCAGCGCAACATTGAGCTCTCAGACAGAAGACTTTATTAACTTCGAGATTGCTTCTAATCCAGTTATCACTGTTGGAGGACAAACTTATTCTATGTCAGGTAAAATGTTTTGTTTTGTTAGACCCTTTAGTAAAAATTTTCATTTTCCTCATTTATCAAGAGATCTTTAAAACACGTGTGCTTTTATGTGTGGTAGTATCATTGTTACCGGAAGAAAAAATATATATAATAAAGAAGAGGAAGATGGACCCAACTCTAGAATTGGATTAAAGCATAAAACCGCTAAGAGTCATCAGAAGCAGGATCTCAGTTTGAGATCGGAAATGACATCATAAAACTGTTGGAGTGTCAGAACATTTAATACGATTGAGATAAATGATCGTATTATAATTGACCATATGTTAAAAAGAACCTCCATTGCTTTCTTTATTGAAAATGAGCATTGCCTGTCAGAATTTCGACTTTTACACTACATATAAAACTAAATGGGGACAATTCATTTCTACTGACTGGCACTGTTGGATTATCTATGCTAGAATCAATGCATTCTCGGAAGACTTTGAATAATGTACTCTGACAAAACGAGAATTGGGGGAGGGGGGGCAAATTTGATTCCTCAATCCGCAAATTTATTTCAAAATGGACAAACAAACTTTGAATGCGAAGGTGCCCTTGTGGATCCAGGCATGTGTTTTTGTTATTATTTCAAGCCCTATCTCAGCCTACTCTCTCAGTTAACTCTCTCAGTGATTCCACGAGTCGCGCCTTAGTCCCCCTAGATCTTCGTAAGATGGAACTGGTCCCTCATTTATAGGCTGTTGACCAGCGATCTACCGGACTTGTCCACCAGCGAGAGGAACTGGAACAGCACGTATTCTAATGTTTCCCTCAAAATCTCCCGCAGCGGAACATCGGAAGGCGTAATTTAGGCTTTTTCTCCCGTTATAGGTGCCTATCGGTCTAGGAATCTGGGGAGTAAGGGCCTGTTTTCCTGTCCGGAGTTCCCTCCATTGTTCATCATGGTATGGCGAACTAAATTTCGCCATAGACATATCTCTCTCCCTGAGTTTGTCCCTACCCCAGAACCAATCTTAACTAAAAAAAAAATCATTATTTTCATTACCTTCATTTGTTGATCTTATAAACGAATATTTTTAAAAGGGTGTCGGATATTACATAGAACGGATAATCGTGATTTGGCAATTATATCTTATATATATATATATATATATTTATATATATATTATGTTACAGCCAATATTTGCTAGCTGGCCAATGTGAACATTGGCTGGGTGCGACACCGGCCAATGTCTAAGGTGACAATATAAATAGTATCCTATGAAATAAATCAATGTTGAACTCTTTGAGTGTGGAAAAGCAGTAAAGCAAAACAAATGGGCATGACTGACTACTTTTATTTGGTCTGAACAGGTTTAGTTGTTCTTTTGATACTAATTGAGATAATTTCAACTGATATTATTGTCTCTGTCATCCCTCAAAAGAAAATACAGGATGATAAATTAATTTAGGATGGGCTTTTTCTTTTCTTTTCTGTGATTGAGTAAAAATATTTAAAGTGATAAATCATCTTTATTTTTATCAGTTTTATCAGTGTGGTAGGAAATGTACTATTTCGAAGCTATTTTTATTATTCAAAAGGTCGCTTTGAACAATGTTTTATCAAAGGTGTGACATGAAAACGAAGTTATTAGCTGCGGAGAGACAGTTTATTGCAAACAAGGGTTGCCCAATTATTAAGGCTCCAGAATATATCAGTATTTTATTTTATTTTGTGCAGTATTGTATTCTCTCTATGTCTTCATTTGATGAAACGAAATGAACTTGTTGTAAATATATAAAAAAAAAAGATTGACCACTGGGGGAGAACGACTTCCTCTTATTTTTAACTGGTTGAAAAGCCTGCTGACGCTGGCTGCTTGCTACCTGCGATATAATAAGAAATCCTTGCCATTGTGTTTAGATTTCCAGTTTTGGAATTCCCCAGACTATTTTTAGCCGAGCAAGAGTTAACTCCCCTTTCACACATAAATAAAACACCACCGCTTGTAGTTACGTAGTTGACCCCATTAGCCTGAGTGAGACGAAAATTTTGGAATTCCCAGACTATTTTTAGCCGGGATTAGATATAATTTGTGGGATGCTTGTTTGATCTGTGTGGTAGACAAATGGTTCATCTGATAATGTGAACAGTGTGGAGTGAAGTTTAGGCGATTATTATTTTTTCAAGGATAATATACTAGTACTAAGTATGCAACAGATATTTGCTAATGTAGTTAAAAAAATAAACTACTTGCGACTCAAGATAAAAGTTTATCCTGTTGCAACAAATGAGGACAGAGAAAGATGACTTACTATTGAAAGTACTTATCTCACTTAACCCGCACAAACAAAAAAGAGAAAGCTCCGTCTAAATATGGTTATGACCTCATTTAATTTGGAGGACAGAAAAAAATAAATAACAGTTTTCACTATCAAATTGACTACTAAATCTGTACTAATTAAACAGCAGCAGCTCAGTGGATGATAAATCTGTTTGCTATATTTATTGCTCTTTCTTTAATGTATCTGACATTGGCCGGTTAGCAAACTTTGACCGTGACACACACATTTATATATATATATATTTATACTGGATTGACCTTTATTCATGTTAAAAATTTTACTAACCATCCAACAGAAGGGTCACTTTATAAGTTTGGTTGACGCAACGAAGACCATTAACTATTGGTCATGTCTCTAGATAATTCAATGACATAAGGGTTCTTCTTAAAGCAGTTCGGTGAAAAATATCGTTAGAATATATTTAGAATAAAACAAAAAAAGTCACCTCGACCAAAAAATGACGAAGTAAAATAAAGAAACCCTAAAATATTTACTAACAGTTCCAAAGGATTGTTCTAATACGACACTTAACTTTTACAGCGTTGACTACCAATGAATCTACAACTACATCTTCCACCACAACTACCACTGAATCTACAACTACAACCCCCACCACAACTACCACTGAATTTACAACTTCTACTCCCACCACAACTACCACTGAATCTACAACTTCTACTCCCACCACAACTACCACTGAATCTACAACTACATCTCCCACAACAACTACCACTGAATCTACAACTTCTACTCCCACCACCACTACCACTGAATCTACAACTACATCTAACACCACAACTACTACTGAATCTACAACTACAGCTCCCACAACAACTACTACTGAATCTACAACAGCAGCTCCCACCACAACTACCACTGAATCTACAACTACATCTCTTACAACAACTACCACTGAATCTACAACTACATCTCCCACAACAACTACCACTGAATCTACAACTACAACTCCCACCACAACTACAACTGAATCTAAAACTCCCACCACAACTACCACTGAATCTACAACTACAACTCCCACCACAACTACCACTGAATCTACAACTACAACTCCCACTACTACTACCACTGAATCTACAACAGCAGCTCCCACCACAACTACTACTGAATCTACAACTACATCTCCCACCACAACTACCACTGAATCTACAACTACAACTCCCACCACAACTACCACTGAATCTACAACTACAACTCCCACCACAACTACCACTGAATCTACAACTACAACACCCACCACAACTACCACTGAATCTACAACTGCAACTCCCACCACAACTACCACTGAATCTACAACTGAATCTCCCACCACAACTACCACTGAATCTACAACTACATCTCTTACAACAACTACCACTGAATCTACAACTACATCTCCCACAACAACTACCACTGAATCTAAAACTCCCACCACAACTACCACTGAATCTACAACTACAACTCCCACCACAACTACCACTGAATCTACAACTACAACTCCCACTACTACTACCACTGAATCTACAACAGCAGCTCCCACCACAACTACTACTGAATCTACAACTACATCTCCCACCACAACTACCACTGAATCTACAACTACAACTCCCACCACAACTACCACTGAATCTACAACTACAACTCCCACCACAACTACCACTGAATCTACAACTACAACACCCACCACAACTACCACTGAATCTACAACTGCAACTCCCACCACAACTACCACTGAATCTACAACTGAATCTCCCACCACAACTACCACTGAATCTATAACTGCATCTCCCACCACAACTACCACTGAATCTACAACTGCATCTGCCACCACAACTACCACTGAATCTACAACTGCATCTCCCACCACAACTACCATTGAATCTACAACTGCATCTCCCACCACAACTACCACTGAATCTACAACTGCATCTCCCACCACAACTACCACTGAATCTATTACTGCATCTCCCACCACAACTACCACTGAATCTACAACTGCATCTCCCACCACAACTACCACTGAATCTACAACTGCATCTCCCACCACAACTACCACTGAATCTACAACTGCATCTCCCACCACAACTACCACTGAATCTACAACTGCATCTCCCACCACAACTATCACTGAATCTACAACTGCATCTCCCACCACAACTACCACTGAATCTACAACTGCATCTCCCACCACAACTACCACTGAATCTACAACTGCATCTGCCACCACAACTACCACTGAATCTACAACTGCATCTCCCACCACAACTACCACTGAATCTACAACTGCTTCTCCGACCACAACTACCACTGAATCTACAACTGCATCTCCCACCACAACTACCACTGAATCTACAACTGCATCTCCCACCACAACTACCACTGAATCTACAACTGCATCTCCCACCACAACTACCACTGAATCTACAACTGCATCTCCCACCACAACTACCACTGAATCTACAACTGCTTCTCCCACCACAACTACCACTGAATCTACAACTGCATCTCCCACCACAACTACCACTGAATCTACAACTGCATCTCCCACCACAACTACCACTGAATCTACAACTGCATCTCCCACCACAACTACCACTGAATCTACATCTGCATCTCCCACCACAACTACCACTGAATCTACAACTACAACTCCCACCACAACTACCACTGAATCTACAACTACATCTTCCACAACAACTACCACTGAATCGACAACTACTTCTGAATCTACAACTATATCTCCCACAACGACTACCACTGAATCGACAACTACCACTGAATCTACAACTACAACCCCCACCACAACTACCACTGAATCTACAACTACATCTCCCACAACAACTACCACTGAATCGACAACTACTACTGAATCTACAACTACATCTCCCACAACGACTACCACTGAATCGACAACTACTACTGAATCTACAACTACATCTCCCACCACAACTACCACTGAATCTACAACTGCATCTCCCACCACAACTACCACTGAATCTACAACTGCATCTCCCACCACAACTACCACTGAATCTACAACTGCATCTCCCACCACAACTACCACTGAATCTACAACTGCATCTCCCACCACAACTACCACTGAATCTACAACTTCAACTCCCACCACAACTACCACTGAATCTACAACTACATCTTCCACAACAACTACCACTGAATCGACAACTACTTCTGAATCTACAACTATATCTCCCACAACGACTACCACTGAATCGACAACTACCACTGAATCTACAACTACAACCCCCACCACAACTACCACTGAATCTACAACTACATCTCCCACAACAACTACCACTGAATCGACAACTACTACTGAATCTACAACTACATCTCCCACAACGACTACCACTGAATCGACAACTACTACTGAATCTACAACTACATCTCCCACCATAACTACCACTGAATCTACAACTACAACTCCCACCACAACTAACACTGAATCTACAACTGCATCTCCCACCACAACTACCACTGAATCTACAACTGCATCTCCCACCACAACTACCACTGAATCTACAACTACATCTCCCACAGCAACTACTACTGAACCTACAACTGAATCTCCCACCACAACTACCACTGAATCTACAACTACAACTCCCACCACAACTAACACTGAATCTACAACTACAACTCCCACCACAACTACCACTGAATCTACAACTACAACTCCCACCACAACTAACACTGAATCTACAACTGCATCTCCCACCACAACTACAACTGAATCTACAACTACAACTCCCACCACAACTACCACTGAATCTACAACTACAACTCCTACCACAACTACCACTGAATCTACAACAACCTCTCCCACAACAACTACCACTGAATCTACAACTGCATCTCCCACCACATCTACCACTGAATCTACAACTGCATCTCCCACCACAACTACCACTGAATCTACAACTGCATCTCCCACCACAACTACCACTGAATCTACAACTGCATCTCCCACCACAACTACCACTGAATCTACAACTGCATCTCCCACAACAACTACCTCTGAATCTACAACTCCCACCACAACTACCACTGAATCTACAACTGCATCTCCCACCACAACTACCACTGAATCTACAACTGCATCGCCCACCACAACTACCACTGAATCTACAACTGCAACACCCACCACAACTAACACTGAATCTACAAATCCAACTCCCACCACAACTACCACTGAATCTACAACTACAACTCCCACCACAACTACCACTGAATCTACAACTGCAACTCCCACCACAACTACCACTGAATCTATAAATACAACACCAATTACAGCAACCAGTCAATCTACAACTGATTCATCCAACACCACTAGTAACATTATATTTACCACGACTTCTTCACTTTTAATTTCAACTGACTTAACTGTCACAACTGGAACATCAACTATATTTACATCATCTGATACTTCAGGTATTTTTTTTTTAATTACATATATATTTCCAGTATTTTATTACAGCATTTATACCTTTTTTATTTTATAGATTTTTTATTGCTAACCTTTTATAATTCTTTTATTTTCAGCTTTTAACGTTGATTTATTATTGGGTCATATTGTTTGGGCATATTTACCTAGGCGTGCTTCAAAAATTTTTTTAAAGATTTACTATTATGTCTAACTCAATAAATATGCAGCATAATGTTGAACAAATTGATCCAATTTTTTTTGACCTCTTCGTAATCGAGTCCAGATTTAACAAAAATGGTTTAAAAATATATTATTATTAACTTATATGTTAGTATATAATAGTTAATCTTCATTAAGGCTTAACGTAAGATAAACGTTTAAATTCAGAAAATAATTAATACATTTTTTACACAGAAAAAAATGTGTTATCGTGATTTTTTTTACAAATATTTGCATTATGATTTATCGCTGAAATATATAATAAGAATCATTTATGAAAAATTGTATTCATTTAAAATAACAATAAGTTTATTTTTTTAAAAGTGTGATACATTAGTTGTGTATAACCGACCTTTCTTCTCTCTTGCTCTGGGGTTACTGAAATATTTTGTTCTCAATCCATGAAGATATAATTAGTTAATATAAAACAACAGGATTAACTGTAGTGGCGGGCTCATCCTTTGGTTTGAGATCGGGACGCTACGGACACGCTGGTCTTAGATAATGAGTAGTTGGATGCCTGGCAGTCTGTAAAACTCAGTATGCTCAGCCAGTCATTCATACAACTTTAAGGGTCTTTGAAGTCTTTTTCTTCTTGCCTGAACTAATGACCGGGACAATTGACCAACTGGCTTGACACTTAGATCCGAGCATCACATCGGGTCATAACGGAAAACGTCGGGCCAAGCCTAACTTGTTTGGTTAAGACTAATTTTGTAATTTTAAAGACTGGTCAGTGGTCATACTTATTTACTTTAACTATTTATAGTAAATTCTAATACTGCTTATCTCATAGCAATTTTTCGTTAGTCAACTAACAGTATTAATTTTTTTTTTAAATAATAAGAATCACTTTTATTTTGTCCAACTGGTCACATATATTGAAACCAAATTTTTTTTAGTAAATTCTAATACTGCTTGTCTCAAAGCAAATTTTCGTCATTCAACTAACAGTACAGCTTGTTTTTCAATGAAAAGTATCACATTTATTTAGTCCACCCAACATTGGTTGACATTTTATTCTTTTTGCTTTCATATTTTATTTGCTTCTTTTTTTTATTAAACAATTGAAATTGAATAACAGTCATTTCTGTTACAGAGCTTATTTTTATAGACTCATTTTTTTAATTGGCTTCTAAGTAGTTTATACAGCGGTCGGCAACCTTTTTGACCTCACGGACCCCCGAATTCCAAATTTTATAGTCCACGGAACCCCCTACTCCTGACCCTCATGCACAAATGTTTGTTAATATCTGAGAACTCCTTATACATTACTAAGAAATTAATATACAGTTGTTTT
Organism: Bulinus truncatus; assembly: GCA_021962125.1. NCBI lineage: Eukaryota > Metazoa > Mollusca > Gastropoda > Planorbidae > Bulinus > Bulinus truncatus. The sequence goes on along the minus strand of JAGDYQ010000053.1, from coordinate 4,411,072 downwards.
TTCAATCACAGCTAGGCTTGTTTAATTAACTTTATTAACATTATGAATTTAATACAAAATTTTTTTTTATCTAAAAAGTAGGTATTATACATTTTATCCTGGCATTTGCAATATTTTATTTTTTTTTTATATTCGTTCACAAAGTATTGAAATTATGGATTATTTTAGTACTTGAAAATAGGGTAAAATTGTAGACCCCAAAAGTCATCCACCTCAATGTAAAGAAATAGATAAGTATACAGGAAGCTCGACTCTCTACAAAGTGATTCGAATAATCTAGAATTGATCCAGTTGTATTACATTTCTACTATTTTTTAAAGCTACACCGTATACTACTTATATCAGGTCACGTTTTTTTTTGGACAAAAGTTGTTCAAGATATACCTAATGCACATATTGGTGCGCATTTATTATTTTGGTATTTCCATTATTGGAAAGAAGTACAGAGTTCTGATTGGTCTGCCAATGAGATGAAAGAAATAGGATGACGTGGTTACATGTGTACTGTCATCATTATCAGCGTAGTGTTAAGTCTTAGTGAAAGATCATTTGAAGCTGATTGAAAAGTTTACTAGAGTAGAGAGATAAGTTTTATAAAGAAATTTTTTTCCAGAAGTCCTAGTCTGTATTCAGATTTAAGTTTCCGGTTATGGTTAACATCAATCAAGTTGTCCAATAAACATCATAATACCACTAGTTATTAAATTTTCAACCACTTCTGAAACGATATCCTATAAAATTGTCCAAATATTTCTACGACCTCCCCCCCCCCTTAAATTTACTCGCCTATCCACGGTTGCCGGCCGTTAGTTTAATATAGTAGTGACTTGTGTACCTTTAAGGTGTATTATTGGTGCTCTATTTAATTCATCTGTTGAAAATTGTGGTTAGTATTAAAGTGTTTTAAGACTTCCGACAAGAAATCACTTTTCTGAAAAAATGACCAGATGATAATTACACATTCTGATTTGAAACATTATATCTGTCCACATTCATATTAAAGGGAACATTCAATCTTTCAGAACAGAATTAAGTATGTCTTGAGAGCCTGTAGGACTTTAGTCTTCAGTTTGAGTTACTGTAGCTGTTTTTTTTTAAATGAAAATGTTTTATTGCTAAGTTTGCACTCTATCTTGAACATTACTTAGTTACTAATAGAACAGAATAATTTTTTTTGATATTTACTCTTAGTGTTGATGTAAGCAATCCAGAGCTACTTTATTTATAAGAGTACTGAATGGTTGACTATTGAATTAGCTATCAGGCTGATTGAACAATGTTTTAAATAACATTTTTTTTTAGACTCAACGACAGCTTCTACAACAACCTCAGCATCATCGGACTCTTCCACTACAACAACGTCGGCAACGATTTCATCTACAGCTTCTTCATCAGGTACTTACATTTCACATTACATTACGCTATTTTTGCTAGTCACAATACCCAATGCTAGTGTTTTATTTATCTATAAGTTGAAGCATTCTTTTATTCGCTGTCAACATCCGGGATATTACAGCAGACTGATCTGTCAGCTCTTCTTTTTTCTATTCGCACGGGTTATGTTAACCTATATTTAGTCGTTTAATTGTTAGTGAAGCGTAATGATTGTGTTATAAAGGGTACCCGTATAACTGAAATGCGCGAAATTTTTTTATATGGTGAGCAGAACTTATAGATGTACTAAAATGCGCTCAAATGTATCATAAAAAAAGAATAAAATAATAAAAAAAAAAATTCATTAACGAAATAAATCAACTTTACAACTTAAAGCATTGAGCTCAAAGTGCTGTGTCTTGTAACTGCATTCAAATCCCATATGAAACAAACAATTCCTCATGGAAATCTGAGCTCCTACAAACTAGACAAATATTCAAACTTTTTTTTTGAACGGAATATTGTATTTTATTGCATATGTTCTCTCTATTTACTAAATCAAAGACTTGGTTAAAAATCATTTTTCCGTGTAATAAACTGCCTCCAAATAGAAGCAATACACTAAGCTGTAATACAGACACTTTAGATCATGTCACTGAACAGTGGTTTTCAAAATGTTGTGCTTCACAACCCACTATGAAAAGTTATTTGTTTTGAGACCTCCTGTTATTTATTATTATTTTTTTTTAATTTAAGCGTTAATTTTTAACGTAGATGAAAAGAGCTCTAATAATAAATTCTTATCAATTCTCCATCAATCTATTACTAATTGTTTTCGCTACCCGCGTAAAAATCGTCCGCGACACACTTTGAGAACTCTTGACATAGAGAAGGTCCAAGTCAAAGCAGCTTCCGGTATTATTTAAATAGTACATAAATAAAAACACTTCAAAAAAGCCTTACCATCGTCAATTTATTTAGGTCTAGTCTAGAGAAAAATTTCGCAACTTATTTTATTTTTACAAGGAATGTTTTCTCATGAACATATTTCCCGCATACAACAAAGACCTGACTGTACAAGAATAGAGCCTAGCAGAAGTATACAAAAAAACAAATAATGATTTTATAATCAGTACCCATAAAACCATTGACATTTATGATAACAGGAGCACAGTGCTCTCTAGATCTATAACCTTTTAATAACTATATCAACGTTGACATAATGATTATAACAGAAGTGTGCCTAATATTAAATTAAAATAATATATTTAAAACGTAACAAAATGAAGATAAAATAGGACAAACTCATTCATGAAGTAAAAGTGGGATTATAATAAATATAAAACAGAAATATTTGTGTGGCCTTACCATTTACAGAATTTACAACGTCCGGAGAAATAACGTCGACAGCAACGACTCCTACTGAAACTACCACAATGACTCCTACTACTACTACAACCCCCACTACAACTACCACTGAATCTACAACTACAACTCCCACCACTACTACCACTGAATCTACAACTACATCTCCCACCACAACTACCACTGAATCTACAACTACAACTCCCACCACAACTACCACTGAATCTACAACTCCCACTATAACTACCACTGAATCTACAACTACAACTCCCACCACAACTACCACTGAATCTACAACTCCCACTATAACTACTACTGAATCTACAACTAAAACTCCCACCAAACCTACCACTGAATCTACAACTCCCACTACAACTACCACAGAATCTACAACTACAACTCCCACCACAACTACCACTGAATCTACAACTCCCACTACAACTACCACTGAATCTACAACTACAACTCTCACCACAACTACCACTGAATCTACAACTACACCTCCCACCACAACTACCACTGAATCTACAACTACAACTCCCACCACAACTACCACTGAATCTACAACTACAACTCCCACCACAACTACCACTGAATCTACAACTCCCACTACAACTACAACTGAATCTACAGCTACAACTCCCACCACTACTACCACTGAATCTACAACTCCCACCACAACTACCACTGAATCTACAACTACAACTCCCACCACAACTACCACTGAATCTACAACTCCCACTACAACTACAACTGAATCTACAGCTACAACTCCCACCACTACTACCACTGAATCTACAACTCCCACCACAACTACCACTGAATCTACAACTACAACTCCCACCACAACTACCACTGAATCTACAACTACAACTCCCACCACAACTACCACTGAATCTACAACGACCACACCAACGACAACTACCACTGAATTTACAACTACAACTCCCACCACAACTACCACTGAATCTACAACTACAACTCCCACCACAAGTACCACTGAATCTACAACTACAACTCCCACCACAACTACCACTGAATCTACAATTCCCACTACAACTACCACTGAATCTACAACTACAACTCCCACCACAACTACCACTGAATCTACAACTGCATCTCCCACCACAACTACCACTGAATCTACAATTCCCACTACAACTACCACTGAATCTACAACTACAACTCCCACCACAACTACCACAGAATCTATAACTACAACTCCCACCACAACTACCACTGAATCTATAACTCCCACCACAACTACCACTGAATCTACAACTACTACTACAACGACCACTGAATCTACATATCCCACAACAACTACCACTGAAACTACAACTCCCACCACAACTACCACTGAGTCTACAACTCCCACTACAACTATTACTGAATCTACAACTACATCTCCCACTACAACTACCACTGAATCTACAACTACAACTCCCACCTTATCTACAACTACAACTCCCACTACAACTACCACTGAATCTACAACGACCACACCAACGACAACTACTACTGAATCTACAACTACAACTCCCACCACAACTACTACTGAATCTACAACTACAGCTCCCACCACAACTACCACTGAATCTACAACTACAACTCCCACCACAACTACTACTGAATCTACAGCTACAACTCCCACAACAACTACCACTGAATCTACAACTCCCACCTCAACTACCACTGAATCTACAACTACAACTCCCACCACAACTACCACTGAATCTACAACTACAATTCCCACCACAACTACCACTGAATCTACAACTCCCACCACAACTACCACTGAATCTACAACGACCACACCAACGACAACTACCACTGAATCTACAACTCCCACTACAACTACCACTGAATCTACAACTACACCTCCCACCACAACTACCACTGAATCTACAACTCCCACCACAACTACCACTGAATCTACAACTACAACTCCCACCACAACTACCACTGAATCTACAACTCCCACCACAACTTCCACTGAATCTACAACTACAACTCCCACCACAACTACCACTGAATCTACAACTCCCACCACAACTACCACTGAATCTACAACTACTACTACAACGACCACTGAATCTACAACTCCCACTACTACTACCACTGAATCTACAACTACAACTCCCACCACAACTACCACTGAATCTACAACTACATCTCCCACCACAACTACCACTGAATCTACAACTCCCACTATAACTACCACTGAATCTACAACTACAACTCCCACCACAACTACCACTGAATCTACAACTCCCACTATAACTACCACTGAATCTACAACTACAACTCCCACCACAACTACCACTGAATCTACAACTCCCACTACTACTCCCACTGCATCTACAACTACAACTCCCACCACAACTACCACTGAATCTACAACTCCCACTACAACTACCACTGAATCTACAACTACAACTCTCACCACAACTACCACTGAATCTACAACTACACCTCCCACCACAACTACCACTGAATCTACAACTCCCACCACAACTACCACTGAATCTACAACTACAACTCCCACCACAACTACCACTGAATCTACAACTCCCACCACAACTTCCACTGAATCTACAACTACAACTCCCACCACAACTACCACTGAATCTACAACTCCCACCACAACTACCACTGAATCTACAACTACTACTACAACGACCACTGAATCTACAACTCCCACCACAACTACCACTGAGTCTACAACTCCCACTACAAATATTACTGAATCTACAACTACATCTCCCACTACAACTACTACTGAATCTACAACTACATCTCCCACTACAACTACCACTGAATCTACAACTACAACTCCCACCACATCTACAACCACAACTCCCACTACAACTACCACTGAATCTACAACGACCACACCAACGACAACTACTACTGAATCTACAACTACAACTCCCACCACAACTACTACTGAATCTACAACTACAGCTTTCACCACAACTACCACTGAATCTACTACTACAACTCCCACCACAACTACTACTGAATCTACAGCTACAACTCCCACAACAACTACCACTGAATCTACAACTCCTACCATAACTACCACTGAATCTACAACTACAACTCCCACCACAACTACCACTGAATCTACAACTACAATTCCCACCACAACTATCACTGAATCTACAACTCCCACCACAACTACCACTGAATCTACAACGACCACACCAACGACAACTACCACTGAATCTACAACTACAACTCCCACCACAACTACCACTGAATCTACAACTCCCACTACAACTACCACTGAATCTACAACTACACCTCCCACCACAACTACCACTGAATCTACAACTCCCACCACAACTACCACTGAATCTACAACTACAACTCCCACCACAACTACCACTGAATCTACAACTCCCACCACAACTTCCACTGAATCTACAACTACAACTCCCACCACAACTACCACTGAATCTACAACTCCCACCACAACTACCACTGAATCTACAACTACTACTACAACGACCACTGAATCTACAACTCCCACCACAACTACCACTGAGTCTACAACTCCCACTACAAATATTACTGAATCTACAACTACAACTCCCACCACAACTACCACTGAATCTACAACTACATCTCCCACTACAACTACCACTGAACCTACAACTACAATTCCCACCACAACTATCACTGAATCTACAACTCCCACCACAACTACCACTGAATCTACAACGACCACACCAACGACAACTACCACTGAATCTACAACTACAACTCCCACCACAACTACCACTGAATCTACAACTCCCACTACAACTACCACTGAATCTACAACTACTACTACAACGACCACTGAATCTACAACTCCCACCACAACTACCACTGAGTCTACAACTCCCACTACAACTACCACTGAATCAACAACTACAACTCCCACCACAACTACCACTGAGTCTACAACTCCCACTACAACTACCACTGAATCAACAACTACAACTCCCACCACAACTACCACTGAATCTACAACTCCCACTACAACTACCACTGAATCTACAACTACAACTCCCACTACAACTACCACTGAATCTACAACTCCCACTACAACTATTACTGAATCTACAACTACAACTCCCACTACAACTACCACTGAATCTACAACGATCACACCAACGACAACTACTACTGAATCTACAACTACAACTCCCACCACAACTACTACTGAATCTACAACTACAGCTCCCACCATAACTACTACTGAATCTACAACTACAACTCCCACCACAACTACTACTGAATCTACAACTACAACTCCTACAATAACTACCACTGAATCTACAACTACAACTCCCACCACAACTACCACTGAATCTACAACTCCCACCACAACTACCACTGAATCTACAACTCCCACTACAACTACCACTGAATCTACATCTACAACTCCCACCACAACTACCACTGAATATACAACTACAACTCCCACCACAACTACCACTGAATCTACAACTCCCACCACATCTACCACTGAATCTACAACTCCCACTACAACTACCACTGAATCTACATCTACAACTCCCACCACAACTACCACTGAATCTACAACTCCCACCACAACTACCACTGAATCTACAACTCCCACTACAACTACCACTGAATCTACATCTACAACTCCCACCACAACTACCACTGAATATAAAACTACAACTCCCACCACAACTACCACTGAATATACAACTCCCACTACAACTACTACTGAATCTACATCTACAACTCCCACCCACAACTACCACTGAATCTACAACTACAACTCCCACCACAACTACCACTGAATCTACAACTCCCACCACAACTACCACTGAATCTACAACTCCAACAACAACTACCACAGAATCGACAACTACTACTGAATCTACAACTATATCTCCCACTACAACTACCACTGAATCTACATCTACAACTCCCACCACAACTACCACTGAATCTACAACTACAACTTCCTCTGAATCTACAACTACAACTCCTACCACAACTATTACTGATTCTACAACTACAACTCCCATCACAACTACCACTGATTCTACTACTACCACACCAACAACTACCACTGAATCTATTACTACCACACAAACAACAACTACCACTGAATCTTCTACTACCACACCAACAACAACTACCACTGAATCGACTACTACCACACCAACAACAACTACCACTGAATCTACAACTACATCCCCCACTACAACTACCACTGAATCTACAACTACATCGTCCACTACAACTACCACTGAATCTACATCTACAACTCCCACCACAACTACCACTGAATCTACAACTACAACTTCCTCTGAATCTACAACTACAACTCCTACCACAACTATTACTGATTCTACAACTACAACTCCCATCACAACTACCACTGATTCTACTACTACCACACCAACAACTACCACTGAATCTATTACTACCACACAAACAACAACTACCACTGAATCTTCTACTACCACACCAACAACAACTACCACTGAATCGACTACTACCACACCAACAACAACTACCACTGAATCTGCAACTACATCCCCCACTACAACTACCACTGAATCTACAACTACATCGTCCACTACAACTACCACTGAATCTACAACCACAAGTCCCACTACAACTACCACTGAATCTACAACTACATCTCCCACCACAACTACCACTGAATCTACTACTTCCACACCAACAACAACTACCACTGAATCTACTACTACCACACCAACAACAACTACCACTGAATCGACTACTACCACACCAACTACAACTGTTACTGACGCTACAACAACCACTGATACTACCACTAGCGCAATCTTTACTGGAGTTACAGGTAAATATTCGATATGACATGCATCTGTAATTTTTCCTTTTTAGGGAAATTAGTCTTTTAATTAGAAAGGCTTTTTTAAAACTATTTTTTAATGTACGATAATAAAATAATGATAAAAAAAACAACTAAAAAAATTATCTTTTTTATAATTTACATTAAGGAGTAATATATATATATATATATATATATATATATATATATATATATATATATATATATATATATATATACACACACAATATATATGCTTGTATGCTTTTCAATGTCTTGAAAAAAAAATGAACAACTTTCTTTAGTCTTTGCACACAGTAATATATTTTAAAGAAAAGCTTTTTCTCGCTCTTGTGCACAATTGTTAAGCATGGTTTTTTTTATAGGACATTAATATCAATATTCATTTTTTTTAACTCTACAAAATGTTTATTCATAATTATAATTATATCGTCATATAGAATGTACTGTGTTTTAATTCTGAGCCTTCTCACTAAATTAGAATAGTCCCTACAGTGAGTTACAAGATGAAAGTACTACTAACCCTCAGAAAGTCATTATAGTAGCTTATTAAAAACAAGCAATTAAGCCTGTTCCATTCTGGACACAGGACGTGTTAGCGCATTTTCGTATTATATAACAGTACGTATGCTATCTTTCAGTAAATATTTGTAAATTTTGGAAATGTTTACAAATTCAAATGTGTATGCATATATCTGAAAAAAGATATTAAAAAGACGTTTCTTTATAATTGAAAACAAAATTATTTTCTCTTAAATCTAACTACAAGTGGTTTGTGGTTACTGAAATAGGACTCATAATTGAAAACATTTGAAATTATAGTCATTTAATCGTCCGAAAACTCCGTCAATTGTTGCATAGCTCTGATACTTTCAATTAAACTCAGAACACAAGCTTACTATTTCATTTGATGAGTTTCTTAATAAATCTTGGTGAAACTACGTGCTGCAGTATTTCGCACCAAATAAACGGGTTATTGAACGTACAAGGTGTATATATAATATATAAGCCCCTTAGGAGCCCTGAAGCCCGGCCCTCAAAGGTCCTATCGCGAAATGGACTTTTGATGTACACATGGCAGGCCAAGACCTACACAACGATATATACATCATGGGTCTAGGACTTATGGTTGCTGAGATATAGCGTTCCTTTATTAATATAGCTTATATAGTAAAAAACGGTACTAAGGCCCATTGTACGGCCCTGAGAGGTCAGATCGCAAAATGGAAAAAAGTCATTTCTTGGCAGGCCAAGACCTACAAAATGATATATACATCATGGGTCTAGGACTTATGGTTGTTGAGATCTAGGGTGATGACAGACAGACAAAACGGGGACAATAGAGCATTTTTTTTCGAAAATGCTCTAAAAATTGTGTGAATTCTTTTTAGATGATCACTGATACATTTCAGAAAAAGATTGTTCTAGAAGAAAATTAGCAAAGGAATATACTTTCACAAATCAATTACATGTTTAAATACGATTCAATTTGTATCCAACTTTTTCACCCATTCAGTACTAACAAGTACATTATTTTTATTCAGAATTTTTTTTTAATATTTACATTAATTATTTTCTACATAGATAGATATATGTTTTTTTTTTCAGTCTTTCAATTTCTTTTTTGTCTTTATTTACTGGTTTTCAGTTTTAATGTATCTTTACCGCACTATTTCCTCTCATAGTAAGTGTTATAAGAACTTGTTATTTGCCATAAATTTGTAAAATTTCAATAAGTTCCCTCAGTTTTCTGAAAAGAAATTCATGTAGGCTACCTCTACTGTTTTACATATTATATTTTTTAAGATGGAGTATTTTATTTCGCTTTTAAAAAAAAATAAACTCCAATACATGGTTACTTAACCTACAAAGTCGTTGTTTTGCTGGAAGCAGCCATGAATGAGTTCATCCTTTTGAAGTATCCTAACATTATTTTTACAATTCTGTCTGTGTTTGTGTGAGAGCAAACATTTGGGTCAGCTGATTTTTGCGATGTTCATCTTTAACATGTGCAATCACAAAAAAGTGCACAAAATAGTTTTTCACTAAAAATTTCGCTTGACTTATTATGATACTAATGCTATCATACATTTTTTTGTGTAATCATTTCTAGATTCCTTTTTTTAAAAAAAAAAATATTTGATTTAGTATTAGCTCCATGTATTTCAAAATGAGCATCTGTTCACATTCTTTTAAAAAAAAAAATTCTGCAGATAATTCAACACCGACCACAACTTTGGTGTCTCCAACATCCTCGACAATAGTTACAACATTGCTAAGTACAGTTTCAACAATTACCACCACAGTAGCATCAGGCAAGTATAAACTACTTCATTTTGGTTAGTTTTTTAACCTTTTATTTTTGGGTTTAAATAAAAAAACTAAGTGATTTTCAAATACAAATTAGTCAAACTGATAGACTATATATATATATATATATATATATATATATATATATATATATATATATATATATATATATATATTAGGGTGCATCACCACAATAGAGGAAAAAATTGATTGTTTGTTTTTGAGCTGTCTATGTTTCTAATATGTTCTAATATCATTAATAATAACTTGTGTAAAATATTTTTCAAATCAGAGTTCATTTAGAGGTCGCCCCCCCCGCCCAAGAAATCACAAAACATGACATGTAAAGAAAAAAAAAAGTTTATTTTAGCCTATATAAAAATTACATTAAAGTATTAAATTATTTATTACTGTTGCATTTAATTCAGTGTCACTTTGTTGCACGTTTGTAAGGTTTACGCACAATTGAGATGTTTTTGCGGTCCATTTCTACCAATTGAAGAATGTTTTGAAAATGTTCATCCGTTCGCGCTACTTCAACAAAGTCAGATGCCAGTTTCACTCCTCTCTCGGCACAATCGTTAACAACGTTAATAGCAGCAACATATTCTGCACTGGCAATGTAAGAAGCTGTTTGGCACCAATCATCAACAGGCAGTTAGAGGAATCCTGTGTCCAGTTGAAGTCTGTATATAGTAAACCACGAGTCAACTCCAGCCAGATCACACAACCGAGTTTTAGAATCAATTGATTGGAATCGTGGTTTTCCCCAACCATTTCCAAATCGATTCTGTGGAGTTTGGAGGGCAACCACTGGTCGAAGCCTTAACAGAGCATCTGCTAGAGCTCGCTTTTCCAACACAGGTACTTCATTGCTGAACAGAGCAAGTGGGATCATTTCAGCAGTGAGGTACCACAGATGCCTATTCAGGGCACGGATTGCTGTCTTGGATATGTCTCTGTTGACATCGTTGTAATCCAAAAGTCGCTTGTAGAGCTGTAGATCATTCCATGGTGCATCATAACTCTTTTTGCAAGTGAGCCACCATACGACATAAACATGTGTTACAAATGTAGCAAATGCACGAATCTTTGGCACTTGATCACGTGTGGTAATAGTACCTGGAGGCAATAATTGAATTTGTTTCTCACACAGTGCAATCTTGAGGCAATATATCAGCTTTGCCATCCATCGTGCTTTGTGCAGGGCACCTGGTCTTTTAAAGTTAACCTCCTTATTTGTAGCATTCAGGTAAACAAGGGACAGCTTAAGGAATTCGTGCTAGTCGTCTCGCAAGAATTCGGTTTGTTTACTAGAGTTGGCATGTGCAATTACCGCATCTCTCATTATCGTCAGTCGCTCTTGAGCCTTCAGATCATGATCAGCTAACGTAAACGAACTACAAACGTGAGACCAATCATGTGCCAACAACTCCCAATTACTTCGCAGTTTGGTGAACAAAGTTATATCCGGGGATTTGGAAACTTCTATTTTCATGTCTGAAAACACATGCGAGAGGATAACTTCACCAATGTGATGGCGACAACCTGACCACAGAAGAGCACGTTGCAGCATATTTTGTATGGCAATGCAGGCAGCAGTCTGATGACCAGTGTTTGATCTTTTTGTGTCGAATGTCATATTAACGATACAATCATTACAATGCCACTCTGTCATTAGCTTCATGGTTAATTCTGCAATTATTTCACCAACGGGTTTCTTTGTTGCCTTGGCATAATTTGGCACTTCTAGAAGTTTCACTTGCTTTGCATCACCGACAACAACTGTTATGCGTTCTTCAGTGACACGATGATTTTTTTAGAGGAGGTGTCAGTTTGCCATCCCAGTGGAAAGTACAGAGTTTGGGTGGTTCCCAGGAGTCGTGGATCTTTGTAGATATCTCACTTACAACTTTGCGACGTGAACGATCTGCAGTGGCATAGGAAGAAGCCACCATTGATACATCACCCCCAGACTCGCTAATAAGGCCCTGTGTGAAAGCTGCCTGCTGTGTTGGTGTAATCTTTAATCTTGTCGCTAGTGACACAAGATTTGGTCGGCTTAAAACATCTGGAGGTACTAATACTAAAGCTCCCGTTGGCTTTCTTCGCTTTTGTAATGGCATTATATCATCCGAACAGTTATCAACAAACTCAATATTATCTTCAGATTTAGAAGTAGAATCATCGGATTCGTCACTGCTACCCTCGCTGGAAGGCACTGATATCGTTGAACATGCTGCATTTTCTTCTCTTGCGCGTTTCTGACGTTCCAATGTTGCGACATCTCGTGAATGGTGTCGAGCGACTTTTTTTGCAAGTGTTTTGTCAAATGATCCAAAGCTGGAAGACCTGTCTCCTTTCATAGACCTCAAGAATGCAAGATCTTCTGCATTCTTGATAATAGTCTCGACATTTGGTGGCCACAGTTGAAAAGTTGTTGCCAACATAGATTTCATTTGTTCCAGTTTACGTTTGGTGGCTGGTGTGTTTCGGCGACTTTTATCAATTGAACGAAGTTTATTGTATTCATCAAGAAGCTGAACAATCTTCTCACAAGCTCTCCTCTCTGTCACCATTGGAATGTTTGCTTTTTCGTAGAAAGCATTAACTTGATTCAGGGTCAGCCAGCATTTCCTTAGAAGGTGTAAACATTTTATTGTTGTTTTTCATATCATTTCCATGTTCTGATTTTATAGGTCGTGTGTATCAGAAATTAAAATAATATAAATAAAGAAATTAAAATGCTTGCCTTGGTCATCAATATGCGGTAAGGAAAAGTGTTGTTTTTGCTAATAAAATGTGAATTTTAAATTTTATTTCTAGCACAACTGCTTATCAAAATCAATCATAGCTACCAAACATTATAAAATCAAAGACTATAAAACAATTTATATAGCGCTTCACTTTTTGTATGTAAGTCTGTAAGACTTTACAAAAAGGATGGTTTTATCTAGTTTTCGCTTAATTATGCAAACTTTGTTGAAGTCCGGGGGACCTCTAAATATTGTCAAATATTTTTAAATTTTTTTTACACAATGCTTTTTTTGATCAATGGGACACATTTAAATAACAGACAGATCAATTATAAAAATTTTTTTTTGGTGATGCACCCTAATATATATATATATATATATATATATATATATATATATTGATTTGACAAATCTATAAAGGGCTTTTAACATTGATATTAAAGATATAAATGTGAATTGATTATATAATACTTATTATTGATTCTTGGACTTACTGAGGATTTCGGTTGTTTATTTATCTAATAAATTCATTTATAAACTTATATGAGCTTTGAACTACAGAATTATATGCCACCCAAGCAATTTTAAGCTCAAAGTGGTCTTATGCCGCTGAACTGCTGTCAGAGATTGTGAACTTATTACCGCATTCCTTGATCATTTATAATTATTTGAACATCTTCTCGATCACTCAGAATTCACACTGATTTCAAAGACAATCCAAATAGACATGAATGTATCTAACATAGATTTCACGGACAAGGCTAGTCCATCATACACCAGTCTGGAATTGAATGTCACAGTTGGTGTAAGTATTGACTCTCTCTATGTGTAACTCTTAACTATGATTGTCGTTCCTTCTCCGATCAAAGCTGAGAAAGATAACTGGTCCTTCTGCCCGCCTTCTGTGTATCAGGAATTATTAAAAGCCTTGTTAAAAAAATTCAACATTTACATTATTCATTTATGTTCAGTTTTCACAAATTTCCTTTAGTTGTTAGCATTAATTAAAAACTAAATTTTTTCTTTTTTTCTTTTTACAGCTTTTCGATAAGTTCGAAAATGCTCCTGGTTTTATAAACGTATCTGTTACAGATATGTGGTAAGACTTGCATTATACATAGCTTTTTTTTTTTTACACTGTTTCAATAGTTAATTAATATTATGTAATATGTAAGTGTGTATGTGTGATCATGTATGACAGTCTGAATATGTCTGTGTTTGTGTCTTACCCAAAAGGCGAAAAAAAAGAAGGCTTAGAGTAATTTAAAAGTTTAATTTACACATATATACATTATTTGATTGTAAAGTACAAAGTTTTTTTTCTAATAGTGTCTTATATATGATTCAGGCTAGGAAGCCTTTATGTTGATTACACTGTGACAGCTAATTCAACGTTGAGCTCTCAGACAGAAGACTTTATTAACTCAGAGATTGCTTCTAATCCAGTGATCACTGTTGGGGGACAAACTTTTTCTGTGATAACAGGTAAAAATGTTTTGTTTTGTTAGACTCTTTAAAATTTTTATTTTCCTCATTTATCAAGAGATCTTTAAAACAGGTGTGCTTTTATGTGTAGTAGTGTCATTGTTACTGGAAGAAAAAATATATATAATAAAGAAGAGGAAGATGGACCGAACTCTTGAATTGGATTAAATCATTAAATTGCTAAGAATTTGAGTCTTCAGAAGCAGGATCTCAGTTTGAGATCAGAAATGACACCACAAAACTGTTGGAGTGTCAGAACATTTATAACTATTGAGATAAACATTTTATACATGATCGTATTATAATTAACCATATGTTAAAAAAAAAACACCTTCTCAATTGCTTTCTTTATTGTAAATGAGAATTAGTTGTCAAAATTGTGACTTTTATAATATAAATAAAACAATATGAGGACAGTGGACTATTCATTTCTACTGACTGGTACTGTTGAATTAACTATGTTAGATTTAATGCATTTTCGGAATACTTTGTATAAAGTAATCTGACAAACTGAGAATGGGTGAACCTTTGATTCCTCAATCCGCAAATTTATTTCAAAATGGACAAACAAACTTTGAATGCGAAGGTGCCCTTGTGGATCCAGGCATGTGTTTTTGTTATTATTTCAAGCCCTATCTCAGCCTACTCTCTCAGTTAACTCTCTCAGTGATTCCATGAGTCGCGCCTTAGTCCCCTAGATCTTCGTAAGATGGAACTGGTCCCTCATTTATAGGCTATTGCCCAGCGATCTACCGGACTTGTCCACCAGCCGGTGGAACTGGAACAGCACGTATTCTACTGTTTTCCTCAACGTCTCCCGCAGTGGAACATCGGAATGCCTAATTGGGGCTTTTTTTCTCCCGATATAGGCGCCTATCGGTCTAGGAATCTGGGGAGTAAGGGACTGTTCTCCTGTCCGGAGTTTTCACCATTGTTCTGTCATGGTATGGCGAACTTAATTTCGCCAGACATATCTCTCTACCTTTGTCCCTGCCCCAGAACCAATCTTAACTAAAAAAAAAATCATTATTTTCATTACCTTCATTTGTTGATCTTATAAACGAATATTTTTGAAAGGGTGTCGGATATTACATGGAAGGGATAATCGCAATTTGGCAATTATATCTTTATATATGTTACAGCCAATGTTTGCTAGCTGGCCAATGTGAACATTGGCTGGACGCGATACCGGCCAATGTCTAGAGTGACGATATGAATGGTATCCTATGAAAGAAATAACATCAATTGTAAACTCTTTGAGTGTGGAAAAGCAAGACAAATGGGCTTTTCAGACTACTTTTTTTTATCTGAACAGATTTAGTTGAGATTCGTTGTTCTTTGATACTTATTGAGATAATAACTGTTATTTTTTTCTAATTTGTGTTTCAAGGATACTACTAGTACTAAGTGTGCAACAGATCGTTGATAATGTAGTTAAAAAAGATATTTTCGGCTCAAGATAATACAAAAGTTTATCCTGTTGCAACAAATGAGGACAGAGAAAGATGACTTACTATTGAAAGTACTTATGTCACTTAACCCGCACAAACAAAAAAAAAAGCTCCGTCTAAATATGGTTATGACCTCATTTAATTTGGAGGACAGAAAAAAATAAATAACAGTTTTCACTATCCAAATAGCTACTAATTCTGTACTAATAAAATAGCAGCAGTCGGCCAGCTCAGTGGTTAATAAATCTGTTTGCTATGAACTTCTCTTTCTTTATTGTATCTGACATTGTCCGGCTAGCAAGCTTTGGCTGTAACACAAACACACACACACACACACACACACACACATATATATATATATATATATATATATATATATATATATTTAATTATACTGGATTGACCTTTATTCATGTTATAATTTTTACTAACCATCCAAAAGAAGGGTCACTATATAAGTTTGGTTGACGCAGAGAAGACGATTAACTATCCGTTCATTTTTGTCATGTCTCTAGATATCTCAATTAAATTAGTGTTCTTCTTAAAGCAGTTCTGTAGAATAGAAAAAAAAAAGTTCACCTCGACCAGTAAAATGACGAAGTAAAAAAAAGAAACCCAAGAGTCATTCCATGTCAACTCAACCAGTTTTTTGACAATTGTTCACCCGACCCTCTCAGATCTTCCTGAAATTTTTATGGCTTGCGGTACATTCAAAGTTGAGTAATTCCTAAAAATTTCAGGCCATTGGTCAAAAACTTTCCGAGATATGATTTTTTAAAGTTTTAAGGGTAGTCGCGAGTTCGCGTGACATTTACATTTTCGCGATATTTGAACTAAAAGAGGTATCAGGCTGAAATTTTCAGTATTCACTCATTGTTTTATCCTAAGTTGCATGATGCATTTATCTTAAGTGTAGCTTGCACACAGAATGCCCTAAAAAATTTCAAACATTGCACTTCAGACAGTTTTCATCAATATTTTACCCGGTATAGCCAAGAACCTATAAGACATGAAATGATGTTTGTTATACAATTAGTAAGTACCATATATGTGTTTATTATTTTGATAGAGAATTCCTGTTAATCAATAATAGTGTACTCATGGTGGGCCCTTTTTAGCATCATGGTCATCCATTTTTGCACGCATTGCGACCCCCAGATGACCATGTGGACAGTAATTCACACTTTTCATATTTTGCACACTTGTTAACCTTGGCAAGTACTAGCTATGGTGAAAATTTCATGTTGGTGTCTTAACGCCTTCTTGGTAAAAATCTGCATGAAATTGCATGATTTCTACACTATCGTGGACCATAGTAATTTTGAATGTTTGAACTGACATCTTTGATGGACTGGGTTTTCTTATTGTGAATTTCATTTTTTTACAAATATATTCTGATATGTTTCTAAGTGAATAAGTACTTTTAAATGAACACCACTGGTTGAGTTGACATGGAATGACCCCCAAGAATATTTACAGACTCAACAACTAAATCTACAACTACAACCCCCACTACAACTACCACTGAATCTACAAGTACAACCTCCACTACAACTACCGCTGAATCTACAACGACTACACCCACCACAACTACCACTGAATCTACAACGACTACACCAACTACAACTACTACAGAATCTACAACGACTACACCCACCACAACTACCACTGAATCTACAACGACTACACCAACTACAACTACTACAGAATCTACAACGACTACACCAACTACAACTACTACAGAATCTACAACGACTACACCAACTACAACTACTACAGAATCTACAACGACTACACCCACCACAACTACCACTGAATCTACAACGACTACACCAACTACAACTACTACTACATAATCTACAACAACTTCCACCATAACTACCACTGAATCTACAACTACTAAATCAATACTAGAGTAGAGATATTATTTCCAGAAGAATCCTAGTCTGTATTCAGATTTAAGTATCCAATTATGGTTAGTTGTCCAATAAACATCATAATACCACTAGTTATTAATTTTTCAACCACTTCTGAAACGATATCCTATAAAATTGTCCAAATATTTCTACGACCTCCCCCCCCCCCTTAAATTTACTCGCCTATCCACGGTTGCCGGCCGTTAGTTTAATATAGTAGTGACTTGTGTACCTTTAAGGTGTATTATTGGTGTTTTATTTAATTCATCTGTTGAAAATTGTGGTTAGTATTAAAGTGTTTTAAGACTTCCGACAAGAAATCACTTTTCTGAAAAAATGACCAGATGATAATTACACATTCTGATTTGAAACATTATATCTATCCACATTCATATTAAAGGGAACATTCAATCTTTAAGAACAGAATTAAGTTTGTATTGAGAGCCTGTAGGACTTTAGTCTTCAGTTTGAGTTACTGTAGCTGTTTTTTTTATGAAAATGTTTTATTGCTAAGCTTGCCTTCTTTCTTGAACATTACTTAGTTACTAACAGAACAGAATAAATCATTATTTGATATTTACTCTTAGTGTTGATGTAAGCAATCCAGTGCTGCTTTATTTATATGAGTACTGAATGGTTGACTATTGAATTAGCTATCAGGCTGATTGAACAATGTTTCAAATAACATTTTTTTTTAGTTTCAACGACAGCTTCTACAACAACCTCAGCATCATCGGACTCTTCCACTACAACAACGTCGACAACGATTTCATCTACAGCTTCTTCATCAGGTACTTACATTCGACATTACATTACGCTATGTTTGCTAGTCACAATACCCAATGCTAAGGTTTTATTTATCTATAAGATGAAGCATTCTTTTATTCGCTGTGAACATTCGGGATATTAAAGCGGACTAATCTGTCCACTCTCCTTTTTTCTATTCGCACGGGTTATGTTAACCTATATTTAGTCCTTTAATTTTTAGTGAAGCGTAATGATTGTTATATACAGGGTACCCGTATAACTGAAAAGCGCGAAATTTTTTTATATGGTGAGCGGAACTTACAGATGTCCTCAAATGTATCATTAAAAAATATAAAATATTCTTTTAAAAAAATTCATTAACGAAATAAATCAACTTTACAACTTAAAGCATTGAGCTCATAGTGCTGTGTCCCATATGAAAAAAAAAACAATTCCTCACGAAAATCTGAGCTCCTACAAACTAAAACGGAATATTGTATTTTATTCCGTATGTTTTCTCAATTTACTAAATGTAAGACTTGGTTAAAAATACAGAAGTTATAGACCCACACTTTGAGAACTCTAGACATAGAGAAAGTGTGTCCCAGTCTAAGCAGCTTCCATTGTCAGTTTATTTAGGTCTAGAGAAAAATTTTGGAACTTATTTTATTTTAACAAGAAATGTTTTCTCTAGAACATATTTCCCGCATACAACAAAGACCTGAATGTACAAGAATAGAGCCTAGCAGAAGTATACAAAAAAAGCAAATAATGATTTTATAATCAGTACCCATAAAACCATTTACATTTATGATAACAGGACCACAGTGCTCTCTAGATCTTTAACCTTTTAATAACTATATCAAAGTTGACATAATGATTATAACAGAAGTGTGCCTTATATTAAATTAAGATAATATATTTAAAACGTAACAAAATGCAGATAAAATAGGAAAAACTCATTCATGAAGTAAAAGTGGGATTATAATAAATATAAAACAGAAATATTTGTGTGACCTTACCATTTACAGAATTTACAACGTCCGGAGAAATAACGTCGACAGCAACGACTTCTACTGAAACTACCACAATGACTCTTACTACAACTACAACCCCCACTACAACTACCACTGAATCTACAACTACATCTCCCACTACAACTACCACTGAATCTACAACTACATCTCCAACCATAACTACCACTGAATCTACAACTGCAACTCCCACCACAACTACAACTGAATCTACAACTACATCTCCAACCACAACTACCACTGAATCTACAACTACATCTCCCACTACAACTACCACTGAATCTACAACTACAACTCCTAACACAACTGCCACTGAATCTACAACTGCAACTCCCACCACAACTACAACTGAATCTACAACTACATCTCCCACCACAACTACTACTGAATCTACAACGACCACACTAACGACAACTACCACTGAATCTACAACTACAACTCCCACCACAACTACCATTGAATATACAACCACAAGTCCCACAACAACTACCACTGAATCTACAACAACATCTCCCACTACAACTACCACTGAATCTACAACTACAACTCCTACCATAACTACCACTGAATCTACAACTACAACTCCCACTACAACTACCACTGAGTCAACCACGACCACACAAACCACAACTACCACTGAATCTACAACGACCACACCAACGACAACTACCACTGAATCTACAACTGCAACTCCCACCACAGGTACTACCGAATCTACAACTACAACTCCCACCACAACTTCAACTGAATCTACAACTACCACTGAGTCAACCACGACCACACCAACCACAACTACCACTGAATCTACAGCGACCACACTAATGACAACTACTACATCTCCCACTACAACTACCACTGAATCTACAATTACATCTCCCACTACAACTACCACTGAATCTACAACTACAACTCCCACCACAACTACCACTGAATCTACAACTACAACTCCTACCACATCTACTACAGAATCTACAACGACCACACCAACCACAACTACCACTGAATCTACAACTACAACTCCCACCACAACTACCACTGAATCTACAACTACAACTCCTACCACATCTACTACAGAATCTACAACTACAACACCTACCACAACTACCACTGAATCTACAACTACAACTCCCACCACAACTACCACTGAATCTACAACTGCAACTCCCACCACAACTACAACTGAATCTACTACTACATCTCCCACTACAACTACCACTGAATCTACAACTGCAACTCCCACCACAACTACAACTGAATCTACAACTACATCTCCCACCACAACTTCCACTGAGGCAACAACGACCACACCAACCACAACTACCACTGAATCTACAACTACAACTCCCACTACAACTACCACGAAATCTACAACTACAACTCCCACTACAACTACCACTGAGTCAACCACGACCACACCAACCACAACTACCACTGAATCTACAGCGACCACACCAATGACAACTACTACTGAATCTACAACTACAAATCCCACCAAAACTACCACTGAATCTACAACAACATCTCCCACCACAACTACAACTGACTCTACAGCTACATCTCCCACTACAACTACCACTGAATCTACAATTACATCTCCCACTACAACTACCACTGAATCTACAACTACAACTCCCACCACAACTACCACTGAATCTACAACTACAACTCCTACCACATCTACTACAGAATCTACAACTACAACACCTACCACAACTACCACTGAATCTACAACTGCAACTCCCACCACAACTACAACTGAATCTACAACTACATCTCCCACCACAACTTCCACTGAGGCAACAACGACCACACCAACCACAACTACCACTGAATCTACAACTACAACTTCCACCACAACTACCACTGAATCTACAACTACAACTCCTACCACATCTACTACAGAATCTACAACTACAACACCTACCACAACTACCACTGAATCTACAACTACAACTTCCACCACAACTACCACTGAATCTACAACTGCAACTCCCACCACAACTACAACTGAATCTACTACTACATCTCCCACTACAACTACCACTGAATCTACAACTGCAACTCCCACCACAACTACAACTGAATCTACAACTACATCTCCCACCACAACTTCCACTGAGGCAACAACGACCACACCAACCACAACTACCACTGAATCTACAACTACAACTCCCACTACAACTACCACTGAGTCAACAACGACCACACCAACCACAACTACTAGTGAATCTACAACTACAACTCCCACTACAACTACCACTGAATCTACAACTACAACTCCCACTACAACTACCACTGAATCTACAACTACATTTCCCACCACAACTACCACTGAGTCAACAACGACCACACCAGCGACAACTACTACTGAATCTACAACTACAACTCCCACTACAACTACCACTGAATTTACAACATCTCCCACTACAACTACCACTGAATCTACAACTACAACTCCTACCATAACTACCACTGAATCTACAACTACAACTCCCACTACAACTACCACTGAGTCAACAACGACCACACCAACCACAACTACTAGTGAATCTACAACTACAACTCCCACTACAACTACCACTGAATCTACAACTACAACTCCCACTACAACTACCACTGAGTCAACAACGACCACACCAACCACAACTACTACTGAATCTACAACTACATCTCCCACTACAACTACCACTGAATCTACAACTACCACTCCTACCATAACTACCACTGAATCTACAACTACAACTCCCACTACAACTACAACTGAATCTACAACTACATCTCCCACCACAACTTCCACTGAGGCAACAACGACCACACCAACCACAAATACTACTGAATCTACAACTACATCTCCCACTACAACTACCACTGAATCTACAACTACCACTCCTACCATAACTACCACTGAATCTACAACTACAACTCCCACTACAACTACCTCTGAATCTACAACTACATTTCCCACCACAACTACCACTGAGTCAACAACGACCACACCAGCGACAACTACTACTGAATCTACAACTACAACTCCCACCACAACTACCACTGAATCTACAACAACATCTCTCACTACAACTACCACTGAATCTACAACTACATCTCCTACCATAACTACCACTGAATCTTCAACTACAACTCCCACTACAACTACCACTGAATCTACAACTACAACTCCCTCTACAACTACCACTGAGTCAACAACGACCACACCAACCACAACTACCACTGAATCTACAACTACAACTCCCACTACAACTACCACTGAATCTACAGCTACAACTCCCACTACAACTACCACTGAGTCAACAACGACCACACCAACCACAACTACTACTGAATCTACAACTACAACTCCCACTACAACTACCACTGAATCTACAACTACAACTCCCACTACAACTACCACTGAGTCAACAACGACCACACCAACCACAACTACCACTGAATCTACAACTACAACTCAAACAACTTTCACTGAGTCAACAACGACTACATCAACCACAACTTCTACTGAATCTACAACCACT
The DNA here is from genome assembly GCA_021962125.1 of Bulinus truncatus. Lineage (NCBI taxonomy): Eukaryota > Metazoa > Mollusca > Gastropoda > Planorbidae > Bulinus > Bulinus truncatus. Next base: position 4,387,229 of record JAGDYQ010000053.1, on the reverse strand, counting down.
CCCACCACAACTACCATTGAATCTATAAAAACTACACCAATCACAGCAACCACTCAATCTACAACTGATTTATCAAACACAACTAGTAGCGTTATATTTTCCACGACTTCTTCACTTTTAATTTCAACTGACTTAACTGTCACAACTGGAACATCAACGATATTTACATCAACTGATACTTCAGGTATTATTTTTTAATTACAGATATATTTCCAGTATTTTATTACAGCATTTATACCTTTTTATTTTATAGATTTTTTAGTGTTAACCTTTTATAATTCTTTTATTTTCAGCTTTTAACGTAGATTTATTATTGGGTCATATTGTTTGGGCATATTTACCTAGGCGTGCTTCAAAAAATGTTTAATATTTATTATTATGTCTAACTCTATTAATATACAGCATAATCTTGCTTAAATTGATCCTATTTTTTTGCCTCTTCGTAATCCAGTCCAGATTTTACAAAAATAGTACCCACTAATTATAATTATTCAATTATATGTTAGTATATAAAGTTATTCTTCGTAAAGGCTTAACGGAGGATACAGATTTTAATCAGAAAATAATTAATACATTATTTAGACAGAAAAAATGTGTTAGCATAGAGTTATATCCCCTTAGGCTTGATCGGCAGGCGAGGTTATTTTTTGGTTTCGGGCAGATCTGATTTTTTTTTTTCATGGTTGTATTTTAAACAGGAATACTGTTGTATTAATTCTTTACTTTCGATTTAACGCACACTGGAAATGAGTATTATTATATATGATATTTAGTTATCACTGAAATATTTAAATCTTAGGACAAATTGTATTTATTTTAATTAACAATTAGTTTATTTTTAAAAGTGTGATACTTTAGTTGTGTATAACCGACCTTTCTTCTGTCCTACCATGGGGTTACTCAAACCATGAAGATATAATTAGTTAATATAAAACAACAGGATTAACTGTATTGGCGGACTCATCCTTTGGTGTAGATATAGATCGGGACGCTACGGACATGTGTGTCTTAGATAATGAGTAGTTGGATGCCTGGCAGTCTGTAAAACTCAGTATGCTGAGCCAGTCATTCATACAACTTTAAGGGTCCTTGAAGTCTTTTTTTTCTTGCCTCAACTAATAACCGGGAGAAATGACCAACTGGCTTGACACTTAGATCCCAGCATCACATCGGGTCATAACGCAAAACGTCGGGCCAAGCCTAACTCGGTTGGTTAAGACATATTTTGTAATCTAAAAGACTGGTCATACATATTGACTTTTAATTATTTTTAGTAAATTCTAATGGTTTTTATTTCATAGCAATTTTTTGTTAGTCAACTAACAGTATTGCCTTTTTTTTTAAATAAAAAGAATCACTTTTATTTTTTCCAACTGGTCACATCTATTGAAACCATTTTTTTTAGTAAATTCTAATACTGCTTGTCTCAAAGCAAATTTTCGTCATTCAACTAACAGTACAGCTTGTTTTTCAATTAAAAGTATCACATTTATTTCGTCCAACCAAAATGGGTTGACATTTTATTCTTTTTGCTTTCATCTTTTATTTGCTTCTTTTTTAATTATAAAATTGAAATTGAATAACAGTAATTTCTGTTAAAGAGCTTATTTTTATAGATTCATTTTTTTTATTGGCTTCTAAGTAGTTTATACAGCGGTCGGCAACCTTTTTGACCTCACGGACCCCCGAACTCTAAATTTTATAGTCCGCGGAACCCCCTACTCCTGACCCTCATGCACAAATGTTTGTTAATATCTGAGAACTCCTTATACATTACTAAAAAATTAATATAAGGTTGTTTTTTTCAATCACAGCTAGTCTTGTTTAATTAATTTTAATAATAATATGAATGTAATAAAAAATATTTTTAGTTTTTTAACTAAAAAGTAGGTATTATACATTTTAGCGTGGCATTTGCTCCTGCTGGTCTGAAATTAACTCATGGTGAACTGATAGTAGATGAAATATATTCTCGTAGACATTAAGTATTATTCAAAACTGATTCAATATTTTCATGGTTTTTTTTTATATTCGTTCACAAGGTATTGAAATTATGGATTATTTTAGTACTGGAAAACATAGGGTTAAAATTGTAGACCTCAACAGTCATCCACCTCAATGTAGAGAAATAGATAAGTATACAGGAAGCTCGACTCTCTGCAAAGTGATTCGAATATAATAGAATTGATCCCGTTGTATTAAATTTCATCTATTTTTTTTAAGCTACACCTAATACTACTTAATGTATATCTGGTTACATTTTTATTTTGGACAAAAGTTGTTCAAGATATACGTAATGCACATATTGGTGCGCATTTATTATTTAGGTATTTCTATTTTTGGAAAGAAGTACATTGTTCTGATTGGTCTTCCAATGAGATGAAAGAATTAGGATCACGTGGTTACGTCATCATTATCAGCGTAGTGTTAAGTCTTAGTAAAAGATCAGTTGAAGCTACATTGAAAAGTTTACTAGAGAGAGAGATAAGTTTTTTAAAGAGATTATTTTCAGAAGAAGTCCTTGTCTGTATTCAGATTTAAGTATCCAGTTATCGTTAACATCAATCAAGTTGTCCAATAAACATCATAATACCACTAGTTATTAACTTTTCAACCACATCTGAAACGATGACCTATAAAATTGTCCAAATATTTCTACGACCCCCCCCCTACTTTAAATTTACTCGCCTATCCACGGTTGCTGGCCGTTAGTTTAATATAGTAGTGACTTGTGTACCTTTAAGGTGTATTATTGGTGTTTTATTTAATTCATCTGTTGAAAATTGTGGTTAGTATTAAAGTGTTTTGAGACTTCCGACAAGAAATCACTTTTCTGAAAAAAATGACCACATGATAATTACACATTCTGATGTGAAACATTATTTCTGTTCACATTCATATTAAAGGGAACATTCAATCTTTAAGAACAGAATTAAGTTTGTATTGAGAGCCTGTAGGACTTTAGTCTTTAGTTTGAGTTACTGTAGCTGTTTGTTTTTTTAGATGAATATGTTTCATTGCTAAGTTTGCCTTCTTTCTTGAACATTACTTAGTTACTAACAGAACAGAATATATCATTATTTTGATATTGAGTTTTGATGTTAGCAAGCCGGTGTTGCTTGATTATATGAGTACTGAATTTTGAAGTTGCTATCAGTCTGATTGCACAACATTTGAAAATAATTTTTTTCCCCTTTAAACAACATTTAGACTCGACGACAGCTCCCACAACCTCAGCATCATCGGACTCTTCCGCTACAACAACGTCGACAACGATTTCATCTACAGCTTCTTCATCAGGTACTTACATTTGACATTACATTACGCTATGTTTGCTAGTCACAATACCCAATGCTAGTGTTTTATTTATCTATAAGTTGAAGCATTTTTTTTATTCTCTGTCAACATCCGGGATATTAAAGCGGACTAATTTGTCCACTCTCCTTTTTTTCTATTCTCACGGGTTATGTTAACCTATATTTAGTCGTTTAATTTTCGGTGAAGCGTAATGATTGTTGTATACAGGGTACCCGTATAACTGAAAAGCGCGAAATTGTTTTATAAGGTGAGCGGAAATTACAGATGTACTAAAATTCCCTCAAATGTTCTCTTAATTTACTAAATGTAAGACTTCATTTAAAATCCTTTTTCTGTGAATAAACTGCCTCCAAATTGAAGCAATACACTAAGCTGTAATACAGACACACTAGATCATGTCACTGAACAGTGGTTTTCAAAATGTTGTGCTTCACAACCCACTATGAAAAGTTTTTTGTTTTGAGACCTCCTGTTATTTATTATTATTTTTTTTAATTTAAGCGTTAATTTTTAACATAGATAAAAACAGCTATAATAATAAAAGCTTATCAATTCTCCATCAATCTATTATTAATTGTTTTCGCTACCCGCGTAAAAATCGTCCGCGACCCAACAGTAGGTATAGACCCACACTAGGGTGATAACAAAAAAAATTTTTTATGAAACCACTTGCAATCGAGTAACTTTTATGTGTAATTTAAGAATATCAGTGCATTTTAAATTTTTTTGAAAAAAGTTCCCCCACCTCCCCATTTTTCGGAAGAAAAAAGTGAAAAAATTTTTTTTAGCTTAATTCAAAAGAGTAATAATAATAACTAATCAACTTTTATTAACAAATAAGATACAGATCAGTTAGTAATCTGTACAGAATGTACAAGAAATGTTTAAAAACATATTTTGTCCTATGAACTTTAGATTCAAAAATTCAATTTTTCTCGATTTCGCATGAAGTTCCGCCATCAGTTTCACAGCACGTTCAGCAATTTGGTTAGATCTGGGAATGTCAATTAATGACTTCTCGACCAATGGGTCTTTAAACACTTAATTGCCTTCTTGCATTTTATCTTGATGAGTGAGGTAAACAGTTCATTGAAGGACGCTTCATTGTAGTGTTGCGAATCGAACCAAGCATTTGCCCATTCGAAGCAGATGAAGTTGCAGGCAGAAGCGAGAATACTGCGCCACTCTGGTATCAGAAATAATGCTATAACAGTAAATATTGCACGTGAGTTCCATCTTGCCTGGTGTAAATTTGGTAATTTATTCCAGCTGATGCGAGGCCAATGTGGGTTCTCGCCTGTGCTAACATCTTTTGTCGCAAGAAGCGATAATCAGCTTGAAGAGTGACATAGTTTTGTGTTAATTTGCCCATGAAGGAATAATTGAGTTCTTGTTTGCTCATTGGCTCTTGAATAAGAAAATTCATGACATGTTTCAGAAGAAGGTCGAGTACATGGTGCTGACAGTCAATATATTGTGGCTTCTGAAAGCCATTGCTCAAGACATCATCCAGTATGAGCTTTACAATGCCGTGCAAATGGTTAGTATTTCTGCAATCGTGTTGCAAATTAACATACAAATATTTTCACAAGCATCATATTCATCTATTAGCTGATGTAGTTCATTGTGAATGGCCGCGGCAGAACCACTCTCACATTTGAGAATACCGAGTTTGATTTCGGTTGTCATCTTTTTCAGCAAACCTACTTGATTCTCTTCCCCTTGCACTCTTTTACCATCAAACTGGAGACAATAGGGATCTTTGCTTTGAAGTTTTTGAACAATTTTAGTTTTCATTTTACGTCCTTCAGAGATTACTCATTTCCAGACACCCGCCTAACTTGGAACTGGCACATCATGACCCTGTTCAGCAATGGTTGCAAGAACGTCATGTGCTTTATGTGTGGAAATGTTTTTCAGTACTAGTAAACCCGCCGTTCTAGTGCTTGCTCTTTGGTATTTCGGTTTGTATTCAGAAGATGACGTTTAAGAAATAGTTGGCGACTCGGGTGAAGAAGCAGAGGTTTCAGAATCCGAAGATTTTGAGACAGTTGTATGTTTTTGTGTAGGTTTTGAGACTGTCGTGTGTGTTTGTGTAGTTTATGAGACAGTTGTGTTTGTTTGTGTAGGTTTTGAGACAGTTGTGTGTGTTTGTGTAGGTTTTGAGACAGTTGTATGTGTTTGGGCATATTGTGAGACAGTTGTCTGTGTTTTTGTAGGTTGTGATTGAGAAAAGCTGGCTTGATATTGAGTTTTTGATAGTCGGATTCGTTTTCTTGGGTGGAATGATTCCAAAGGGGCTTGTTTGACCATTGAATAACCAATCTTTCCTCCACTGTTAACTTGCCTCTGGTAGAGCTCTTTATCCTCTGTGCTTTTCCATTCTCCATTAACGTTGGTGACATCAAATAACTAAGAAAGTGTTATCAGATGGTTTCTTTTTGTTTTTGTCATATAAATCAATTAGACCATTGAGTTTCATTCTGATTAGTGTGCTGGATAATAGTGGAAAGACTTGAATTTCCCTCCAGAGCAATTCTATATCCGTGATGATAATTTTTATTCGATCCAGTCGCCGTTTCTGGCTATTGAACAGAAAAGTGAAGTTTCCAAGAATTCGACGGTTTGTCGGCATCCATGTGAGATTGATTAGCTTTTCAACAGATATAATTCTTGGATACCTCTTCTGTTTAAAAGATGAGGGAAGTTGAGTATAGTAAATGTCTTGTTTATAAACAAATGGAAACAGTCGACTGAAATGTGCTTAAAAGCAGTCTAGAAAGTAATATATAAAAATTCAGTGTGAAATCAAAACCGAGCGTCAAACTGCGCGATATGAGAAAACAAAAATTAAAAGGTGGGGGAACTTAATGATGCTACTGTCATCTACATACAATTGTTCCTCGAATGTAAGGGGTTTCAGTTTCGTTACGAAAAAAAATGAAAATAGTTATCACCCTAACCCACACTTTCAGAACTCCTGACACAAAAGGTGTGTCCCAGTCTAAGCAGTTTCCGGTTTTTTAAAAATAAAAAACACTTCAAAAAAGCCTCACCACCGTCAATTTATTTAGGTCTAGAGAAAAATTTCGGAACTTATTTTATTTTTAAAAGGAATGTTTTCTCTAGAACATATTTCTCGCATACAACAAAGACCTGAATGTACAAGAATAGAGCCTAGCAGAAGTATACAAAAAAAGCAAAAAATAATTTTATAATTAGTACACATAAATCCATTTACATTTATGATAACAGGAGCACAGTGCTCTCTAGATCTTTAACCTTTTAATAACTATATCAACGTTGACATAATGATTATAACAGAAGTGTGCCTAATATCAAATTGAGATAATATATTTAAAACGTAACAAAATGAAGATAAAATAGGAAAAACTCATTCGTGAAGTAAAAGAGGGATTATAATAAATATAAAACAGAAATATTTGTGTGACCTTACCATTTACAGAATTTACAACGTCCGGAGAAATAACGTCGACAGCAACGATTCCTACTGAAACTACCACAATGACTCTTACTACTACTACCACCCCCACTACAACTAACACTGAATCTACAACTCCCACTACAACTACCACTGAAACTACAACTACAACTCCCACCACAACTACCACTGAATCTACAACTGCAACTCCCACCACAACTACAACTGAATCTACAACTACCACTCCCACCACAACTACCACTGAATCTACAACTACATCTCCCACTACATCTACCACTGAATCTACAACTACATCCCCCACTACATCTACCACTGAATCTACAACTGCATCTCCCACCACAACTACCACTGAATCTACAACTGCATCTCCCACTACATCTACCACCGAATCTAAAACTACATCTCCCACCACAACTACTACTGAATCTACAACTGCAACTCCCACCACAACTACAACTGAATCTACAACTACATCTCCCACTACAACTACCACTGAATCGACAACTGCAACTCCCACCACAACTACCACTGAATCGACAACTGCAACTCCCACCACAACTACTACTGAATCTACAACTGCATCTCCCGCCACAACTACCACTGAATCTACAACTACCACTCCCACCGCCACTACCACTGAATCTACAACTGCAACTCCCACCACAACAACAACTGAATCGACAACTGCAACTCCCACTACAACTACCACTGAATCTACAACTTCCACTTCCACCACAACAACCACTGAATCTACAACTGCAACTCCCACCACAACTACAACTGAATCTACAACGTCCACTTCCACCACAAGTATTACTGAATATACAACAACATCTCCCACTACAACTACCACTGAATCGACAACAACATCTCCCACTACAACTACCACTGAATCGACAACTACAACTCCCATTACAACTACCACTGAATCTACAACTACAACGCCTACCACAACTACCACTGAATCTACAACTACAACTTCCACCACAACTACAACTGAATATACAACTACATCTCCCACCACAACTACCACTGAATCGACAACTTCAACTCCCACCACAACTACCACTGAATCTACAACTGCAACTCCCACCACAACTACAATTTTATCCACAACTACATCTCCCACCACAACTACCACTGAGGCAACAACGACCACACCAACCACAACTACTACTGAATCCACAACTACATATCCCACTACAACTACCACTGAATCTACAACAACATCTCCCACCACAACTACCACTGAATCTACAACAACATCTCCCACTACAAGTACCACTGAATCTACAACTACAACTCCCACTACAACTACCACTGAATCTACAACTGCAACTCCCACCACAACTACCACTGAATCTACAACAACATCTCCCACTACAAGTACCACTGAATCTACAACTGCATCGCCCACCACAACTACCACTGAATCGACAACTGCAACTCCCACTACAACTACCACTGAATCTACAACTTCCACTTCCACCACAACTACCACTGAATCTACAACTACATCTCCCACCACAACTACCACTGAATCTACAACTACAACTCCCACCACAACTACCACTGAATCTACAACTACAACTCCCACCACAACTACCACTGAATCTACAACTGCAACTCCTACCACAACTACAACAGAATCTACAGCTACATCTCCCACTACATCTACCACTGAGTCTACAACTACAACTCCCACCACAACTACCACTGAATCTACAACTACCACTCTCACAACAACTACCACTGAATCTACAACTCCCACCACAACTACCACTGAATCTACAACTACAACTCCCACCACAACTACCACTGAATCTACAACTGTAACTCCCACCACAACTACAACTTTATCTACAACTACATCTCCCACCACAAATACCACTGAGGCAACAACGACCACACCAACCACAACTACTACTGAACCCACAACTACATTCCCCACTACAACTACCACTGAATCTACAACAACATCTCCCACCACAACTACCACTGAATCGACAACTGCAACTCCCACTACAACTACCACTGAATCTACAACTACAACTACCACTGAATCGACAACTGCAACTCCCACCACAACTACCAATGAACCTTCAACTGCAACTCCCACCACAACTACCACTGAATCTACAACTGCAACTCCCACTACAACTACCACTGAATATACAACTACATCTCCCATCACAACTACCACTGAATCTACAACTGCAACTCCCACCACATCTTCAACTGAATCTACATCTACATCTCCCACTACAACTACCACTGAATCTACAACTACAACTCCCACCACAACTACCACTGAATCTACAACTACCACTCCCACCACAACTACAACTGAATCTACAACTACAAATCCCACCACAAGTACTACTGAATCTACAACTACATCTCCCACTACATCTACCACTGAATCTACAACTACATCTCCCACTACATCTACCACTGAATCTACAACTACAACTCCCACCACAACTCCCACTGAATCTACAACTGCATCTCCCACCACAACTACCACTGAATCTACAACTACAACTCCCACCACAACTCCCACTGAATCTACAACTGCATCTCCCACCACAACTACCACTGAATCTACAACTACCACTGCCACCACAACTACAACAGAATCTACAACTACATCTCCCATTACAACTACCACTGAATTTACAACTACAACGCCAACCACAATTACCACTGAATCTACTACTACAACTCCCACCACAACTACAACTGAATATACAACTACATCTCCCACCACAACTACCACTGAATCTACAACTACAAATCCCACCACAACTACCACTGAATCTACAACTACATCTCCCACCACAACTACAACTGAATCTACAACTACAAATCCCACCACAAGTACTACTGAATCTACAACTACATCTCCCACTACATCTACCACTGAATCTACAACTACATCTCCCACTACATCTATCACTAAATCTACAACTACATCTCCCACTACATCTACCACTGAATCTACAACTACAATTCCCACCACAACTCCCACTAAATCTACAACTACATCTCCCACTACATCTACCACTGAATCTACAACTACAACTCCCACCACAACTCCCACTGAATCGACAACTGCAACTCCCACCACAACTACCACTGAATCTACAACTTCAACTCCTACCACAACTACAACTGAATCGACAACTGCAACTCCCACCACAACTACCACTGAATCTACAACTTCAACTCCTACCACAACTACAACAGAATCTACAACAACATCTCCCATTACAACTACCACTGAATCTACAACTACAACTCCCACCACAACTACCACTGAATCTACAACTACCACTGCCACCACAACTACAACTGAATCGACAACTGCAACTCCCACCACAACTACCACTGAACCTACAACTTTAACTCCTACCACAACTACAACAGAATCTACAACTACATCTCCCATTACAACTACCACTGAATTTACAACTACAACGCCAACCACAATTACCACTGAATCTACTACTACAACTCCCACCACAACTACAACTGAATATACAACTACATCTCCCACCACAACTACCACTGAATCTACAACTACAACTCCCACCACAACTACCACTGAATCTACAACTACCACTCCCACCACAACTACAACTGAATCTACAACTACAAATCCCACCACAAGTACTACTGAATCTACAACTACATCTCCCACTACATCTACCACTGAATCTACAACTACATCTCCCACTACATCTATCACTAAATCTACAACTACATCTCCCACTACATCTACCACTGAATCTACAACTACAACTCCCACCACAACTCCCACTGAATCTACAACTGCATCTCCCACCACAACTCCCACTGAATCTACAACTACCACTGCCACCACAACTACAACTGAATCGACAAATGCAACTCCCACCACAACTATCACTGAATCTACAACTACATCTCCAATTACAACTACCACTGAATCTACAACTACAACGCCTACCACAACTACTACTGAATCTACAACTACAACTCCTACCACAACTACAACAGAATCTACAACAACATCTCCCATTACAACTACCACTGAATCGACAACTGCAACTACCACCACAACTACCACTGAATCTTCAACTGCAACTCCCACCACAACTACCACTGGATCTACAACTGCAACTCCCACCACAACTACAACTTTATCTACAACTACATCTCCCACCACTATTACCACTGAGGAAACAACGACCACACTAACCACAACTACTACTGAATCCACAACTACATTTCCCACTACAACTACCACTGAATCTACAACTGCAACTCCCACCACAACTACCACTGAATCTACAACTGCAACTCCCACCACAACTACCACTGAATCTACAACTACAACTCCCACCACAACTACCACTGAATCTACAAATACATCTCCCACTACAACTACCACTGAATCTACAAATACATCTCCCACTACAACTACCACTGAATCTACAACTACATCTCCCACCACAACTACCACTGAATCTACAACTGCAACTCCACCACATCTTCAACTGAATCTACAACTACATCTCCCACTACAACTACCACTGAATATACAACTACAACTCCCACCACAACTACCACTGAATCTACAACTACCACTCCCACCACAACTACAACTGAATCTACAACTACAAATCCCACTACAACTACCACTGAATCTACAACTACAACTCCCAACACAAATACCACTGAATCTACAACTACCACTCCCACCACAACTACAACTGAATCTACAACTACAAATCCCACCACAAGTACTACTGAATCTACAACTACATCTCCCACTACAACTACCACTGAATATACAACTACATCTCCCATCACAACTACCACAGAATCTACAACTGCAACTCCCACCACATCTTCAACTGAATCTACAACTACAAATCCCACCACAAGTACTACTGTATCTACAACTACATCTCCCACTACATCTACCACTGAATCTACAACTTTAACTCCTACCACAACTACAACAGAATCTACTACTACAACTCCCACCACAACTACAACTGAATATACAACTGCAACTCTCACCACAACTACAACTTTATCTACAACTACATCTCCCACCACAACTACATTTCCCACTACAACTACCACTGAATCTACAACAACATCTCCCACCACAACTACCACTGAATCGACAACTGCAACTCCCACTACATTTACAACAGAATCTACAACTACATCACCCATTACAACTACCACTGAATCTACAACTACAACGCCTACCACAACTACCACTGAATCTACTATTACAACTCCCACCACAACTACAACTGAATATACAACTCTATCTCCCACCACAACTACCACTGAATCTACAACTACAACTCCCACCACAACTACCACTGAATCTACAACTACCACTCCCACCACAACTACAACTGATTCTACAACTACAAATCCCACCACAAGTACTACTGAATCTACAACTACATCTCCCACTACAACTAGCACTGAATCTACAACTACAACTCCTGCCACAACTACCACTGAATCTACAAATGCAACTCCTACCACAACTACAACAGAATCTACAACTACATCTCCCACTACAACTATCACTGAATCGACAACTACAACTCCCATTACAACTACCACTGAATCTACAACTGCAAATCCTACCACAACTACAACAGAATCTACAACTATATCTCCCACTACAACTACCACTGAATCGACAACTACAACTCCCATTACAACTACCACTGAATCTACAACTACAACTCCTACCACAACTACCACAGAATCTACAACTACATCTCCCAATAGCAACTACCACTGAATCTACAACTACAACTCCCACCACAACTACCACTGAATCTACAACTACAACTCCCACCACAACTACAACAGAATCGACAACTACAACTCCTACCACAACTACCACAGAATCTACAACTACATCTCCCAATACAACTACCACTGAATCTACAACTACCACTCCCACCGCAACTACAACTGAATCTACAACTCCAACTCCTACCACAAGTACTACTGAATCTACAACTACTTCTCCCACTACAACTACCACTGAATCGACAACTACAACTCTCTTTAGAACTACCACTGAATCTACAACTACATCTCCCACTACAACTACCGCTGAATCTACAACTACATCTACCACTACAACTACCACTGAATCTACAACTACAACTCCCACCACAACTACCACTGAGTCAAAAACGACCACACCAACCACAACTACCACTGAGTCAACAACGACCACACCAACCACAACTACCACTGAGTCAACAACGACCACACCAACCACAACTTCTACTGAATCTATAACTGCAACTCCCACCTCAACTGCCTCTGAATCTACAACTACAACCCCCACCACAACTACCACTGAATCAACAACGACTATACCGACTACTACTACTACTGAATCTACGACTACACCAATCACAACTACCACTGAATCTACAACTAGAACCCCCAACACTACTTATACTGAATCTACAACCACAATTCCCACCACAACTACTACTGAATCTACAACCACAAGTCCCACCACAACTGCAACTGAGTCTACAACTACCACCCTAACCACAACTTCCACTGATTTGACATCTTCTACACCAACCACAATAACTTCTACAGAAGCAACCACTTCTATCTACACATTAGCTACTACTGATTCTATTACCTCTAACTCTATTACACTGACTACATATTCTACCACAACAACTCCAAACACTGTTACCAACTCTTCCCCAACCTTATTTACTGCGGACTTAACGGATTCTACTGGAATAACTTCAGCTATACTGACAACGACTTTTTCAGGTAACTTCTTAATGTTGACGTTTTTATATACTATAATAGAGATTTGCATTTTATTAAGCTAAAGTATATCTCAGCCTAAAATTAGTTCTCATTTGTATATTCTTTTTTCATTGGTAGTTTGTAATTGGTTTAATTTATTTTATTTTGCTTTTAGCTCAGTTGATTTATTATGTAACATTTTTACGTTTTACTAATATTACAAATTGTTAATGAACTCAAAGAATAGCTTTTTTTGTACTTGATTTTAATATTCAAAGACAAAGTCGGTTATGATTGATTATCTTACGTTGCTTATACTTGTCATTTGGCTTTCAGCACTATAGTATAGATATTTGCACTTGATAATTTAGGTTGTGACACATTTTTATCTGAAACCAATATAATATTAGTTTTATAATTAAGTATAAGCTTTTAAAATGGTGATATCTTGTTAACTAATTGGTAACTTTTTAAAATCAAATCCATAAAACTGAGATAGAATTATTGTGTTCACTGTTACGTATTGTACATTTTATTGGTGTGCGATATTGGCAACTATCTCTTAATCGTACTTAAGACTAGTCAAAAATGAAATGATGTTTACTAAGTCTGATTCGAAACATTATATCTTTACACATTTAGGGAAACATTATATCCGTACACATTCCGGGAAACATTATATCTTTACACATTCAGGGAAACATTATATCTTTACACATTCAGGGAAACATTATATCTGTACACATTCCGGGAAACATTATATCTTTACACATTCAGGGAAACATTATATCTTTACACATTCAGGGAAACATTATATCTTTACAAATTCAGGGAAACATTATATCTTTACACATTCAGGGAAATATTATATCTTTACACATTCAGGGAAACATTATATCTTTACACATTCAGGGATACATTATATCTGTACACATTCCGGGAAACATTATATCTTTACACATTCAGGGAAACATTATATCTTTAGGATAGATTTAGTATGTTTTGAGATCCTCATTGACGGGGTCTTCAGATTGAGTTAGTTGAGCTATTGGTTTTTTTTTACATGAAAATGTTTTACTGCTAAGCTTGCATGCTTTCTAGGACTAATTTATTTAGTAACAAGAACAACATAAAGACTAAAATTATGATGAATACTCTAATGTCATTGTAAGCAAATCAGTGTTGCTTATACATATATATATATATATATATATATATATATATATATATATATATATATATATATAGAGAGAGAGAGAGAGAGAGAGAGAGAGAGAGAGAGAGAGTACTTTTTTTTTATAGAAGTTGCTTTTCAGTTAATAGAACAACAATGAACAAAAAATTATTTTTGTCCTTTAAAAACCTTTCACAGTGACAACGACAGCTCCTACAACTTCAACATCACCGGACTCTTTCACTACAACAACGTCAACAACGATTTCATCTACAGCTTCCTCACCAGGTACTTACATTTTACATTATATTACGCTATGCTTGCTAGTCACAATACCCATTGCTAGTGTTTTATTTATCTATAAGATGAATCATTCTTTCATTCGGTGTTATTCCCAGAAACACGAAATAAAATTTATAAAACATCGTCTTAACTTTACTGTCCATTGGCGGTCCGGATTTTCCTATAGGTATCTTGATGCAACCTTTGATTTGCCGCCGGTAACATAATATTTGTGGTTAAGTTAACTAATATCATATAAATATGGGACAACTCCAGAATCAAGTCATTTTCTTTCCTTGGCATCGTGAAATTAATTCAAGAGTACATACTGCACGAACATTGACGAAAATTGACCTACACTGTGGATTGGAAGCTGTGAAACTACATGTGGCTGGGGGATGGGGGAGGGTGTGTCATTGCTGCTGTTTTACTCATTGAAAGACTGCCAATAACCCCCTCAAAGCAGCATGTCTGCACTGCACTATTCTAGTAACTAAATTATTTCTTAAATTATACTTAATTCTGCTAAAGGTGGGGGGGGGGGGCAGGGGCAGTCGTGTTGGGGGACAGGTGTGTACATAAAAATGAACCCCACAAAATACCTGGACACAGTATGTCGACCAAGTGGTGAACTTTGTTGCATAAACTGATCTGGCCAGTCCTTGTGTGGAGTGGTCCATTAGGATGACGCATTTATATGGGAGGGAGGATAAATGTGGTGAAGCCGAGTGCGTGCGTGTGTGTGTGGGGGGGTTAAGGAGGGTTCAATTCTACACGTTACACTGTTATCAAATAGAATTGGAAAAGGGCATTCTCGGCGTTATGTGTATGCCAAGAACAAGCTAAACTGATAAGTCTATCGTTCTATAAACAGTCAGCAATAATGATATTATTTAAATTTATTGATGATTTTCATTGATTCTTGTTTAAAATCAATATATCTGATTTTTCTAAAGAATTAAAAAAAAATGTTTTCGCCCATTACAGAGATTGTATAGAACGTAATAGAAAATACTGTGAGATAAACAAATATTAATAACCTCTTAATGCCAATTTTTATGCGCCTGTAAGCTAATATATTTAATCCCGGGATGAGAATCATTTTCATTCCGGCATTCAACGACAAGCAAAACGCAGGGAAATGAGAAACCCTACTCTCTACTCTTTTCTTTCCTTCTCGCTGGATATTTTGACTTACCTGGTCCTTAGTTTTTTGAAGACTTGTCATAGCCACCTCCTGGGTGCCATCCGTGGAGGTTTTTTTTTCTTAGCAAGGGTCGATACAATGGCGTCATTATCTTGGGCGGAACTTCATGTACTTCACACTGGGGGGGGGTGATTGGTTTTAGCAGGGCACCACCCAGACGTTTTGGGTAGTGGACCCCAAGTCTTTTTGCGTCGCCACTGATCCAAGCTTTGACTAGGATCGTGTCTTGGGTTCAACCTTGTCTGTTCCCCACAATCGGTTACTATATATAGAGAGAGATTGTTATACTGAATTTCCTTTATTTATAACTATTTATAGTTTAAGAAATTACTCATGACCAACTGTTTGTGACCTTCATTCACACTGAATACCTTTATTTTGTTAGAGCACTGTACTGAAAATGTTCTACATGCATGCGTTTATTAGGATTCGTCTAAAATGATGTCCCTTCTGAAGACATTCATTAAAAGGATATTATCTAAACTGTATTTGTATTTAAAGTATGGGGGAGAGAGAGAGAGAGAGAGAGAGAGAGAGAGAGAGAGAAAACAGCTCGTGAAATCTGTATAAAATGTGTAACAATGTAAACTTATGATTAAAAATTAATAGAAGTATGAATTCCATGTAAGTTTCATTTCTAGCGATGCTGTTGTCTGGGTAGACGCGCGTATCGAAAAGTATAAGCCAACATTAAATTTAGTTTTGTGTGTGGCTTTCACTGGATGCTATCGCTGAAATGTCTTAAATTTAGGCTCTAGAGTACTCTAGACCAAGTCATATCACTTGTGTCATTAGGGCTCGGAATTATGTGACCTAAAAAAAAAGGTAGAAATAAGAGCAAGCATTTATGTCATTTAAAATACGTCCATTAAGTACAAAAACGTATCCTAAAACATATCCTACTTAATAAGATATTTAAATACACAATTTAAATATATATATATATATATATATATATATATATATATATATATATATATATATATTTATTTCCAATATAATGCTTGTTTAGGGTACTTTTGAGGTTTTAATAGGTGTACCAATTTTTTTTTATCATTTTACATAATCCACTTATCCCGTCCGACCTCGTTATGATCCAATCTTACTCAATCGAACGGAAAATAATTGTCTCAGGTACACAGATCTCGGATGTACTATAATTCCCCACATGTCAACAAATATGCAATTTTTTTCGTCATCAACGAAATACATTCACATGTTTAATAAAAACATTGTCATAAGCTGAAGACTAAGTGCAATTTTTAAAAAAAATTGATTAATTAAATCAACCGTAAAATTTAAATACATAAAAAATAATGGAAATCCGAGCCTTTACAACGAGTTACTCAATTAATCATATGGCCTAATGTTATATTCTTTAATGTTTTTTTTTTTTGTTTCTCTCACTTCACTAAATGCTGTCTTTGATAACTGTTGTGAAGTGTTATAAATTAGACAGTGAGGGAAAGAGACGAACTACACACTGACACTAACCAGTAGAGAACACGATTATAATGTATGTTTATACCATCCTGCAAATACTAGTAACTGGTCCACGTACAAAGGAACACGCCTGTCGCTTTTCCCCAACACCCGGAACCAGTTTTCTTGTTCATGCCACCTCTATAACACGCCCAATCAAAGACTAGTTTAGATCTGTATCAAACGGCTGTAAGTTGCACTAACCACAAAAAACCCTTTTATATGCCGAGTATTTGCCATCCCTCGAGGTGGGCCCATCTACATTTATGCATTATTCATTACTACTTATCAGTCCACGCTTTTAATGATATTTTATATAAATATTTGCATGATACCATGAATTGTTTTTTCTCGTGCATTTTTTCCCCACAAAAATATAATTTTTTTTAGATTGAAATTTTGTAAATGCTCAAAGTGAATGTATTAATGCGGCGCTTCGCTGAAATTAACTCCCACTCCCACATGTGAATACAAAGCAGAGACATAAACTCAGTAGGACTATAAATTTAGTATACATACACTAAGTGTAGTAATGACACTTAATGCTTCAGGAGCTTTGGTGCTCTCTAGGTATTACTGATGTCTTGAAACGAACAGAAAACGTTTTGTTAAAAGTTGAAACTTTCCTCTAGCAAGTTTTTGAGTTTTTGTTCATAAAGTCCCCCCCCCCTCAGTTAATAAGGGCTCATCTGCGCTGATTTATTCTGTTCCAGTTGCCTCGTAATCTGAAATAAGTATATGGTTAGCATACCGTATTTAAAGGTGGCTTTACTTTGGCACATAGACAAAAACCTGAAGTAATCTAACACGCGACGCTGGGAACAACAGTGGTGCGCTCTACACAAAACTACCATTTTTTATTAACATATGAAAAGCATTTTTTTTTCCCATAAATAACAAATTGAGATCTTAAAAAGTTGCAAAACATGGGACAAAGTACAAATTCATAAAGTAAAACGGGACAATAACAAAAAAAGATAAATTTCCTATGACCTTACCATTTACAGAATTTACAACGTCTGGAGAAATAATGTCGACACCAACGACTCCTACCAGTGTGACCACAATTACTACTGAAACTACAACTACTGCACCAACAAATACTACTGAAACTACAAATACAACACCGACCACAACTACTACTGAAACTACAACTACAACACCAACCACAACTAATACTGAAACTACAACTACAACACCAACCACAACTACTACTGAAACTACAACTACAACACCAACCTCAACTACTACTGAAACTACAACTACTACACCAACCACAACTACTGAAACTACAACTACTACACCAACCACAACTACCACAGAATCTACCACTAGTACACCAACCACAACTACCACAACTACACCAACCACAACTACTGAAACTACAACTACTACACCAACCACAACTACCACAGAATCTACCACTACTACACCAACCACAACTACCACAAAATCTACCACTACTACACCACCCACAACTACTAATGAAACTACAACTACTACACCAACCATAACTACTGAAACTACAACTACTACACCAACCACAACTACTACACCAACCACAACTACTGAAACTACAACTAGTACACCAACCACAACTACCACTGAATCTACCACTAGTGCACAAACACCAACTACCACTGAATCTACCACTGCTATACCAACCACAACTACCACTGAATCAAAAACTACAACACCAACCACAACTACTACTGAAACTACAACTACAACACCAACCACAACTAATACTGAAACTACAACTACTACATCAATCACAACTACTACTGAAACTACAACGACAACACCAACCTCAACTACTACTGAAACTACAACTACTACACCAACCACAACTACCACTCAATCTACAACTACTACACCAATTACAACTACCACTGAATCTACCACTACTACACCAACCACAACTACTACTGAAAGTACAACTAATACACCAAGCACAACAACCACTGAATCTACCACTAGTACACCAACCACAACTACCACTGAATATATCACTAGTACACCAACCACAACTACCACTGAATCTAGCACTTCTACAGCAACAACAACTACTACTGAAACTACAACTATCAATCAATCTACAACTACTACACCAACCACAACTACAACTGAATCTACAACTACTGCACCAACCACAACTTCCACTGAATCTACCACTACTACACCAACCACAACTATCAATCAATCTACAACTACTACACCAACCACAACAACCACTGAATCTACCACTAGTACACCAACCACAACTACCACTGAATCTACCACTAGTACACCAACCACAACTACCACGGATTCTACCACTGCTATACCAACCACAACTACCACTGAAACTACAACTACTACACCAACTACAACTACTGAAACTACAACTACTACACCAACCACAACTACAGCTGAATCTACAACTACTGCACCAACCACAACTTCCACTGAATCTACCACTACTACACCAACCACAACTACCACTCAATCTACAACTACTACACCAACCACAACTACCACTGAATCTACCATTAGTACACCAACCACAACTACCACTGAATCTACCACTAGTACACCAACCACAACTACCACTGAATCTCCCACTAGTACATCAACCACAACTACCACTGAATCTACCACTAGTACACCAACCACAACTACCACTGAATCTACGACTAGTACACCAACCAAAACTACAACTGAATCTACAACTACTGCACCAACCACAACTTCTACTGAATCTACCACTACTACACCAACCACAACTATCAATCAATCTACAACTACTACACCAACCACAACTACCACTGAATCTACCATTAGTACACCAACCACAACTACCACTGAATCTACCACTAGTACACCAACCACAACTACCACTGAATCTACCACTAGTACATCAACCACAACTACCACTGAATCTACCACTAGTACACCAACCACAACAACCACTGAATCTACGACTTGTACACCAACCACAACTACCACTGAATCTACCACTAGTACACCAACCACAACTACCACTGAATCTACCACTAGTACACCAACCACAACTACCACTGAATCTACCACTAGTACACCAACCACAACTACCACGGATTCTACCACTGCTATACCAACCACAACTACCACTGAAACTACAACTACTACACCAACTACAACTACTGAATCTACAACTACTACACCAACCACAACTACAACTGAATCTACAACTACTGCACCAACCACAACTTCCACTGAATCTACCACTACTACACCAACCACAACTACCACTCAATCTATAACTACTACATCAACCACAACTACTAATGAAACTACAACTACTACACCAACCACAACTACCACTGAATCTACCACTAGTACTCCAACCACAACTACCACTGAATCTACCACTAGTACATCAACCACAACTACCACTGAATCTACCACTAGTACACCAACCACAACTACCACTGAATCTACGACTAGTACACCAACCACAACTACCACTGAATCTACCACTAGTACACCAACCACAACTACCACTGAATCTACGACTAGTACACCAACCACAACTACCACTGAATCTACCACTAGTACACCAACCACAACTACCACTGAATCTACCACTAGTACACCAACCACAACTACCACTGAATCTACCACTAGTACATCAACCACAACTACCACTGAATCTACCACTAGTACACCAACCACAACTACCACTGAATCTACGACTAGTACACCAACCACAACTACCACTGAATCTACCACTAGTACACCAACCACAACTACCACTGAATCTACCACTAGTACACCAACCACAACTACCACTGAATCTACCACTAGTACACCAACCACAACTACCACGGATTCTACCACTGCTATACCAACCACAACTACCACTGAAACTACAACTACTACACCAACCACAACTACTGAAACTACAACTACTACACCAACCATAACTACTACACCAACCATAACTACCACTGAATCTACAACTACTACAGCAATCACAACTACTACTGAAACTACAACTACTACACCAACCACACCAATTACAACTACCACTGAAACTACAACTACTACACCAATCACAACTACTGAAACTACAACTAATACACCAAGCACAACAACCACTGAATCTACCACTAGTACACCAACCACAACTACCACTGAATCTACCATTAGTACACCAACCACAACTACCACTGAATCTACCACTAGTACACCAACCACAACTACCACTGAATCTACCACTAGTACACCAACCACAACTACCACTGAATCTACCACTAGTACACCAACCACAGCTACCACTGAATCTACCACTAGTACACCAACCACAACTACCACTGAATCTACCACTGCTATACCAACCACAACTACCACTGAATCTACCACTACTACACCAACCACAACTACCACTGAATCTACCACTAGTACACCAACCACAACTACCACTGAATCTACCACTAGTACACCAACCACAACTACTACACCAACCATAACTACCACTGAATCTACAACTACTACAGCAATCACAACTACTACTGAAACTACAACTACTACACCAACCACAACTACCACTGAATCTACCACTTCTACACCAACCACAACTACCACTGAATCTAGCACTTATACAGCAACAACAACTACTACTGAAACTACAACTACTACACCAACCACAACAACCACTCATTCTACAAATACTACACCAATTACAACTACCACTGAAACTACAACTACTACACCAACCACAACTACAGCTGAATCTACAACTACTGCACCAACCACAACTACCACTGAATCTACCACTACTACACCAACCACAACTACCACTCAATCTACAACTACTACACCAACCACAACTACTACTGAAACTACAACTACTACACCAACCACAACTACCACTGAATCTACCACTAGTACACCAACCACAACTACCACTGAATCTCCCACTAGTACATCAACCACAACTACCACTGAATCTACCACTAGTACACCAACCACAACTACCACTGAATCTACGACTAGTACACCAACCAAAACTACAACTGAATCTACAACTACTGCACCAACCACAACTTCCACTGAATCTACCACTACTACACCAACCACAACTATCAATCAATCTACAACTACTACACCAACCACAACTACCACTGAATCTACCATTAGTACACCAACCACAACTACCACTGAATCTACCACTAGTACACCAACCACAACTACCACTGAATCTACCACTAGTACATCAACCACAACTACCACTGAATCTACCACTAGTACACCAACCACAACAACCACTGAATCTACGACTTATACACCAACCACAACTACCACTGAATCTACCACTAGTACACCAACCACAACTACCACTGAATCTACCACTAGTACACCAACCACAACTACCACTGAATCTACCACTAGTACACCAACCACAACTACCACGGATTCTACCACTGCTATACCAACCACAACTACCACTGAAACTACAACTACTACACCAACTACAACTACTGAATCTACAACTACTACACCAACCACAACTACAACTGAATCTACAACTACTGCACCAACCACAACTTCCACTGAATCTACCACTACTACACCAACCACAACTACCACTCAATCTATAACTACTACATCAACCACAACTACTAATGAAACTACAACTACTACACCAACCACAACTACCACTGAATCTACCACTAGTACTCCAACCACAACTACCACTGAATCTACCACTAGTACATCAACCACAACTACCACTGAATCTACCACTAGTACACCAACCACAACTACCACTGAATCTACGACTAGTACACCAACCACAACTACCACTGAATCTACCACTAGTACACCAACCACAACTACCACTGAATCTACGACTAGTACACCAACCACAACTACCACTGAATCTACCACTAGTACACCAACCACAGCTACCACTGAATCTACCACTAGTACACCAACCACAACTACCACTGAATCTACCACTAGTACATCAACCACAACTACCACTGAATCTACCACTAGTACACCAACCACAACTACCACTGAATCTACGACTAGTACACCAACCACAACTACCACTGAATCTACCACTAGTACACCAACCACAACTACCACTGAATCTACCACTAGTACACCAACCACAACTACCACTGAATCTACCACTAGTACACCAACCACAACTACCACGGATTCTACCACTGCTATACCAACCACAACTACCACTGAAACTACAACTACTACACCAACCACAACTACTGAAACTACAACTACTACACCAACCATAACTACTACACCAACCATAACTACCACTGAATCTACAACTACTACAGCAATCACAACTACTACTGAAACTACAACTACTACACCAACCACACCAATTACAACTACCACTGAAACTACAACTACTACACCAATCACAACTACTGAAACTACAACTAATACACCAAGCACAACAACCACTGAATCTACCACTAGTACACCAACCACAACTACCACTGAATCTACCATTAGTACACCAACCACAACTACCACTGAATCTACCACTAGTACACCAACCACAACTACCACTGAATCTACCACTAGTACACCAACCACAACTACCACTGAATCTACCACTAGTACACCAACCACAACTACCACTGAATCTACCACTAGTACACCAACCACAACTACCACTGAATCTACCACTGCTATACCAACCACAACTACCACTGAATCTACCACTACTACACCAACCACAACTACCACTGAATCTACCACTAGTACACCAACCACAACTACCACTGAATCTACCACTAGTACACCAACCACAACTACTACACCAACCATAACTACCACTGAATCTACAACTACTACAGCAATCACAACTACTACTGAAACTACAACTACTACACCAACCACAACTACCACTGAATCTACCACTTCTACACCAACCACAACTACCACTGAATCTAGCACTTATACAGCAACAACAACTACTACTGAAACTACAACTACTACACCAACCACAACAACCACTCAATCTACAAATACTACACCAATTACAACTACCACTGAAACTACAACTACTACACCAACCACAACTACTGAATCTACAACTACTACACCAACCACAACTACAACTGAATCTACAACTTTTGCACCAACCACAACTTCCACTGAATCTACCACTACTACACCAACCACAACTACCACTCAATCTACAACTACTACTCCAACCACAACTACCACTGAATCTACCACTAGTACACCAACCACAACTACCACTGAATCTACCACTAGTACATCAACCACAACTACCACTGAATCTACCACTAGTACACCAACCACAACTACCACTGAATCTACGACTAGTACACCAACCACAACTACCACTGAATCTACCACTAGTACACCAACCACAACTACCACTGAATCTACGACTAGTACACCAACCACAACTACCACTGAATCTACCACTAGTACACCAACCACAACTACCACTGAATCTACCACTAGTACACCAACCACAACTACCACTGAATCTACCACTAGTACATCAACCACAACTACCACTGAATCTACCACTAGTACACCAACCACAACTACCACTGAATCTACGACTAGTACACCAACCACAACTACCACTGAATCTACCACTAGTACACCAACCACAACTACCACTGAATCTACCACTAGTACACCAACCACAACTACCACTGAATCTACCACTAGTACACCAACCACAACTACCACGGATTCTACCACTGCTATACCAACCACAACTACCACTGAAACTACAACTACTACACCAACCACAACTTCTGAAACTACAACTACTACACCAACCATAACTACTACACCAACCATAACTACCACTGAATCTACAACTACTACAGCAATCACAACTACTACTGAAACTACAACTACTACACCAACCACACCAATTACAACTACCACTGAAACTACAACTACTACACCAATCACAACTACTGAAACTACAACTAATACACCAAGCACAACAACCACTGAATCTACCACTAGTACACCAACCACAACTACCACTGAATCTACCATTAGTACACCAACCACAACTACCACTGAATCTACCACTAGTACACCAACCACAACTACCACTGAATCTAGCACTTATACAGCAACAACAACTACTACTGAAACTACAACTACTACACCAACCACAACAACCACTCAATCTACAAATACTACACCAATTACAACTACCGCTGAAACTACAACTACTACACCAACCACAACTACTGAAACTACAACTACTACACCAACCACAACTACAACTGAATCTACAACTTTTGCACCAACCACAACTTCCACTGAATCTACCACTACTACACCAACCACAACTACCACTGAATCTACAACTACTACTCCAACCACAACTACCACTGAATCTACCACTAGTACACCAACCACAACTACCACTGAATCTACCACTAGTACATCAACCACAACTACCACTGAATCTACCACTAGTACACCAACCACAACTACCACTGAATCTACGACTAGTACACCAACCACAACTACCACTGAATCTACCACTAGTACACCAACCACAACTACCACTGAATCTACGACTAGTACACCAACCACAACTACCACTGAATCTACCACTAGTACACCAACCACAACTACCACTGAATCTACCACTAGTACACCAACCACAACTACCACTGAATCTACCACTAGTACATCAACCACAACTACCACTGAATCTACCACTAGTACACCAACCACAACTACCACTGAATCTACGACTAGTACACCAACCACAACTACCACTGAATCTACCACTAGTACACCAACCACAACTACCACTGAATCTACCACTAGTACACCAACCACAACTACCACTGAATCTACCACTAGTACACCAACCACAACTACCACGGATTCTACCACTGCTATACCAACCACAACTACCACTGAAACTACAACTACTACACCAACCACAACTACTGAAACTACAACTACTACACCAACCACACCAATTACAACTACCACTGAAACTACAACTACTACACCAATCACAACTACTGAAACTACAACTAATACACCAAGCACAACAACCACTGAATCTACCACTAGTACACCAACCACAACTACCACTGAATCTACCATTAGTACACCAACCACAACTACCACTGAATCTACCACTAGTACACCAACCACAACTACCACTGAATCTAGCACTTATACAGCAACAACAACTACTACTGAAACTACAACTACTACACCAACCACAACAACCACTCAATCTACAAATACTACACCAATTACAACTACCACTGAAACTACAACTACTACACCAACCACAACTACTGAATCTACAACTACTACACCAACCACAACTACAACTGAATCTACAACTTTTGCACCAACCACAACTTCCACTGAATCTACCACTACTACACCAACCACAACTACCACTCAATCTACAACTACTACTCCAACCACAACTACCACTGAATCTACCATTAGTACACCAACCACAACTACCACTGAATCTACCACTAGTACACCAACCACAACTACCACTGAATCTACCACTAGTACATCAACCACAACTACCACTGAATCTACCACTAGTACACCAACCACAACTACCACTGAATCTACGACTAGTACACCAACCACAACTACCACTGAATCTACCACTAGTACACCAGCCACAACTACCACTCAATCTACAACTACTACACCAATTACAACTACCACTGAATCTACCACTACTACACCAACCACAACTACCGCTGAATCTACAACTACTACACCAACCTCAACTACCACTTTATCTACCACTTCTACACCAACCACAACTACTACTGAATCTACCACTACTACATTAACCACAACAACTACTGAAACTACAACTACCACACCAATTACAACTACCACTGAAACTACAACTACTACACCAACCACAACTACTGAATCTACAACTACTACACCAACCACAACTACCATTGAATCTACCACTACTACACCAACCTCAACTACCACTTTATCTACCACTTCTACACCAACCACAACTACTACTGAATCTACCACTACTACACCAACCACAACTACTGAAACTACAACTACTACACCAACCACAACTACCATTGAATCTACCACTAATACACCAACCACAACTACCACTGAATCTTCCACTACTACACCAAACACAACTACCACTGAATCTACCACTACTACACCAACCACAACCACCACTGAATCTACCACTTCTACACCAACCACAACTACCATTGAATCTATAACTACTACACCAACTACATCAACTACTAAATCTACAACTAGTACACCAAAAACTATCACTGAATCCAGTACCACGCCATCAAATAAAACTGAATATACAACTAATACACCAACAACTACAAATATTGAAGATACAACAACTACTTCTAACACTAGAACTGAATCTTCCCTAACCTCCTCAACTACTGACCTTACAATATCTACAAGAACAACTGCAATTATAGTGACGTCAACGACCTATTCAGGTAACATTGACATTTGTCAGTTGTATTGGTCATATTAGAAATATAAAGTTAACATTTTCTAATATGTTTTTTGTAGCATTATTTTTTTTTGCCATATAAATAAAAAATAATATTTTTTTTCTCCAGCTTGTTTACTTCAGTATATGCATTTCAATTACATATCAATAGATTAACTATTACTAATGAATGCCCATATTTTTTTTTTGCTATATTTTTTCTTCATACATTTTATTTACATCCTTAGAAACCGCTTATTTTTTTAGCTCTCAACGATGACAAAAGCATTTAGTGATAATAGTAGTCTCACAAGCTTAATCGTCGCACGAAACCATTTTATTACATTAGTTTACACTTCCTGTTTTCTGTTAAGTAATACATGTTTACGTTTTGATGTACTAACATTACATATCGTTAATGAATGGAATTATATATTTTATTTTGCAGTAGTTTTATTATTCACAGTGAATTATACCAAGACAAATTTGATTATTAATTTATTATTTTTTGCTTGCTTCGTTGTTTTAATTTTTGCATATTTTTTTTTTCATGAAATTGAATAATGCTTCTGTTTTTCATTTTTTGATTTGAAATGTGTCAACGACGTATGCATTATTGGTGAATAACTGTATTAGCTTTTTTTTAAAAGTCTTTTTTTTTTTAAATTCAATGCATTTTAAAAAGTATTATTATGCACTGTTCCATTTTTATTCTCCATTGTTATGATGTATAGCTTTCATCTGAATCAAATGTTAGGCTAAAAATATAAGCCCTTAAGGCTTCTGATCATTTTGTTGTTAAAATGTACCACTGTTATATAGTTGACGTATCTATTGTTTTCAATAGTTAGTGTTTATCACGGGAGTCATTTAAGTTACGCCTTTAAAAAATAAGTTTATTACAACAGTGGGTTTTGGATGTGTGTCGTTTTTTTTTTATGAGAAGCTGAAAATAGAAACATTCTCATCGCACCTAGTGAAAAGATAAATTGTAGTTCGTCATATCAGTCGGTGTCAGCACATTATGTCAATAACCAACAAATCTAATCCTTTATAAAATAAAACTTCAACAGACTCGACGAATACATCGACCACCACTCCAACAACATCATCGGTCTCTCCCACCACAACAACGTCGACAACGATTTCATCAACAGCCACACCAACAGGTACTTTTACATTATTTTTTTGCCCTGGTTGTTGCTGGAACACATGTGTGATGTTTCCACTGGTGCTTACAATTTTCATTACCAAGTGTTCTGTATGCTTCTTTACATATTTGTGCTATTTTTGAAGAAGAAAACGTATTTTTTTAACTCTATTCACATGATAATATACTTATACACACATTTAAAGTCATTCATAAATGCTGACTTCCTTCACAATGATCCGATGCTACATATTACACACTATGAGAAGACTAGATCAAAGGCCTGGTACCCGGACCGGCGAGTGACTCCTTTTAATTGAGTTGTATCCCTTTGACCATTTTTACAACTTTATTTAATTTCCGCACTACGTGGAATTCCCAAGACTATTTTTAGCCAATCAAGAGTTCACTCCCCTTGAGTGAGACGAAAATTTTAGAATTCCCCAGTCTATTTTTAGCCGCGGAAGTTATACACACGTTTCGCCCATACGTACGCCAGTAGTGTTGTTTTCGTTGACGAAAACTAAAACTAAAACCTTCGTTGACGAAAATGTTGACTTTTCGTCAACGAGAACTAAAACTAAAACTAAAATTAGCAGCAAGACTAAAACTAGACGAAAACTGAAATTATTACAGAAAAAACGAAATAAAAACTGAAACTAAAATATAGTGTTGCTTTCGTTCATGAAAACTAAAACTAAAACCTTCGTTAACGAAAATGTTGACTTTTCGTCAACGAGAACTAAAACTAAAACTAAAATTAGAAGCAAGACTAAAACTAGACGAAAACTAAATATATTACAGAAAAAACGAAATAAAAACTGAAACTAAAATATGACCTGGGACTAAAACAACACTATACGCCAGGCTAGACGATTATGTATTAGATAATGAGATGGTGAAAAAAAAAGTCTTGACATACATTGTGCAAAAGCCTTGGTACTTGAAAAAAAACAACAATAAATTACTTTTTGCCTTTGAATCAGATTTTATTAATGCGAACCGATTGAAACCAAACTTATTAGAAACTGAAAGTCGGACCTTACACTAGTCACTCATTGGAAACTTTGTTAAATCAAAGAAAGAAACATGTTTGCTACCTTAAAAAGGTTTGAAAAGTGTGAAGTAACCGTCATGCTACAAGAATTGATAAATCCATACAACATACAAGAAGCACACATTGAAAAATAGAAAAAAATGACGAGAATAAAATTCTTTTACAAGTAAATAGTACATGAATTTAATAAGTTGGACATTTTAAAGTTTTTACAGAATCTTCTGCGACGGCTGAAATGACTTCTACAGAACAGACTAGTGAACGAACATCGACAAATTCAGCGTTCACAACTGAATTGACGACCTTAACTGAATCTACTATAACTACACCCACTAAATCAACATTAATTGAGTATACTAGCTCTACACCCACCACATCACCTACAGCTGAATCTACTACATCTACACCCACTACGTCATCCACAACTGAATCTACTACATCTACACCCACTACATCAACTACAACTGAATCTTCTACATCTACACCCACCACATCAACATCAACTCCAAAAACATCTACACCCACTGCATCAACTACAACTGAATCTAGTACATATACACCCACCACATCAACATCAACTACAACCACATCTACTACACCTACATCAACTACAACTGAATCTTCTACATCTACCACATCAACTCCAACTACATCTACACCCACTACATTAACTACAACTGAATCTATTACATCTACACCCACCACATCAACCTCAACTACAGCCACATCTACTACATCTACACCCATTACATCTACACCCACTACATCAACTACAACTGAATCTTCAACATCTCCACCCACCACATCAACTCCAACAACATCTCCACCCACCACATCAACCTCAACTACAGCCACATCTACTACATCTACACCCACTACATCAACTATGACTGAACCTACTACATCTACACCCACCACATCAACATCAACTACAACCACATCTACAACACCTATACCCGTTACATCAACTACAACTGAATCGACTACATCTACACCCACTACATCAACTCCAACAACATCTACACCTCCTACATCAACTACGACTGAATCTACTACATCTACACCCACCACATCAACATCAACTCCAACAACATCTACTACATCTACACCGACTACTTCAACTACAACAACATCTGCACCCTCTACATCAACAACAACTGAATCTAGTACATCTACACCCACCACATCAACTCCAACAACATCTACTACATCTACAACGACTACTTCAACTACAACTGAATCTACTACATCTACACCCACCACATCAACATCAACTCCAACCACATCTACACCCACTGCATCAACTACAACTAAATCTAGTGCATCTACACCCACCACATCAACATCAACTCCAACCACATCTACAACACCTATACCCGTTACATCAACTACAACTGAATCGACTACATCTACATCAACTACAACTGAATCTACTACATCTACCTCTACGACATCATCTCCTATTACAACTGACCTCAATACATCTCTACCCCTATATGAGTCTACCACGGCCAGTATTGTCAAAAGTTCTTCAGACTCGACTAAAACTTTCTTAAGTACAACCACAATTTCACCGTTTTCTGACTCCTTAAAACCCAATGCCTCAACATTTACCACTGATCAGACTAGTATCACAAATATAAATGCAAGCAGTTCTGTCCCCACCACAACAACCACAACAATAGCCACTACATCCTTTACTACCTTGACCAATGAATCGACTATCATTCCTTCAACAACTACGTTACTAGTGACGACAACCGTTACAGGTAAACATGAACAAGTGTCATTTCTTGAGACTTCACCTTTGATACTTGATATTTTTAGAGCATTTTTTTTGCATTTTCGAAAAAAATGCTCTATTGTCCCCGTTTTGTCTGTCTGTCTGTCTGTCTGTCTGTCCGTCATCACCCTAGATCTCAACAACCATAAGTCCTAGACCCATGATGTATATATCATTTTGTAGGTCTTTCGCGATCTGACCTCTGAGGGTCGTAAAAGGGGGCTTATAAAGTACCGTTTTTTACTATATAAGCTATATATATTATTTTGTAGGTCTTGGCCTGCCATGTGTACGTTCAATAACCCATTCATTTGGTGCGAAATACTGCAGCACGTAGTTTCACCAAGATTTCAGTAACCACAAATCACTTGTAGTTAGATTTAAGAGAAAATATTTTTTTTTCAAATATAAAGAAACGTCTTTATAATATTTTTTTTACAGATATATGCATTACACAATTGAATTTATAAACATTTCCAAAATTTACAAATATTTACTGAAAGCTAACAAACGTACTGATACATAACATGAAAATGCGCTAACACGTCCTGTGTCCAGAATGAAACAGGCTTAATTGCTTGTTTATGTTATACATTCTCAGATCTGTTTTAAGCATTGTTAAAATGTTTATGGTTATTACAAGATTGTTGATCAATATACCGGTACTTAATACAGACTATGAAGTTTATACTCATTCTGTGTAGTCCATTTTAATTAATCGATGCTATGCACCTTCTTGACCACTCACCCTACATTATTGACCACTCACTCAGAGTTCACGGTGATCTCAAAGACTGCCAAAATAGACAGAAATGTTTCAGACGTAAATTTCTCGGACAAGACAAGTGCGTCCTACACCAGTCTGTTGGTGAATGTCACTGCTGGGGTAAGTAAGCTATCTGTTGATGTAGGTATGGTTACTTTATTCGTGTACCACTAACACTTACCCCCCTTCCTCTTGATACACGTTTATTGAAAGTAAAAATAAACTCTTTTAACATGTATCAATTTTCATCTCTCACTTAAGTATATTTCGATATTGTTCGTCATTTGTATAAATGTTAATTAGTTTTTCCAATTCAGACATTGCATTGTAAATCTCAATATCGAATTCAGCATAGAATAGAACACTTTGAAAATACTGGATAAACATTTTTAAACAGTTTATTACTGGTTGAAAAATGCCCTTTTTTTTTTTAAAAATGTTATTGACCGTAATTTGTTTTACTTGATACTATTCACATCGTGCTATCTTTGTGCCACACTTGAATAATTAGAAAGAGTAAATGGTGAATGAAATATACAGATTTATTTTTTGAAATGTTTCTGTTTAAATCAGGGGTCACCTTCTATCACCGTTCACCAGGCCAGCCGCGGTACTTGATTCCCCCCCCCCCCCCGGCCAAAGTTTTCGTTCTGGATAGAGCGTATTGAACACAATGAATATGCTGCTGACCCCCCTGTTGTACAGTAAATAGTAACTCATTTATCTTTCTTTCTTTCTTTTTTTGTGCAGTTACACGATAAGTTTGTGAATACCGTTCCTGGGTTTCAAAATGTCACTGTCACAGATATGAGGTAAATACATTAGAAACTGCCTCGTTTTATTTGCATTGCTCTTCGGTTTGTTTATTAAAAGAAGAGACCTTTGCTGAACAACCTAGTCGAGATATTAAGATCGAGAAGAAAAAAAAACATGTGTGTACATGTATTGTGATTGTTGAATATTATGTGTTATCGGGTATTGTACCTATTGGCGTGTCTTTAGGCGAAATAGTAAACTTATATTTTACGTCCAAATATTTGCAGTCTTTTCTTGTATATCTTGTTTTTTTTTTTATGTATCATTTAGTCAAGGGAGTCTTGTGGTCGATTTCAATGTGGTGGTCGATAAATCATTAACTTCCCAGGCGGAACAAAGTATCACTAATGAGTTAGCTACCAAGCCATCGGTCACTATTGGAGGTCAAATATACCCTATTATATCAGGTAACGTCTTTTGTAGTATGTTCGTTTTCTTGATTTCCCGTACCATGAGAAAAAAAATTACTGTGAAATCTCCCAAATATGGAAAAAAATATAATAAATATAGATGTATTTAGTGTAAAGTCTTTTTTATGAGGATTTTTAATGCCACTATGAAGTTATCTTGAAACAGTTCTTATGGAGTCTCCATTTCAGTGGTACACATCACAATAGGCCATTTCCAAGAAGATAGATTACAATCTACTACACTTTTTAGAGAATTTTTAGATCATTTAATCCATGTTAAGCCCACCTAACATATTTGTATCATAGCATAGTCATGTGTTAGTTGTTATAAGCAATCAATGATGGTAGCTAAAATATTCTTTAAACCATACCCCACATCACATTTTGTTGTTTTCTGTCTAACCTTAATATATCAAGCCTGGGTTTTTCTCTTTAACCCTACTTATTCTATTGATTCAACTCATTAATTGTATGCAAATTGAGTTATGATTAAACTTTTTATTACTGTAGAAACAACAGTGCCTGTTCCTGCAACAACTGTCGCTACGGCAACTAACCCCATAACAGCAGCTCCAACTTCAACTACTACAACGGTTCCCACTACTTTTGTCACATCCACAGAACCTACAACTACTTCTGCAACAACTGTCACTACAACATCCAATACTACAACAATTACAGCTCCAACTTCAACTGCCACAACAAATTTCACTACCATAGAATCTACAACTACTTCTGCAACAACTGTCACTACAACATCCAATACTACAACAATTACAGCTCCAACTTCAACTGCCACAACAAATTTCACTACCATAGAACCTACAACTACTTCTGCAACAACTGTCACTACAACATCCAATACTACAACAATTACAGCTCCAACTTCAACTGCCACAACAAATTTCACTACCATAGAACCTACAACTACTTCTGCAACAACTGTCACTACAACATCTAATACTACAACAATTACAGCTCCAACTACAACTGCCACAACAAATTTCACTACCATAGAACCTACTACTACTTCTGCAACATCTGTCACTACAACATCAAATACAAGCACGACCACTCCCACAACTACAGCTCCAGCTTCAATAACCAACACCACTTCTTCAGCAGTTCTCCCTACGACAGAACCTGCAACAAGTTACACAACATCAACAACTACAGCTCCAACTTCAACGGTCACCACAACCACTCCATCAGTTCCCTCTACAACTTTTATTTTTACAGAAGCTACAACTACTACTGCAATAACAGACACTATATCGACAACTCCTACTACTCCAACAACAACAACTACTCCCACTACAACAACTTCTCCCACTACAACAACAACTCCCTCTACAACAACTTCTCCCTCTACAACAACTACCCCCACTACAACTACTACTCTCACTACAACAACTCCGTCTACAACAACTTCTCCCACTACAACAACTACCCCCACTACAACTACTACTCTCACTACAACAACCCCGTCTACAACAACTACTCCCACTACAACAACTACTCCCACATCAACAACTACTACAACAACAACTACACCCTCTACAACAACTACTACAACAACAACTACTCCCACATCAACAACTCCCACTACAACAACTACTCCCACATCAACAACTACTACAACAACAACTACACCCTCCACAACTACTACTCCCACAACAACAACAACTTCAACAACTACTTTGAGTACATCAACCACCACAAGAGCTACTTCCACAGTTCTAGCATCAACTACAACTCCTGTGTCCAGTAAGTAAAAAAGATTAATATAGGATCATATAACAGATTAATATAGGATCATATAACAGATTAATACAGGATCATATTACAGATTAATATAGGATCATATAGCAATACCAGAGTGTTTGTTTTTATAATGTCTATTACACTGGTAAACAGTGATTTCGTTGCCAGTGATATTTGAATCTTTTTTTTTACAAAGTCAACCATGCTGATTTAGAATATGTAAGTGCTTTTGCTAGATTGGCTCTATTTTACCAGATAATTAAAATTAATTAAATAATGTATGCACCGTGTTTGAAAATCGTCAAGAATTGCATGAGTTAAACTAGTATACTAACAAATAGTAGTGAAACTGTTAATAGTCATGCAGAAATTTGTTAAAAAATATGTGTAATAGTGTTATAGAAGAAAACATCTTCATTTCGAAAACCAATTGTGTCTAATTAATTAATTAATTAATATGTTAATTGTCTATGGTAATGCATTAGCAAATCGCTGTTTGCTCGACTTCCTTTTGTGTGTGTCGTTAAGGCCATTGCGCTGGAGGCTCCAACAGTAGTCAGCCATCATATGTATGTCCCATCTTCCTTGATATCTCTCCTCCATCACCCTCATATTCTGATGCAACCTCTCGCCTTGTTCCTCACTGAAGTCCCCAAGGTTACCTGGAAATTTGTCTAAATGACTGTGCAGGTAATGTACCTTGATGCTCATATTTGCTCCAATGTTTCTGAAGTTAGCAAGCATATCTTGCACCAGTTCTTCGTAATTCTCTGCTCTGTTATTACCTAAGAAGTTCCTGACAACTGAAACAAAACTGTACCATGATAAATATTCCAGGGGATCCATGAAATTAGTAAAATTTCTATCGTTGATGAGTTTTCGAATCTGAGGACCGTCAAAAATCCCAGCTTTCAGCTTCTCCATGCTCAATCCAGGGAATGATCTGCAAATATACTTGAATCAATTGCCAGATTTGTCCAAAGCCTTAACAAATTGTTTCATTAAACCTAATTTGATATGAAGCGGTGGGAGAATGATCTTATTTTTGTCAACCAGTGGCTTGTTGATGATATTTTCTTTACCTACAGTCATGGTTTCCCTTGCAGGCCATGTCACTCTTGTCCAATGATATTGCCTTGCCCTGCTATTCCAGAGGCACATGAAGCATGGGTATTTTGTGTATCCTGACTGCTGCCCAAGCAAGAAGTTTACCATTTTTAGATCAACACAAATTGACCACTGATGCTCATAATAACGGATTTTCTGCAATACTGTTTTGATATTCTCATACTCTTCTTTAAGTGTTGTTGAGTGAGCAATGGGAATAGATGCATAACGGTTACCATTGTGTAATAGAACACATTTCAAGCTTCTGATGGAACTGTCTATAAAAAGACGCCAGTCTTCAGAATGGTAGTCTTGTAGTCCCATTTGGAGCAGAAGTCCAGGGATGTCATTACAGTAAACAATATCTTCCTCTTGGCTGAAATATGGAAGAAGAAACTCTTCTCTTTTCCGATAAGATGTTATTTTAACTTCTGGTTTGAGAAAATTTCTTTCATTGAGCCTGGACGCTAAAAGCTCAGATGCTTGCTTGGACAGATTTAGGTCTCGTATCAGGTCATTGAGTTCTTCTTGGCTGAATGGTTGAGGTGTTGAAGAACTTCCTTCATAGTCGCTTCCACTGTTTTCACCTGCCAAAAACTTCAGATCTTGCCCCTCGTCGGAGTCTGATGGTGAAAGCTCTAATAATCCAGTAAACACTAGTATAGGAACTTCACTGCTATGTGGAATTGGTCTCCTTGCAGATTCAAGATCAGGATAATCCCACTTAGATTTCTTGTGGCGATTGAAGCCTTTAACATTCACAATACAAAAATAACAATCACCAAAATGGTCTTTCGGCTCTCGCCATACCATTGGTACACCGAAACTTAGACTTTTCTTCTCACCATTTGTCCACTGCCGTAGGATCTCCACACAGTTTTTGCAGACCTTATGGGGAGCCCAAGACTTGTCTTGGTCTCCCAGCTTCACACCGAAATAAGCCAAATATGCCTGCTGCACAAATTCCGTTATATTTCTTCTTTGCTTTTCAATCATGTACTCTCCACAGATGTAACAGAATACATTCGGATTATTTTTGCAGCATCTTCGTGTTGAACTCATGATGTCTTTAGAAAGCAGAAATAAAATAGAAAAAAATAAACCAAGTTATAACTTGGTATTTTATAGTTAAATTAAACTGTAAGTAATATAATACAATCAATCTTCGAATTAAAACTATACAATGTGACGTAGTAAAAAAATTTACTCACCAATTACAGCGAGATAGAGAGAGACGAATATTCTACAAACTTCTCTAGCGACCGCGCACTCGTTAATCGATCTCAACTTCCGGGTGATGTCATAACGCCATGACGTCATCGAAATATATAATCTCGGCGGTTCGTAATAAAATATTTCCAACCTCCTTCATGCTTTAGAAATGGCGCTGTAAAACTTCAGATATAATAATTTCAATGACACACAACAGACACCAAACTTATTGAATTTGTTTTACACAAAGGGTACAATGATATTTTCAAGGGTGTCCAATATCTCAGAAACTAGAGCCAATTCAGCAAAAGCAGTGGCAGTTTTGAAATCAGCACCCACGAATTGCTCTAAATTCATTCAAACATTCTTGGCAATTCGCAAAAAAAAATTTTTTGTTGGGCTGTGTTATTACACTTACTTTATCTGGCAATGAATGGATTCAGTTTTCACCAACTTTTCTAAGCCCAATCAATTTGATATTGTGTATTCTTGAAAAAAATCAATGTCAATACACCATTGTAAAATGTTTAAGTCAATTTATTACAGTTCACATAATTACTTTTTAGAGCATTTTCGAAAAAAAATGCTCTATTGTCCCCGTTTTGTCTGTCTGTCTGTCTGTCCGTCCGTCCGTCCGTCATCACCCTAGATCTCAACAACCATAAGTCCTAGACCCCTGATGTATATATCATTGTGTAGGTCTTGGCCTGCCAAGAAATGCCTTTTTTTCCATTTCGCGATCTGACCTCTCAGGGCCGTAAAAGGGGCCTTATAAAGTACCGTTTTTTACTATATAAGCTATATTAATAATGGACCGCCCTATATCTCAGCAATCATAAGTCCTAGACCCCTGATGTATATATCATTGTGTAGGTCTTGGCCTGCCAAGAAATGACTTTTTTTCCATTTCACGATCTGACCTCTCAGGGCCGTAAAAGGGGCCTTATAAAGTACCGTTTTTTACTATATAAGCTATATTAATAATGGACCGCCATATATCTCAGCAACCATAAGTCCTAGACCCATGATGTATATATCATTGTGTAGGTCTTGGCCTGCCAAGTGTACATCAAAAGTCCATTTCGCGATTTGACCTCTCAGGGTCAAAATATAAGAGATTGTTATGTACCGTTTTGCTTATATTTTAAATATAAATAATAAAAGCTAATCAAAGGGGCGTATTCATTATTTATTTTTGTAACAGTTATTCAACATGACTTACTTCCCGTACTTTTTATAAAAGTCATAATATATACATGTAATTATCAAACAAAAATTTTTGGAGTTTTCGGACGATTAAATGACTACAAATTAGAATGTTTCAATTATGAGTCCTATTTCAGTGACCACAAACCACTTGTAGTTAGATTTAAGAGAAAATAATTTTGTTTTCAAATATAAAGAAACGTCCTTTTAATATCTTTTTTCAGATATATGCATTACACAATTGAATTTATAAACATTTCCAAAATTTACAAATATTTACTGAAAGATAACAAACTTACTGATACATAACATGAAAATGCGCTAACACGTCCTGTGTCCAGAATGGAACAGGCTTAATTGCTTGTTTGATATTGTTTATGTAAACAGGGAAACAGGGGAAAGAAATCATGGTTTCTCAGGTTTAACATGTCTTCATTTCAGTGAAGAGTTCTAAAAGTCTTGGGTTTTTTTTAGTAACATGGTGCACTATTTTAAAAATTTTAAATAAACAAACAAAAGCTAGTGAAATTCTTTTAAAAATATGAACTGTAATAAAATTTAAAACTACCGATATTTTGATATTACACTATGAATATCAGTGTTTATTAACTATCAAAACAATAACAAGATAAAAACTTTTGACAAAAATATATAACTAAAAAATATTTGAAAACTTTTTATTAAAGACTTTTTTAAAATTACAAAAAATTAAAAATATTATTTCCTTTGCCTTAGATCATACAAATAATTATAGAAATTTTATTGATTAGGCATATTTCTGGTGTCCACAATTTTATTTAAACTAAATAATTATTTCATACTGGCAATCACATTTTTTTAGACAATATAATTTTTGATTGACCTAAGCTAAAAAAAATGTTGTTTTTTTACTTTTGGTACTTTTTAGTGAATTGTATAAAAGTATTTTTTAAAATTATTTTTATGTTTTTTTTGCTCTATAATACATTTTCATGTTTAAATATCACAATAATCTTGGAGCATGCTCTGTTATGTTGTACAATTCTTCATTAAGACTGTTGCAGGAATTTGAATTAGTTACATGATCTATGAAATAATGAGCTAGTAACATTAAATAATGTCGTGTCTCTGCAGGAGGCTAAATTACTCTTTCAATTTTAGTGATAATTTCAAATTATCCTCAAATGCTATTCTCAGCCTGACACATATGTCCATTAACAAAGACAATAACAGTCACCATTTGGTAAATTAACATTTATTTACAGGACATAAAATAATTATAAGAATAAATCCGTGTAAGAAAACATTCCATATCATCATTTCCATAACACTTGACTATCATCTATATACAGAAAACCATCTGACTATCTCAACTGTTAAAATCACACTAACTGTTCCTTTCTCTAACTTCTTCACCCCTGGTCAGCATTTTCACCAGCCCTCATTTTTTTCACCCCTGGCCAGCACTTTTTCATACTGTATAAAAACTCACAACATGCACTTGACCAATGGTTATAACAGAGTTATGATAATTAATAAAATGTTTTACTTCTTACCTTAATCTTTTTTTACAAATTTTATAATCCGATTTTTAAATATTTTATAATTTCAGATTTACCACCTCAGAATGGTAAGATTTACTGTTCGTACAATGCTAGATCTTCATTTTTTTAGTAAGACGGTATAGCTACTATATTGCTGGTGCATAGTTGTATATGGCTTTTTATGTAAAACAAGCTATCAGAGCACTGGTTTACGGGCAGTGTGGTAGTGATGCAATTACAATTAAAATCTGTGACCAGTATTTGAGCATATCTTCAATAAATCTATTATATATAACATACCCTTAGTGGCCCCCTCATTTTTGTATAGATATTCATATATTATAGCTCAGTAACATTCACAAAAAGACAGGTGTACCTGGCATGTGTTTGAGTTGACCACCATGTTAATTTAAAGGCAATTCATCTTTTTGTTATTTCTAAAACACTTAATAAATCTAATAGAACATTATTTTATGACATGTCTACCAGTGGCACACCTACATTTTTAGACAGTTGTTGACATTGGCCATGCCTTGCTAAGTGGTATTATAGCACATTACTATACCCAAAATACTTTTAGGTATAGGAGCCCTTTCAATGACCCTAATAATTTGTATATGTTTTGCAAGTCTTTTTTGTGTGTATGGGTTGCAGCCCTATTTTTTTTCAAGGGTGTTATTTTATATGTGGGGGCACATGTATCTGAGTAGCACCTGTCAGATGTTACAGCCTTGATATGGGTTAGTTGTTTTCAAACCTCAGTCTTTTTTGTGTTTAAATGTATCAAAGACTCATTACTTTATATTATCTAAAAAAAGGGGTTGTACTAAAAGGAAATAACCCCAAGACACTATGATGTAATTTACTAAAATGCATGAAAATAATTAATACTTTGAAAACAAAAAATATTACATTACAAGTTGTATTAAATTGATTGAATTACAGTAACAAAGATCACTTTCATTACATTAACGGGTTAAGGACAGTAATTTCCTACCAAAAATAGGGATTGGCTGAAAGAGCCTGCAATGATTTTTTATATGACAGATGTACCCATCCTGACATTTTTTTTATTTAAATATATACATTTTTAAGGTGCTGATACATTATGTAACATTTATTATTGTATATCATTATTCATTATGACTTGTTCATTGTGTTAAAACAGCAAAGATATAATGCTGAATATTATAACAGCGTTAACTGAACGACAATTTTGGTGTTTTTTTTTTTAAAATTCAGAATTGTACCCCTACGGTACTAACGTTGGAGACAAAGTACTTTTACAAGAGTTTGGTGCTCATAGCCCAATGATTTTATTCAGCAGCGGTCTTCCTTTTGGATCTAAAGTACAGAAATTCGCTCATGTAAGTGTTTCTGTGGTGTATTTTTGATTATGATTTGATCATTTAAAATTTTATTTGATAATGTTTTTTTACAACATGAAGAGTTTTCACCCATTGATATAAATAAATACCTGCTGTATCTTATATGTGGGACGGATGGCCGAGTGGTGTAGATACTCGTTTGTCGACCTGAGAGTCCTGGGTTCGATCCTCGGTGAGGCCCATGGAATTTTTCCAGGTGAAATTCGGTACAAAGTCGTCCCACAAGTCCACCCAGCTTTAAATGGGTACCTGACTTTAAGTTGGGGAAGTAAAGGCGGCTGGGCGTTGTGCTTACCACACAATCCCTTTCATATGCCGAGGTTATAGAAACAGATGAATTCTACACTTTATCTGCCCCGATGGCCCGTTAGGGCTAAGAAGGAAACTTTACTATCTTATATAACCTAACAACCTAAACTAAAGAAATATCATTTATATTATTACATACTTTTTTAAAATTTATATGATCTTACTCATAATAAACAGGAATTGTTGACAATACATAATACAAATCTTTATGTATCTTATAGGTTTCGATGAATGGAGCAATAACTTTTGGTGATCCTCGCTATGCCTTGTCTCCTAATGTCAAAAATGCAATAGCCCAGTCACAGAATCTCTTTGCACCATTCCAGAGTGAAATAGATCCCTACTACACTGAGTCCCGTGTATTTTTTCATCTGTATGAACAAACTAAACTTAAAGGAACGAACTTTGATTCACCTAAACAAAATAATATTTTCAGCAAGGCATCTGACGAGGTAGAATTATTCAATAATTGGAGTAACTCATCTCAAATTTTACTATTTTTAAGCTCTATTAATTTTTGTGCTTTAAAAGAGGAAACCTTTTAAAAAAAATCTCAAATCTATACTTGTGGGGAATATCTTATTTAAATTTACTTCTTTTGAAAAATTTAAACCACTCTTTCATTAAGTCAGGATAAAGTGTTCAATGTTTACAATCTGTAACAGGTAAGGCAAATGTTCCCATCTGGTACAGACTCATTCAACGCCAGTACTGTGTTAGTTGTGACTTGGAGCAAAGTTAAGCCTTATTCATGGTATTCATCACAATGTAAAAGTAGTGGATACTCTGTGACAGCCAATCCTGCCTGTGGTAATCAGGTTAGTTTCATTCTCTCTATAAATATGTTAAATTCTTTAGCATGCAGCAGTTTCTTATTTCTCACTTAAATAATGAACTCATCACAATTCAGTTGTGTTTAATTACAAAGAAAAATGACTTTTAAGTCTGGAGAACATATGCCTTCAAAATGAAAAATTTCAACAAACTTTGTGTGCTTATATATTGTCAAAATGTTATTTATTTTTGGTATGAGTAGAAAGAAAAAGAAAAAAACTTCCTTATGTGTAGTCGTCTCATCAAAGTTGTATTCATTAAATAATACACATTTATGTAATTTCATGTGTAAAAACAAATTGCATTTGCCGCAAGTCTATTCATTAAATAATACACATTTATGTAATTTCATGTGTAAGAACAAATTGCATTTGCCGCAAGTCTTGATTGTTAGTATCTGTCAACAAAATGGCTACCAGAGTATCCTGATACTAACTTATATATATATAT
The DNA here is from genome assembly GCA_021962125.1 of Bulinus truncatus. Lineage (NCBI taxonomy): Eukaryota > Metazoa > Mollusca > Gastropoda > Planorbidae > Bulinus > Bulinus truncatus. The sequence goes on along the minus strand of JAGDYQ010000053.1, from coordinate 4,343,193 downwards.
AAATATTTTTAGTGCTAGAACCAACTACTGTTTATTTATTTTTACACTCATTCTAATTTATTAACAATTATTTATTTTTAGATATAATTTTTATTTTTTTGTTTAACAGACAGAAGTAAATACATTTCAAGCCACCATTGCCAGTAATGGCACCACAACCTATGCTATAACAATGTACCAGACAGGTGGTATGAAATGGGAATATGTCCCTAACAGAATTATATTTGTGGGATATTTAACTGACAACAAGCTCAAGGACTATAAATTAACATACTCAAGACTGACAGTTAGTCTTGATAGAGATCTTGGTACAGCAGGTATTGACACATTTGATTCTAAAATTTCAGAACAAATAAAAAGTAATTAAAGTAGTAAATAGTAATTCAATATTAAAATGTCAGCCAAATTTGTATAACCTTTTCTCATTCAGTAGTATGAGTGTCTGTGTTCATATCACACTAAAATATATGTCTGTTTTTGAAATAATCAATATTTTATATCCTAAAATAACCTTAGATGTTATGTCAATTCAACTAATATTGACATAACCATATTTCTTTCAGAAAACTTACCCTAACTAATTTATTGTAAATATTTTTTCTTTTGATATCGTTCAGGTCGTGTTGGGACGTATATTGACCTTGTTGGTACTGCCGATAATTCAGCTCAGAAGTGTATTAATTTTTATAATGGGAACTTACAACTTTCGAATAGCGTAAAGTTTCAAGATGATATTAAAGCACTTCCGTCATGTCCCTGTAGTCTTGAAAGATTGGACTTTCGATGGTCACTTGTAGAAAAAAGAAGTGATGACAACACTCATTGCTATGCAATATTACCTTCTTTACTGCCAACTAATTCTGTAAATAAGGTAACATATTTTAATAAATTATAACAAGTACATTTTGATATAATAACTACTGTGTCTGAGAAAATTGTGTCGAGCTCTAGAGATGTAAATTAATGATAAATTCTACAGCTACTTAAACTTAAATGATATTTAGATGGCTTCTTTGAATATAGATCAGTAAGAGCTAAGGGCCCCCCTCCCCTCCCCCCCTTTTTTTTATTCCCTTCTTTTCACATAATGACTTTCAAAAGAGTTGTCTTAATTTACATTCTTCTATAATTCCTTAAACATAATAAGATACGACATATTGATAAAAGCAATCAATTAGAACATTTTAAGCATGCCTTGTAATGAAAGCGCTGATAATTATTTAGTTGTTTTTTTTTTCTGCATAATTGGATTCACATGACTTAATGTTTCAGCTTTGCTGCTACAAGATAACAAGAGCATCTAGCAGAAATTGGGAAGATGAGCAAAAAGCTAATAGACTATCATTTTATGTCTCTGGTACACTGGATTCTGGACACATCTTGACTGAAAGTCCAAGTCCAGAAAGCAGGCGCCGCCTATTGGAGAAGGATATAACTCCAAAAACTTGGTGCTGTCAGGAGAGTGATCTGTGTGACCTATTTAATAATGTCCGACCTGAATTACCATGCAGCTTAGCCCCACCTTTTGTTTCTGGTAATAATAAATGTTTTCCTCATAAACATAATCGGTGCGATCTATGCAAATGTTTCGGCCTGTGTGAGCTTACTGACATTTTCTAATGTGCACATTGTCTGGTTGGGACCAGCCAAAGCTCGAAGTTACAATTACATCAGTATAGTTTGAAAGAGTTAAACACCAATTAGCAATAAATAAATGTATTGCTTTTAAATTTACCACTGGGTGTGGTAATGACAATTTGCATGAAATAATGAAGTATTTAGCTTTATTTTTTTTCATATATCTTTTATAAAATACTTTTCAGTCATACATTGGCAATAATATATGTCACTATGTATATGTCATTAAATTTAACCAATATCAAGCTAAATTTTAATTTACATGGACATGTATTTATCTTAAACCTCAGATTAATTACACAATTACTCTACTAATATTAATACATTTTTTTTGCTTACCAAATTTTTAAAATTTTAAAAACTGACCTATATATTTTCTAGCTTCTTCCTTTGGTGACCCTCACATCATAACACTAGACAACAATCAGTACACTCTAAATAATTGGGGAGAAAGTATTTTGCTATCTGTCCCAGAGAAAAACTTCATGATGCAGGTAATTTTTTTTTTTACTACTTTTTTTTTCTGTTTTTCTTGAAAGTTTTTATTGTTCCTGACCAAATGTTTTTAGTTGAAGTAAATGTCAATTTAATGTTTCACGTATATTCCTGATTTCAAATGAAAATTTTTATCTGAAATTCTAATACTATTTGTATAGTATTCAATTTTGGTTTTGATTTGTCAAGTAAAAAATTAACACCTTTATAGTCTAATTTAAAAAACTACATTTAAAACAGTATATCAACTGATATTACCTGGCCATGCATTATTATATAAGACAATTTTAATTTAATTTTTAATTCAATTTTGACAAAAAAAAACATTAGCCCAACACATGTATATGTAGGATATGTTTAGGTTAAGATATTCCTGAACATTTTGGCCCAAAATTTAACTGAAAAAATATGTCTAATTTATTTAATTCCAATATTGATAATTAGTATGAATTTTAAATTATACTTCATTTAATTTATTAATTTTGAATTATTATTACTGAGTTTGTTGACCCTTTTTAAATTGTATTTCTGAAAGTCAATTAATATAACAATTTTACCTTTCACTAATACATTTATTCAATTTTTCATCTTTTTTATCTTATTAAGGCAAGAACTGATCGTGTGGAGATTTCTAATGGGACATTCTCTAATGCAACAGTGTTTGTAGCCTTTGCTGTCAATGAGAACAATAACTCTTTACTACAAGTAGAGCTTTCTCTAAAAAAGACATGTGAGGAAGTATTTATTAAATGTTATTTCTAAACTGAAATATTGTTAGTGTCAGCAGCTCATTCTTAACTGGAATATTTTTAGTGTCAGCAGCTCATTCTTAACTGGAATATTGTTAGTGTCAGCAGCTCATTCTTATTTGGAATATTGTTAGTGTAAGCAGCTCATTCTTAACTGGAATATTGTTAGTGTCAGTGGTGCAAAAAGTTGGGAAGGGGGTCTGCCCCTGACTTTACTTTATCTTTTGCAGGAAGGGCAAATCCATTTTGGGTGTTCAATCCCGTAATACCTCAGAATATGAAATCATTACATATGAAATTGTTTGAATTTCAAATCATTCAGGTCTCTAATTATTGTCTTCCTTTTATTAGTGATTGAGTCCCCAAAGAAAATAAGATTTATAAAAAAAATTAAAATTTTCCCTGGCTAGGGCTGACATTTTATTTCTGTGCTAGGTACATAAATCACTCTGCCACCTTACAGGACTGTGTCTGCCTCTAAATCTGAGATTGATCATTAGAATTCTAAATCAAAATCCCAATAATAATCATGTAATATGGATGGATTCATTGCTGTATCCCTTCAAAATTAATAAACTATTTTAATTTTTTTGCTGAAAACGAGGAGTGGTTTCTACCAAATGTAAGTAAAGGGATAACTCTGCCACCAAGATGGGGACGGGTGGTCGTGTGGTGTATAGCTTTTAACTGTTGACCGGATAGTGCTGTGTTCGAACCTCAGTGATAACCTTGGGATATTTTCAGGTCCTGATGTAAGTCCCCAAGTCCACCCAGCTTAAAATGGGTACCCAACTTTAAGTTGGGGGAGTAAAGGCGGCTGGGCGTTGTGCTAACAACACAATCCCTTTATATGCTGAGGTTACTGAAACAGATAAATTCTACACCTCATCTGCCTTGATGATCTTAAGGGATCTTTACTTTACTCTGTCACCATGGGATGGGACAGGAGACATCTGCTATGCTTAAATACAATGATACCTCAGAATATTAACTTAATTTGTATTGAAATAGTTGCCCTTTCAAATTGTTCAATCTTTGAAATAGTAAATTATATAAGGCCAATAGATCAGTTTCTGGATCCCTACAAACATTTGATAATGTACATTTATTTAGTTGTCAGCCAGGGACCATCATATGTTGTACTTGTGGACAGTTATTACCTGTCACCTTATGGACACAGGCATCAGCCATGTTTTAATACAATAAAACAGAATGAATTCTATAGTCTGCCTGGGCAGCAATAAGCTATTTATGCTACTGAATAGTGTTATATCTAAAGATGCCACATTTTTTACTAAAACTATATCAGACTTAGATAGTAATTGTTATTTGGATTTATATCTTGTGTGAGTTTGTTCTTGGTAAAGTGTATATTCTTTCTACCTATCACCAAACAGTTTTAGTAAGAATATAATAAAAAATATGGTATTTTACAGATGTATCACTGACTTAACATTAGTAAAATCAAAGACTCTTAACTATATCACCAATATAGTATTTCCAATGACCATTTTAAGATCTATATTTTATTGTACATTGTGTCATCGTAATCTATTAAGTTAGAAATCTTTGCTATTGTTTACATTTAATTTTAGTTATCTGACTTTCATTTTTTTCGCAGCCATGAATATATTAGCAGATAAAATAGATTTTACCAATGACTTCTATGGCTCTACCAGTTTTCAGAAAATTTTAACAAATTTTGTGATCTATAGAGAAGACGGTGGAAATAAAACTAAATTGGTGGCTACTTTTAGGACTGGTAAGTAGAAAAACATTTTCATTATGTTTACATTTCACTCCTTCATTGTAAATTTTATCAAGTCAAAATATTTTATATTATAATTGACATTTTAAAGAAAAGAGAAATGTTTTACAGGCATAACATTGAGAATATTTGTTGGAGTCAAAAGTCTGGAATTGAATGTACAGGCAGACATAAGCTTAAGAAGAAAAACCAAAGGACTGATGGGGGATTTTGATGGTAATCCTGACAATGACTTTGTCTTGCCTAATGGTACTGTGTTGACACAAAATCAGAGAGATACAGAAAGAAAGATATTCTATAACTTTGGAAAATATTGTAAGTCACAAATTTCTTTTCAACACTTCCAAAATATGCATGTATAACTGTTAAATAAATACTAAACCCATTTAGAATTTATTTAAATTTGTCACTTGGAGTACACAACCAGTTGGAACTATTGGCTCACAGTTAATCTTAAAACACCAATAAATATTTATGAATGTAAATGAATTAAAAATATAGTGGAAGCTAAGCATGTATTTTAAAATTTACAATACAGTCATTTAAAATGAGTTCTTTGACTGTATCTCCTTTTGAAATTATGTTACAGGGGAAGTAAATGACAACAATACAGTTTTCACATATGGTATCAAAGAGAGTGCTGCTACCTACAGTCATCCAGACTTTATTCCTACATTCATTGAGGAAGCCAGTAATGAAAGTGTAGCTGCAGCCATTGCTAAATGTGGCTCTGGAAATGATGCTTGTATATTTGACTACCTGGCAACTAAGAATGAAGATTTTGCCAGAAATACAAACAACACCAACTTAGAGACGAGAGCAACGATTCAATCTCTTTGTAATCATTTTTTAACTAAGTTATCTTAGTTGTTTGACTTTAAAATTGTGGCATAAATTTATTTAACATTTTTTTGGAACTCTTAATTCATGATTTGTGTTAGTTTTCTTTTTTTACAAATTTAAAATCCTTTCTCTTTGCAGCTAACAAACCACAGGATTATTACTAATTCATTATCACATCTTTTATCACTTATTACCTATTTTAAATTTCATTGCAGCAAACAATTTACCTGTTTTGAGCTTAAATCAATCATTAAATAATGCAAGTCAGTGGGAAGTAATAGCAGACCAAATTAACTACTTTAGAGTATTAGCCACTGACGCTGATCGAGACAATATAACTTACAGGGTACAGAGCAATTACACTGGACTAAATATTTCAGCTGATGGATTAATTACCTTCATTCCAAGTGCCAGGGACAGTGTGGTCATTCAGTAAGTTTGTTTTCTTCAAACCTGATTAGCATTAAGACAATATAGCATTATCTCATCCTACACAAGCTAGTCTCAGTTTAATTGTCATCTTTCCTCAAAGGATAATGCAATGTCTTTGCCTGTGGTGTTTTATCTTATAAACTCATTTAGTGCAAAAATTTACACCCAAAAAAATTCTGTTGCTTATATATTTTCACATTTTTCTGGTTAATACAATGTAGGAGTTTTTTTTGTTCGTTACATCGGCTTCATAAATGTACAAATTAGTTCTTTTCTTGTCAAGTACATGTATTGTCATTTTTATAAACAGGTATTGATTGGGTAGTGGTTTACTCCCTGATTCTCTACCCAGTCTTATCAGGCAGTCCCATCTAAAACCCCTCTCCTTGTTAACCCAGTTAACCAAAGAAAATATGCTCACTGTTGATTATGATGAGACAATATTTTTAGTGACATTTTCAATATTCACAGGGTAATTGCTGTAGACTCAAAGGATGGTCCATCTAATACAGTGACAATACCAACTGCTGCATGTACTAACTGTAGTGGTCATGGAGATTGTAATAAAAACAAAGTCCTACAGTTTTCTGAAAGTTCGATAGTTTATGCATGTACCTGCTATCCTGCTTATACTGGTATGATTTATTTTATGACATGTTTCTGAAATTTTTCATTTCACATTGTGCTTAATTCAAAACTGTTTTTTAAGAAATATTTTATTTTAGCCCATTACTTGATATTCCTTGTAATATAATGGTTTGTTGCCGTGTTGAAACACAAATGTGAAATTTACATTAATATTTAATAAAAGTCTGAAATTGTTATAAAAATATGGTGGGAATGGCCAGGGCTTAGTTGAATTATATAGTAATAAAAGTTTTTTGAAACTTAAGTCCAACACTAAAAGTGATGTGAGATTTTTTTGTTAGGATATAATCTCCATACTGAAATTTCAACAGAATGAGATTTGATGTTACATATTGATAAAAAAAGTCATAATAACTTATAAAACTCTATATAAGGAATCCTGTTGCTAACTTGTTTTTTTTTCAAACATCTCAAAAAAAAAAAAAAACAACCCTCATAGTTCTTTTTATGGTAGAGTTACTTTATGACATAGGAGATGAAAACTTGTTCACAAAACTGTCCACAAGATCAATTTTGTCATATTCTTTGGTGTAGGTTAGTTTTGTATTTTACAACATGAATTGTTATAGTCTATGTATTTGTTAATTGTATTAAACTTTCCAATTGTGGAACATTTTCAGGAGATTTCTGTTCTGAGAACTTCAATGCATGTGCTGCTAGTCCATGTGCCACTGGTCAAAACTGTACTGACTTGACCCCAGAACAACAAGGGATGAATCAGACTGGATATGTGTGTGGACCATGTCCCGTTGGATTTGAAGAGGTGCAGGGCAGGTGTGTAGGTAAGAAATGACAACATTCTTTTGTTAAATTATTTCTATGTGATGACATTTTGTTAAGCAAATAGTTTTGAACGAGTTTTAATTTAAGAAAACAAGTGTAATTGATGAAAATAAAATCATTTTGAACAATACTTATTTTTAGACATCAATGAATGCCGAGACAATGTGACGTGTCCACAATTGTGTGAGAATTCTGTTGGGTCATATACTTGTGGCTGTAGAATTGGTTACAGACTAAATCAAACCAACAGTAGCATTTGTGATGGTAAAGAGAATGTTCATATTTTTATATTTAAATTTATAATCCATGTAATAAAAAAAACACTGACCACTTTAAGACATTACTTTTTACATTCTTTCTGTGTCAGATATCAATGAATGTGAGGAAAAAACAGACACCTGCTCACAAATTTGTGTCAACTCACCTGGAAGCTATACATGCAGCTGTTTAGGTGGATATTATTTGGACAATGCTGCTTGTGTTAAGAGTAAGTGAAATGATTTTATAATTTTTAAATATTACTATGTTGAGACCAAGATTTCTAAACAATCACTTTGATTTTTCTTGACTGGTTTTTCTTTTTAAAATCCACTTAGAAATTATTATGATAAAATGTTTCAACTAATATATCAATATTTCAGATATAACTAACCGAGAACTGTGCACTGCTAAAAACTGTTCAGACCTGTGTTTTGTGGATAATGGAGAAGCAAGATGTGGTTGCTCTGTTGGGTATTCTCTGGATACAGATAATAGGACTTGTAAAAGTAAAAAATTTTTTTTTTATAAAATACTCAAAAGACAAGTAGATTGGAGATGTTTTACTCTAAGCAGTTATAAAAAAAATTCATTAAAGAAATTACAAGAATTTTGTGTTTTTTATTATTAATATCATTACAAGTATAATCTGATGATAAAATTTAGTTACTGCTTTTGAAATAAACTGTCTTAGGTTAGTCTTTTAATAAATTGAGATGCATTTGCTAATCACCATTAGAAACAGTATAATTTTTAAACGTTCCTTATAGTCTAAATACAACTTAAATGAAAAATCCGAGTTAAATTAAAAGATATACTATTGAATGGAAACTAGTTTAATAGTCTTATAAACAAGAAATAACTTGAACCTTTTTGTTTTTTCTGTAGTATCAGTCAATAGAATCTTTCAACAAATGATATTTGTATTAGCTTATAATACACTTTCAAAAACAATGCTAGATTTCTTTTAATATAGAAAATTCAGGATGACTTCATAAACACTCATTTTTAATATCTCTTGGAAATATTTTGTTAGTATTTAGAAGAATTTTTCACAACAGTTCATAAATAATTAAAATGGCATAGACGCTGTGAGTCTAACTTTATACAGTTTTCATTTTAAGATCCCACGTACTCGAGATACATATACCCTGTCAAATGTAAAATGTCTTCATGGTCATTGCAATGTGGGCTGTGTTAGGGATGTAGAAAAGACATTTGGTAGTGTCATGTTACATACTTGTATAGGATCGAAAGATAAGTCATTACCCATAGATAATTTATTTTTCTTCATAAAGCACCTAATAGTATAAAAAAATTCTAAAACGTGTTCCAGATATTGATGAATGTAGTCTTGCCAAGAAACCTTGCAGTCAGGTCTGTACAGACACTCCAGGAAAATTCTTCTGTTCATGTTTTGCTGGTTTCAAGTTGGCAGCTGATAGAATTTCTTGCACTGGTTTGTTCCCTGCTTTTATCATATATTTTATCACATTTCTTTTTTATTTAAGTTCTATAATTCTTTTTAAATTTGACTAAGCTGTTGACATTTACTATTTTATATAAGTTCTATAATTTTTCTTTTTAAATGAACTGTTGATATATTTGTGCGATGACCTTTTTCAGAGTGTGAAAAATCTTTCTATGGTGCCAACTGTGAGAAAACCTGTCAGTGTAGTGGACGTGGCAGCTGTGACTCTGTCAGGGGCTGTGTATGTGAGAGGGGTTGGGTTGGAGAAAATTGCAATACAGACATTGATGAATGCCAGTTGCAACAGGACAACTGCACAACTGGAGAGATCTGCATTAATGGCTTGGGAAGTTTTGCCTGTGTTTGTCCTATTGGAGAACGAAGGAATGCATCAGGTCAATGTGAAGGTAAGTTGTATCTCGTAGGTAATCCATAAAACTAAAGTCACTTTAAGAGATGGAGTAATTGGTACTGGTTATACCATTTACCTGTAACTCTAGTACATAGTAAACTTATATTTGCACCTTGAGTACTTTGTACTCATAGTCTTGCAATTTAATAAAGAGTACACGTGTACTCATACTTTCACTTTGGGTACTTGTACTGACATGGTCAGTTCTTGGAGCATCTCGGGCAACTTCTAGTTAAATAAGCTTTAACATTTGATGTTGTGAAATAGTCTGTAATATAGAACTCATTAAAAATTTTCAGATATCAATGAATGCAGTGATCCCACACTGAACAGTTGTAACCTATTAATAGAAGACTGTGTCAATAACAAGGGAAGCTATGCCTGTAACTGCAAGTCTGGCTATAAACGTAATATAACTGGTGGCTGTGACAGTGAGTATATTGACAAAGTTGCTATCAACATTTCATAGTTACTTTTCTTTTAAAAAAAAATGTGTGCTACCTAGGTAAATAGAATATAATGGGTAAAAATATTTTAAATATTCATAGCTTTAACATATTTGCTTATTCCACAGACATTGATGAATGTTCCACTGGTGATCACAAGTGTACACAGATTTGTGTTGATGTACCAGGAAAATATAACTGTGACTGTAAATATGGCTTCAAATTAGATGATGACAGATTCACCTGCATTTTTGGTAGGACCGATAGTAATACTTTCTTAATAGTAGTCCTACCTGTTAAAAATAAAAACATTTCTTTTGTTTTATCAAAATATTTTATATCAATACCTAGAATTATTTATACAATATTTCTTTTGATACAATGCAGTGAAAGATGTTTGTAAAGACTTTGAAAAATTGAACTGCTCCTATCAATGCACAGTTGACTTAAAACAAAATACTTCCTACTGTTTTTGCCCAGATGGCTATAGACTCATTGACAGAGAAAAATGTCAAGGTATTACAATAGGCTATTTATTTAAATACACAGTTTACAATTTATTATTATAGAATATGAGTAAACAGCACAATTATGAGAGCTGATAGAATTGTATTTTCTTGTTGTGTAGAACAAATACTGAGAATTGATTAAAATAGCTTCTCCCACTTTAGTGTATAAGAAATACTTAGAGCTGATAAAATTATATTTTCCTGTTGTGTACAACAAAAACTGATATTGGATTGAAATATTTCCCACTTTAGTGCATAAGAAATAATGAGAGCTGATGCAAATAATATTCCCAGAGTGGCAGAAAGAATGAGAACAAATAAAATGTTTTTCAATTGAGAAGAAATAAAAATAACATTTACTAATTTGTTATAGATATAAATGAATGTGGAGCATCTTCAACTAACTTATGTAGTTACAAGTCTGGCTGTATTAATCAAGAACCAGGATACAGATGTACATGTCCGGCTGGTCAAAGGCTGGACAATGATGGGCGAACATGTCTTAGTAAGTAGATGTATTAAAAAGATTTCAACAAAAAAAGGAATTTTTATTAAGAATACCATTAAATTTTTTAATTTTGTCATGAAAATTCAGTCATAATAAAATTTTAACAGTCTGCCTAGATATTAGCTTCATATAAACTCAAACAGAGCAATATTTGATTGAGTTGTAAATATATGTATCAACTCAACAGACTGTAGTACAACTACCTGGGGTATAAATTGTTCTACATCTTGTTCTTGTTCTACTGGTGCCACAAGGTGTGACAATGTTAAAGGATGTATCTGTAAACCTGGATATACGGGTAAGTTTTTAAACTGCTAATTAATGAATATCTAATTAAGAGAGGTTCCATCTGCACAGCACCTTTTTGTGAATAATTTTTGTTTAAGTCTTGAGGCAAAAGCACTGCATTTTTTTAAAAATGTGTTTTAAATTGTTTTTCTTTTAAGGCTTTGCGTCTTTACTGAATAATTAGCTGAACAACAATTTCTTATTGTTTTGTATTTTTTTTTTGTTAATTCTTCAGGAGTTTATTGTGATGTAGATGTCAACCAATGTACTAATGGAGAACTTACTTGCAATGATCGTCAACAGTGTGTGAATCGACCAGGTCCTGATTCTTGTGTATGTAAATCTGGTTATGTCCAGACAAATGGTTTTTGTGAAGGTCAGTGCACTGGATATGGCATTACTTTACTTAATGAAGTTTTTTGCTAATTTTTGAAATAATAAACAAATAAAAAAATTCCATGAGAGATCTTATTATCTAAAGTGATATACAAGGACATTGTTACACTTTGACTAACTCGATATTTATAATAATAAATAATGTATTTATTATGTATTAAACTATTAACAACTATTTTTATGTTCACATTATTTTCTTAGGATTTTTCATATTTTTTTTAAAAGCATTAGTAGTATTGATGAATCATAATATATTTCTTCTTTAGATATTAATGAATGTTCAAGACCAGCATTAAACAATTGTTCTCAGTTGTGTACTAATTCAATTGGGAAATACAGCTGTGGTTGCTATGAAGGATTTACTTATAATGCAACAACCAATTCATGTGATGGTATGAATTCTGTGTCAGTCAGTATAGTAGGCTAAATAAATTAAATATTGTTTCATAAAGTTGATGTAATGGTTGATCAACATACATTTTTTAGTTTCTGTGCACATTTATAAAGCTTCAGTTATTACTTTTAATTTTAAATTTTCCCAGACATCAATGAATGTACTTTAAACATTCACAAGTGTACCAGTGTGTGTGTCAATACCCTAGGCAATTATCGCTGTTCATGTAAACCTGGCTATGTGCTCAATAAAGACGGCTTCACATGTGATGGTAAGATCCTTTCACATGACATAGCTTATATGTTTTATGTTATCTTTGCAACTTTCTGTTTATAAGCTATTAATAGAACTAAATTAACTAAGGTTTTTTTTTATTCATATTTTAAAAAAAACCCAGCTGCCTTTTTTTTGTTTCCAAATGTGTAGTCTGTTGTTAACTTTGTAAATTGAAAAGACTTTCCTTATTATGTCTTTATATAGTACAAGAGACTCAATGTGATGTTAACACTTTTAAAAAATTTAAAATGAAATGTTTATATTGGATCTCTGTACAGTTTCCAGTGTATGTGCCAACAGTTCAGTTTGCCAATACCAGTGTGTGAACAATGGTGGTGTTGATACTTGTTTCTGTCCGAGAGGTCAAGCTTTAAACACTGACAATAAAACATGTAGAGGTATGTCTTTACTTTATCATCTAATTATGCAGCAATGCTCATACAGTTAGGTGAGTGCCTAAGACCCCCCCCCCCACACACACACACACACAACAAGGGGAGCCCCTAACCAGAACTTTTTGTATTCTGCCAAGCATTTTAAACATTTTTATTTCATAAGTTTTTTTTTTTTAAAAGTACACATTTCAGGTAATGAAGAGTGTGGCTTTTAACTGAACAAGTATACCATTTGATATGACCTCTTTCTATGTGAACAGCGCAAAGCCCGTGTTAAATGTAGATCAAGCCAAATATAATGTTTAGTCCACTGGAAGTTATAACAGTTTTTTTTCACATTTTTTTCCATTGCTCAATATTTTTGTAATTACAGATTTTCAATAAGTCTTTTGTATCACTTTAAAATGATGTTATATGTCACTTTCAGTGGGACCATTACCTAAGGGTCTACAGGGCACAAATATTAGCTCAAGTGTGAATTTTACTAGCTATTAATATTTGTATATAAATCTATAAAAATATTTTGTGATGCCTTGTCTAAAAAAAGAAATGATTTATCAGACTGGAGCCACTTAACACTATCAGACTGGAGCCACTTAACACTGTCTGACTGGAGCCACTTAACACTGTCTGACTGGAGCCACTTAACACTATCAGACTAGAGCCACTTAATACTATCTGACTGGAGGCACTAAACATAAATAAGATCTGCAAATAAATCTTTATTTGCTTCTAAAATAATCTATGTTGAATTTTGTCAAAAAAAACAAATATATTTTAGTAGTAGTAGTACCATTAATTGTCAAAAACAAATGGTAGTCAATGTTGATAATAAAAATTGACTGTCTGTCTACGTCTCCGTCTAATGATGAAAAAGTTGTTGTTCCTTTACTTTCTCTACCAGAAATTCATAGAAACATTGACTTTTAATAATTTGAACAAGATAAAATAAATGAGTAGGGCAAACTTGCACCAAGTGTTTCATTTGATTGAAAAGATTTTAACCTTCGTCAATTGAAGATCTTATCAATCCAAGACTCCTAATGAATTTTCTTTGTTGAGAAGAGTCCATTAAGAGAGGAGCATGGGATATATCTACCAAAGGGAGATTTTTCTGATGGACCTTATTTCAGATATTTTTTCAAATTGCTTTTTTGTTGCAAGTTGTTCAGTGATTCAACAATAAAGCAAGTTCATATAGAATGTACAATAATATGTATTAATATTAGTTGAGCACAAAGTGGTTGACTTGGAAACTCAGATATAATCAAAGATTTTACAAAAATTAAATGAAGCCAGTCTGTTTATATTAGAAACCAAGAAATTGAAATGTAAACAAACAGAAGACAGTGTGAATAACAAATAAATAAATAAATATATATTTGGAGGCCCCCTTGCTTAGGATCCCCAAATTCCTTGGAATGGTGCTGTATACATGTACTTGGTATATTATGTAGGTTGTTATTAAACTCATCTTGTCAAAAATTAAAAAAAAAAAGAATTTCTTATTTATTGCACAAATGTTTTCATTCTTTGATATTTACACAGATATTGACCTATGTCAAGGAAGTCCATGTTCTGATCTGTGTAATGAGACACCAGACAGTACAAGTATTATCTGCTCCTGTCTACCTGGTAAATTATTGGCTGCTAATGGAATCACATGTCAGGGTAAGTACACACTCATTGTCATTCTACATTGCCTAATTTGTGTTTAAACATCAAACACAAATATTTTTAAATTAATTTAATTATGTAAAGAGTCAAACTTTGTGGTAGAGAGATGGCAATTTTTTTTCAAGAGTTGGCTATAATGGTGATTTAGAACAGGCATGACAGAAATGTCCCAACACTGTTGTGGGCTCATCATTTCATTCAAAGAGTTACCATAATCATATCAATATATCTGATTGAATACTTTAAAATACTATTGTTGACGGACTGTATAATAATCAAATACTAGAAAGTAAATGTAATGGATCATACTTACATATACATTTAATCAAGTCCTTGTGTTTTGTTTTACTCTGCAGCATGTTCAAGTGACACATGGGGAGTTAACTGTGCCAACAATTGCACTTGCTCTCCATCCACTACATTTAGCTGTAACCCAGTCACTGGCAGTTGTCAATGTTTGCCTGGATGGAATGGCACAGATTGTTCTGTTGATATTAATGAGTGTACATTGAACCAAACTATATGTAGTTCTGTCAACAACACTGAATGTCTCAACACCAATGGAAGCTACAGCTGTGTGTGTCAGTTGGGCTATGGCAAAACATCTGGAAGTGATGTGTGTCAAGGTGAGTTATAAATGTACACCTGGGCCCTAGGCGTCATTGAGACTGGCATTTATTCCTCATGTGCAATCAAAGCCACTAATCATTAGCAGAATTGTTTACATACACTGCTCACAGTCTACAGTTAGCTTATCATCTGCCATTTAGAAGTACTAAAAAATGTTGGTAATTTACAGTAGCTTATTATTTTTTTAAGCTTCACTAAAAAGAAGATCAACTCTTACATTAAAATATGTGTACATGAGAAAAAAAAATCCCATTAATTCAACAAAGTTTATCAGAAACAATGTGGTCAGCTTGAAGTGATGTCACAAGAGCTTTATATGCTAATTACTTAGAAATTTTCAAGTATTCTGTATTATTAGCAAATTATGTCCAACTACTGCCTAAAGAAAATAGATTAAAGAATGCATTAGACCTGTGATCGAAAAAAAATTCTTGCCTCATCATGCTGACCATTGATAAATATTAAAATAATTTTGATTTAAATAAAAATATTTCTATATATTTTTTTTAAATTTTATCCAGATTATATAAAAAAAGTTTAGGTTAATTTTAAGAAAAAAGTATTTAAATATAGAATTTTTTTTAAACACACCCAACTTTAGTTATATTTCATGGTCTCCCACCACTCATTTTCACATAACAGAAAATATTCCAGGAATGTATCAACTGTTATAGGAGTATGTAATTCATACATGTATTAGTTTAATTGTTAAGGAGGCCATATTTTTTAAAAAATTATTTGACTTTGAGGCTTACATTTTTGTTTTCAGGCTGCAGTGATTTTTTCTATGGTAAAGACTGCAGTCAACAATGTAACTGTAACAGTTTTCATTCTACCTGTGACAAAACAAATGGAACTTGCCATTGTATCAAAGGATGGACTGGTCCAACATGTGATGATGATATTGATGAATGCTTAGATACTGCCAGCTGTAACAGTACAAAGAATGAACTTTGTGTGGATACAGAAGGAAGTTTTTACTGTTCTTGTCAACTTGGTTATTATAGACCAAACAGCTCATCAGAATGTACAGGTAAGATAAGATGACATTTTATGGACTAATTCCTAATATGAATAAAGCAAGCCTGTTCACTCTCTTTGAAAATAATTTCTTATTAAATTTCAGTTTTATATTTTTAATATTCTCTCTTTATATCTGATATTAAATTTGATTATACATATGAGACTGTATTAAAACACTTTATACTTGTATTTATTTCACCAGTGTGTCCACCATTTTACTATGGTGAGTTCTGCTCCCAGTCCTGTGCCTGCAACTCTAACAATGCCAACTCATGTAACAATGTCAATGGAACTTGTTCATGTAAGTCCCAGTGGAGAGGAACTGACTGCACTACAGATGTTGATGAGTGTCAAGAAAATACCTACAACTGCCCCAACAACAGTCACTGTACCAATGTCAATGGAGGCTATACCTGTGACTGTAACTCAGGATACTTTAAAAAAACTACCAGTAATACATGTCAAAGTAAGTTCATGTTTTCATTTTCTGGTTTTGATTGTTCTAGTAATTAACTATGGCCTAAATACTGAAGTGTATAAAACTATTCAGAGGCTACCATAGCCATAAGCTTTAAATTGTAGCCTAAGGCTGTTGTTATATGGCAAAAGTGGTAAGTATAAACTATGAACCATATCACAGAATGCAGGTGTAGGACCTGGAGGGGTTACCCTAGTCGCTCCCCTGAAGGCTGTCACTGAACTGATCATTACCTACAGTACATTTTTAATATATCTGCATATGTTGAAAAATGAAAAGTTTTTTTGCGTGTTTGTGTAATGTGTCTAACACATCAAATATATCTTTACTCACTAGTTTTCTTGTTATTCTTTATCAGCTTGTGCATGCAATATGTCTAATACAGTAAGTTGTAATCCAATATCTGGATCATGTTTGTGTAAAACCAACTGGCAAGGCCCCACATGCGATGATGACATAGATGAATGTTCAAACACAAATCTTTACAACTGTCCATCCTATTCTACATGTAACAATACACTTGGTGGATATAATTGTCTGTGTTTGTCTGGATTCAATAAAAATATCAGCACCAACAAATGTGATGGTAAGAAGGCTCTTCATGATCAATATCATTCATGTTTTAACTCGTTCCTTACATTAGAATATGTTTCACATTTTCATTTTAAACCATGAAATGCATTTTGTGTTTCAGAAGGAATCTTCTTCCTTTGGCTCTACAGCCTATTTAGGGCCCTGGCCTGCCATACTACTCTTCTCCATTTTTCCCGATCCATGGAATCTTCTTCCTTTGGCTCTACAGCCTATTTAGGGCCCTGGCCTGCCATACTACTCTTCTCCATTTTTCCCGATCCATGGTCTTCTTCCTCCACTCTCTCACTCCTATGGCTTTAAGATCTTTCTCCACTTCCTCCAACCACCTGCTTCTTAGTCTGTCCTTAGGCCTTTCCTCAATCTATTCTGAACCAATTCAGAGCTGTACGAAGAATCAAATATAACAGCTGAAATCAAAATGAATAGATTGAGGTGGATAGGGCACATAGAAAGAAAGAAAGAATGTTTCAGAAGGAATACCTTATACTAAAGCTAAAAAGTGTATTAACTTTTAGCAAGAATGATGTTGATTTCCCTTTAAAAAAAATAAACACGTTTAAATATTCATAAATTCTAATAATAACAAATCGAAATTTCACTTATGAGACTAGAGGACACACAAATCCACACATAGTGAAATTAAATAAAAACTAATAAATAAAATACAATATATCAGCTGTAAAAAATATATTCCCACGATTGAACTTTTAATATGATATTGTGTATTGAATTTTTTTGCAGCAAGAATCAAAATCTGACATAACTAATATTGCTGTACTTATATTTTTCTTGATATAGATATTGATGAGTGTAAAGACAATACATCCACTTGTCCCTCAAACAGTAATTGTATTAATACTGTTGGTGGCTACAACTGTATCTGCATATCAGGATACTTTAAAAACCTTACTAGTAATACATGTAAAGGTTAGTTGTTTTTTTAAACTGATTCTTGAACTTTTAATGTAGAAAGATGTTGTTATCATTTATATCACAGCTTGTTTACATTTTAAAAGGGGTTATAAATTATAACATTTTTTAATTAATACATTTACAAATTCTATCAACTCTAATGGACTAATTTCAGAATGTGCCTGTAATAAGTCCAACTATAATAGTTGTGATTCATCCTCTGGATCATGTTTATGTCAACCTGCATGGCAAGGTCCCACTTGTAATGATGATGTAAATGAATGCTCAAACAACAGTCAGCACAGCTGTCCATCCAACTCTGCATGTAACAATACAATGGGTGGATATGATTGTCTCTGTTTGTCTGGATTCTATAAGAATATCAGCACTAACAAATGTGATGGTAAGAAGTTTTCTCAAACAATGTTTTTTCACTTCTAAGTGAGAAAAAATAGTAAAATGTTTATTAGTATTAAAACTAACACAAAAATTTTACATTTTTGAAATGATTCTAAGATTTATTGTATAAAAAAAATGGCTTTAAGAATAAAAGTTCATTAATTTAATTATGAAGACTTTCTAAAATGTCTGTAACAAATTATTAACTTTTGCCAGCTTGTGCATGCAACATGTCCAACACAAACAGTTGTGATGCAACATCTGGATCATGTTTATGCCAGCCAGGATGGAACGGTAGCACTTGTAGTAATGATGTGGATGAATGTTCCAACAGTAGTCTGCACAATTGTCCATCCAACTCTACTTGTAACAATACAATGGGTGGATATGAATGTCTCTGTTTGTCTGGATTCTATAAAAATATCAGCACTAACAAATGTGATGGTAAGAAGTTTTCATGATCAATATCTTTCACTTCTAAGTGAGACATAATTTTAAAAAGTTTATTCCTATTTGAAATGACCTAAACATGTACATTTTTGAAAAAACTCTTAAGATTCATTGGAGAAAAAATAAGTTGAAAAATAATTGTTCATTGTTTTAATTATGAAGACTTTTAAAAATTTTATAACAAGTTTTTAACTCTTGCCAGCTTGTGCATGCAACATGTCCAACACAAACAGTTGTGATGCAACATCTGGATCATGTCTATGCCAGCCAGGATGGAACGGTAGCACTTGTAGTAATGATGTGGATGAATGTTCAAGTATATTTTACAACTGTCCATCCAACTCTACATGTAACAATACACTGGGTGGATATAATTGTCTGTGTTTGTCTGGATTCAATAAAAATGTCAGCACCAACAAATGTGATGGTAAGAAGTCTTCCTGATCAATATCATTCATGTTTTAACTCGTTCCTTACATTAGAATATGTTTCACATTTTCATTTTAAACCATGAAATGCATTTTGTGTTTCAGAAGGAATCTTCTTCCTTTGGCTCTACAGCCTATTTAGGGCCCTGGCCTGCCATACTACTCTTCTCCATTTTTCCCGATCCATGGTCTTCTTCCTCCACTCTCTCACTCCTATGGCTTTAAGATCTTTCTCCACTTCCTCCAACCACCTGCTTCTTAGTCTGTCCTTAGGCCTTTCCTCAATCTATTCTGAACCAATTCAGAGCTGTACGAAGAATCAAATATAACAGCTGAAATCAAAATGAATAGATTGAGGTGGATAGGGCACATAGAAAGAAAGAAAGAATGTTTCAGAAGGAATACCTTATACTAAAGCTAAAAAGTGTATTAACTTTTAGCAAGAATGATGTTGATTTCCCTTAAAAAAAAATAAACACGTTTAAATATTCATAAATTCTAATAATAACAAATCGAAATTTCACTTATGAGACTAGAGGACACACAAATCCACACATAGTGAAATTAAATAAAAACTAATAAATAAAATACAATATATCAGCTGTAAAAAATATATTCCCACGATTGAACTTTTAATATGATATTGTGTATTGAATTTTTTTGCAGCAAGAATCAAAATCTGACATAACTAATATTGCTGTACTTATATTTTTCTTGATATAGATATTGATGAGTGTAAAGACAATACATCCACTTGTCCCTCAAACAGTAATTGTATTAATACTGTTGGTGGCTACAACTGTATCTGCATATCAGGATACTTTAAAAACCTTACTAGTAATACATGTAAAGGTTAGTTGTTTTTTTAAACTGATTCTTGAACTTTTAATGTAGAAAGATGTTGTTATCATTTATATCACAGCTTGTTTACATTTTAAAAGGGGTTATAAATTATAACATTTTTTAATTAATACATTTACAAATTCTATCAACTCTAATGGACTAATTTCAGAATGTGCCTGTAATAAGTCCAACTATAATAGTTGTGATTCATCCTCTGGATCATGTTTATGTCAACCTGCATGGCAAGGTCCCACTTGTAATGATGATGTAAATGAATGCTCAAACAACAGTCAGCACAGCTGTCCATCCAACTCTGCATGTAACAATACAATGGGTGGATATGATTGTCTCTGTTTGTCTGGATTCTATAAGAATATCAGCACTAACAAATGTGATGGTAAGAAGTTTTCTCAAACAATGCCATTGATGTTTTAACTCATTCCTTACCTTGGAATCTGTTTTAAGTTTTATTCATTTTAAACTGTGGCCTAAGATCATACAAATATTTTATTAAGGTACAATAGCTTAAAAATAGAGTGGGTGCCACTCTCGATTATTTTCTTTTTTTTCTCTCTGCAATTAGTGAAATTGTGTTAATTGGAATAGTAGTAGTGTTTTAGATGGTACACATTAACATTCTCAAAATTAGGTGTTATGAATGTCTGTTCATTTGAATTCTATTTAAATATTACTACCAACAAATGTCAAGGTTTGTGTTCATATAAAATGAAATTATTTTAAAACTTCATTATAAGTACAATATAAAAATTTTGTTTGAATTTTGTTGTTTTTTTTGTTTTTTTTAAATCTGCAGTTTATATTTTAAAGAATTTTTTTATTAGTCGGTTATTTTGTGCTAATGCTGTATAATCATCAGAATGTGTTGCTGACCATTATGGCTACAACTGTAACAATGTCTGTAGCTGTAACACATCCAACTCTGTGTGTAATAAAACTGATGGGGCTTGTAAGTGTAACTCTGGTTGGACTGGAGCTGCATGTAGTGATGACATCAATGAATGTAACATTGTGGGTAGCATTTGTAACACTTCTAAACTAGAGACATGTTACAACATACCTGGAAGTTATGTGTGTGATTGTATAGATGGTTACTGGAGGGAAGATGACACATCTGTTTGTACAAGTACAGTATTCTTAGTTCTTTTTAGTTTCCTATTTATTTAATTGTAATTCATCTTTAACTTATTTTTGCAATGCTTTTTAGCTCTAATAAAAATATATTAATTTATTGTTCACAAATATTTTTTATTTTAGAAGTTACAGAGAAACAGTTTGAAATTACACTGACATATAATGCTAGTGGTTATAACTTAACAGATGTAAATCAGTACAATACGTTGAAAGACAAAACTTATACATTTGTAAGTGAATATATTTATGTTGTAAGCTAAAAATTAAACTGTTTAGTTTACCTAATATATTTTTTTAAAATAATGTTGCTGTTATTTAATTTCTTTATATTTACAAACAATATCTGGCATATGTTTATGTTATTATTATGTGTTTTATTTAATTGACACATTTTATTAAATTTTGTAGCTAAAGGATTTCTTTAACGGAAAAGTGAATAAATTAAGAAAAATAGAAGTTATAAACTTAAGGTAAGACCATAAAAATCTTTTTTAAAAGAACATAATTACTAGGGAGTGACCGATAATCGGATCGGTATTGGACCTATATGGCACTATCGGTTAACTATCGGATCTGCAATTTTTTGTAGGGAGCGACCAGTAATCGGATCGATATTGGTATCAGACCGATATTGGCACTATCGGTTAAGTATCGGATCGGCCATTTTTTGGCCGCCGTTACATTTTTTTTTTTTTCAACTTGTGATTTGCACATTTTTCGATTTTCCTTCGGCTATAGGAGATATTTATATCAACATCTAGCGGCCGTGATCAGCTGCTGTTCGCCCGTATAATCTCAGAGTAGTTAGTAGTTACCTAGGCAACACATACAGCTTCATTCAGCGCTCACTGCTCAGTCAAGATCGCGGCCGATGGCCCATTAGGCCATGGCTTGAATGGCTTCAAGCCAACGATTATAATAATCACTGGATTGAGCTTAACATCTTGGCAGACGAGGTTAGTGGTCCGCCATCTTGTCACTCGATCATCCTATTATTTAACATTACATTACTGGTGATTTTAATTTCTTCTGCAGTCTCTAGGATCGATAGCATTATCAGTGCGTTCCGAGTGGCAAGATGGCGGAATCATTGATAGCAAAATATCGGTATCTGCAAAAATGCGGGGGGAAAATATCGGACTATCGGTAAAAAGGCATATCGGTTGCTCCCTAATAATTACATTTCAGAAAAAAATGCATAAATCAAGGATTTTAACTTTTTGTAATTATAACTTAAGAAAACTTTTTGTCATCAGTTACATAACACATGTCTTAAAAATGTATGTGGACCCTTTGGTCTTGAAATTTTTAATGTTTGAGCTAGTTTTTTTTGTGTGTTGGTGGCCTCTGTATTTCTAAAATAAAATATGACGGGTGTAATGTTTTGACATGCTGATAGAAATTTTAATGACCTCAGGTCATAGTTATTAATTTTAATTTTCCCGTAATGAGTAGTTTGTTATTTTTATAGATATGGAAGTCTTATAGTAGATTTCAAGCTGTATTATGATGAAAATCAGGATCCTGTGGCTACATCTTTAGCACTAAAAGCTTTGTTAGATTCCAAGAATTTGACATTTGGTACTCAAAATGTTACTGTGCAGTCAATAAAGACCTCTGGGATAAACCGTAAGTTATAAATCTTGTTTAGAAAAATATTTTGATTGGTTGTTTTGTTTTTTTTAAATGATTTCCGTCCTGTTTTGTAATATAAGCTATTATTATTAAAATAATACTCTTGAGTAGTTAAAAAAAGATATTTTTTACAGATGCTATATTTCTTATGCATTATAGTTACAAGTACTTCAACTCTTTGTGAAATAAGAGATGTTGTACAAAAGTGTGCTGACAATGAAATGTGTACTGAGAATGGAACTGCTTCTGTTTGCATGTATGTAAAGAACATTGCCATTATTTAGACCAATAGACATTTTTATCACTGTCATTATATGCTTGATTAAGGTTATGTTTATCTTTAGGTGATTGTATTGTTGCATAATTTAGTAATGTCTTTGTAAATAATGTTAAATCATAAAAAATTATTTTTTTTTCTGTTTCATTTCAGTCCATCAAGTAGTAAGTATTTGTTTTATCATAAAATATAAAAAAAACCTACCATTAGAAGCTATCTTTACTAATAAATGAAAAAAAAAAGTCTTATAATAAATTTTCTTTTTGAATTATTCAACTAACACTTCCATGTAATAGTGATGTATTTTAAAAAATAATGTCTTTAACCTTTATTGAACAATAAATCAAAATTAATGAGTTTTTAAAATGGACATTGGGGTCGTCCTGAGAAACTAATTGCTCCTGATTGGAATTCAGTTAGCAAAACACAGTGGCTACAGTTCTGTCTGTTCAGAACCCGTATTATTTTTGTCCAGGCACCATCCATATATGTGCGCATGCGCGACATTCGGGACTCCGTATTTTTAGCGATATAATGTTATATAAAAAAAGAAGTTCTGCTAATTTCTATACAAATTAAGTTCTCAGCTTTTATAATATTTATTTTTTTTAAATAAATACGGCTTTGAATTATTTTGAATTACAAAATAAGAATATAGGCCTAAAACTAGGTCAAAAGAAAGTGAAAACATAACCGAGCACATTTTTTTTAATAGTACATTAAATTGTTGCTTAGTTTCTGTGGCGCGCTAGCAGAATGGTTTAGACGTTTAGCCATGACACATTTTTATGCTGACTATATCTAGAGGTTCGATTCCTCTGAGAGACATTTTTTTTTTCATAATGTATTCTTTTAGTTGTCAGGATATATTCTTTATTACTTTTTTTTGGGGTCTGCGCAAGCCAAATAAAGTCGGACGAATAAAACAAAAAATTATGCGTTAAATTTTTATCTATCGCACCCCCCCCCCCCTTTTATTCATCCGACTTCGGCTAGGGCATACCCCAAAAAAAGTAATAAAGAATAACTGCCGTGCATGCGCACATCTTTACTCTTATTTTTAGACATATATCCTGACAACTAAAAGGATCCATTCTGAAAAAAAAAAACAATAAAAAAAAAGTCTCTCAGAGGTATCGAACTTCTGGATATAGTCAGCATAAAAATGAGTCATGGCCAAACGTCTAAACCATTCTGCTTGAGCGCCACACAAACTAAGCTACAATTTTAATGTACTATTAAAAAAAATGTGCTCGGTTATGTTTTCACTTTCTTTTGACCTAGTTTTAGGCCTATATTCTTATTTTGTAATTTAAAATAATTCAAAGCCGTATTTTTTTTAAAAAAATAAATATTATAAAGGCTGAGAACTTAATTTGTATAGAAATTAGCAGAATTTCTTTTTTTTATAACATTATATCGCTAAAAATATGGAGTCCCGAAAGTCCCGCATGCGCACATATATGGATGGTACCTGGACAAAAATAATACGGGTTCTGACCAGACAGAACCGTAGCCACTGCGTTAGCAAAACACTCATTTTTTTGATAATCAAACACTTACCTACATACACAAACATAATGATGTGATTATTCCTTGAAATAAAAAAAAAACATCAAATTAGGTTGTTGTAGTTTTTGCTTTAAATAAAAATATATTAATATTTTTTTATTTTAGAAGTTACAGAGAAACAGTTTGAAATTACACTGACATATAATGCTAGTGGTTATAACTTAACAGATGTAAATCAGTACAATACGTTGAAAGACAAAACTTATACATTTGTAAGTGAATATATTTATGTTGTAAGCTAAAAATTAAACTGTTTAGTTTACCTAATATATTTTTTTAAAATAATGTTGCTGTTATTTAATTTCTTTATATTTACAAACAATATCTGGCATATGTTTATGTTATTATTATGTGTTTTATTTAATTGACACATTTTATTAAATTTTGTAGCTAAAGGATTTCTTTAACGGAAAAGTGAATAAATTAAGAAAAATAGAAGTTATAAACTTAAGGTAAGACCATAAAAATCTTTTTTAAAAGAACATAATTACTAGGGAGTGACCGATAATCGGATCGGTATTGGACCTATATGGCACTATCGGTTAACTATCGGATCTGCAATTTTTTGTAGGGAGCGACCAGTAATCGGATCGATATTGGTATCAGACCGATATTGGCACTATCGGTTAAGTATCGGATCGGCCATTTTTTGGCCGCCGTTACATTTTTTTTTTTTTCAACTTGTGATTTGCACATTTTTCGATTTTCCTTCGGCTATAGGAGATATTTATATCAACATTTAGCGGCCGTGATCAGCTGCTGTTCGCCCGTATAATCTCAGAGTAGTTAGTAGTTACCTAGGCAACACATACAGCTTCATTCAGCGCTCACTGCTCAGTCAAGATCGCGGCCGATGGCCCATTAGGCCATGGCTTGAATGGCTTCAAGCCAACGATTATAATAATCACTGGATTGAGCTTAACATCTTGGCAGACGAGGTTAGTGGTCCGCCATCTTGTCACTCGATCATCCTATTATTTAACATTACATTACTGGTGATTTTAATTTCTTCTGCAGTCTCTAGGATCGATAGCATTATCAGTGCGTTCAGTGGCAAGATGGCGGAATCATTGATAGCAAAATATCGGTATCTGCAAAAATGCGGGGGGAAAATATCGGACTATCGGTAAAAAGGCATATCGGTTGCTCCCTAATAATTACATTTCAGAAAAAAATGCATAAATCAAGGATTTTAACTTTTTGTAATTATAACTTAAGAAAACTTTTTGTCATCAGTTACATAACACATGTCTTAAAAATGTATGTGGACCCTTTGGTCTTGAAATTTTTAATGTTTGAGCTAGTTTTTTTTGTGTGTTGGTGGCCTCTGTATTTCTAAAATAAAATATGACGGGTGTAATGTTTTGACATGCTGATAGAAATTTTAATGACCTCAGGTCATAGTTATTAATTTTAATTTTCCCGTAATGAGTAGTTTGTTATTTTTATAGATATGGAAGTCTTATAGTAGATTTCAAGCTGTATTATGATGAAAATCAGGATCCTGTGGCTACATCTTTAGCACTAAAAGCTTTGTTAGATTCCAAGAATTTGACATTTGGTACTCAAAATGTTACTGTGCAGTCAATAAAGACCTCTGGGATAAACCGTAAGTTATAAATCTTGTTTAGAAAAATATTTTGATTGGTTGTTTTGTTTTTTTTAAATGATTTCCGTCCTGTTTTGTAATATAAGCTATTATTATTAAAATAATACTCTTGAGTAGTTAAAAAAAGATATTTTTTACAGATGCTATATTTCTTATGCATTATAGTTACAAGTACTTCAACTCTTTGTGAAATAAGAGATGTTGTACAAAAGTGTGCTGACAATGAAATGTGTACTGAGAATGGAACTGCTTCTGTTTGCATGTATGTAAAGAACATTGCCATTATTTAGACCAATAGACATTTTTATCACTGTCATTATATGCTTGATTAAGGTTATGTTTATCTTTAGGTGATTGTATTGTTGCATAATTTAGTAATGTCTTTGTAAATAATGTTAAATCATAAAAAATTATTTTTTTTTCTGTTTCATTTCAGTCCATCAAGTAGTAAGTATTTGTTTTATCATAAAATATAAAAAAAACCTACCATTAGAAGCTATCTTTACTAATAAATGAAAAAAAAAAGTCTTATAATAAATTTTCTTTTTGAATTATTCAACTAACACTTCCATGTAATAGTGATGTATTTTAAAAAATAATGTCTTTAACCTTTATTGAACAATAAATCAAAATTAATGAGTTTTTAAAATGGACATTGGGGTTGTCCTGAGAAACTAATTGCTCCTGATTGGAATTCAGTTAGCAAAACACTCATTTTTTTGATAATCAAGCACTTACCTACATACTCAAAGAATACTATGTGATTATTCCTTGAAATAAAAAAAACATCAAATTAGGTTGTGGAAGTTTTCTAACACAAAATTATCAGGCAAAAAAATTTTCCTTTATCTCAACGAACTATTACTTATCATATACAAGTAATTATTAAAAATTGAATGGTGTATATCTATAGCACCAGCTGATAACAGATTGACCATAGGACTGGCAGTAGGCATCCCACTCTTCTGTCTGCTGTGTGCTGCAATTGTTATTGGTGTCTGTTACTATGTCAGAAAGAAGAAAAACAAAAGACTAAATGAAGGCAGTGCTGACAATGAAAGGTAAGTTCTTGTAAAAAATTCAATGAATACCATATCACTGACATAAATACAATATTTATTAAAATGTCCCTAGGATTTGAAGAAAAAAAGCTTTAAAATAAAAAAAAAACGTATATTATGCACTCATATATGTATTTGTGGGGTAAAGCTGGTAGTCTATTATTTGTCTTATGCTTTATTCTGTATACATTGTATTCATTTAAAACTGTTTTTTAACTGAACTGTTTTTTTTATCCAGCTATTTCCACCAGCCTTTCTCCAGCACTTTACCAACTCGTGGTATCTGGGACAGAAGGTCACACCCAGGTTCTTACCTCAATGAAAGACTTTCAGGCATCTCTAGTGATTCCAGTGATGACCATGTACCCCAGCCCAAGAAATACAGATTTAATAACAGCTATAAGGATTCAGCTTGGAAAAAAGATAAGAAAAAAGAAGGTGAATAGTTGGGGTTTTTTTTTTAATCATATATTTAAAACAGCCTAATCAAGTTCCTGTGTGCATGTCGTTACTTCAAGTGTATGTACCTCTACTCTAATTGTTGACATACAACCTTAAAAAAAAGAAAACACTTAGATTCCTCAAGAAAAAAAAAAAACACTTTAACAGCTATTACATTTTGAAATTTTACTCACTTAAAGAACACTAGAGTTTTTAAATATGAATCAAATGCTATTCAAAGCCTCCATGATTATGTATGAGTTTCAAAGATAGATATGTTGTGAAAAATATTTACTGAGGGAGAATAATTTTTTTTTTCTGTTATGCTGACGTAAAACAGTTTGAACATATAAAAATAAAATTCAAATTTTTTAAATCTAAGTCATTTGAGATTTCCTTTTTTTTATTTTTTAGATCCAGATCAAAGCCGGTTTACTTGGGATTTCTTGTATAAAACTCTGGGATTCGATGAAGTGAGTTTGCATTGTTTTTTAATTAAAGAAATACACATCTTTATACATAAATACAGTGAAATGTTTTTATTACAAATTCTAGTGTTATGAATTTTTCAGTACTGTAAAATGTTTTTGAGCTTCTTTCCCTTTGCTGATACAACATTTGTTAAACATGTACATTTTTTAAATTTCTTTTTAAGCGAAAAAAAAAGCTTTCTATTAAAATTTTCCCCACATATTAGAATTTTTTTTTAAAGTTGGCTTGCGTTCAGCATGTGAGAAATAACTAATGAAAGGGGAAGATTTCATGCAAGTTGCAAGTCCACATGATGGAGGGAAAAAATTCACCAAACTAAGAAGGGGAAAATACAATTTATCAATGACACTGACAGTGTGGGACTGACCGAAGAATCAATAATGGTTTCATTAACTGGTAATGCTTTTAATGGGGGGGGGGGGGGGAGGGTCGAGCTTTTAAATTACATACTTCATTACTAGCCAAGAAATGTGCCCCAAGGGGAGATTTTTTGTGATTGACATCTATAGTATATCTTCAGTAAAATGAGATTGGACCGGTATTGCTTGGAGTAGGGACTTAATGGAAACTTACACATGCATTTAGCAAAGATGGTAATTATTCTTATTGTCTAATAAATGGTGATCTTTTTGTTTGAGAAGGGAAACACTTTATTTATCCTACTTTGCTAACATTGTTTTTAAATATTTAATCAGAAATACTCAAAGAGAAGAATAGAAACTTGGATCTCAAATACCGGTTGGAAATGACTTTTAAAATGTACTAATTTATGTATGCATTGATTTTGGCAACAGGCAACACTTACCTTTTTTTCTTAATGTAGTTAAAAGTACATCATGTTTAAACATATTTTTTTATCACATTGCATGTATTTTATAATTATTATGGTAGACTATTCTAATGCAATGGGGGGGGGGGGAGTATTCAAGTAAACTAACCCATAAATTTAAATAACTTAATTTTCTTTGTATGCTAATTGTCTATGGAACAAATTTTCACAAATACAAAACACTTTAATAAATTCAACAACAGTTTTTACTAAAAATTATTTGGGACTATTTGACTATTTTATTAAAATAATTTGTAATGCATCTATACTAAACAAAATAACAAAATCAAAGACTGTAAAAACAATTTTAAATAATTGTGAGTTCCCAACAATTTCTTTATAGTTACATTTCACTGTATAAGTATATCTACTTAAATATATCAAATTTCTTAATTTTAATGGCTAGTTTATTTCTTCTAACCATTCACATTGTATTCACATATTATTCTCCATGTTAATTTATTCAACTTTATAGATAATGTTTATTAATTATGCTTTTTTTTTTAGGAATTTCAGATTCCAAGACCCCAGCTGGATCCAGTAAGTATTTAATATGTAAAGCAGTTATTGTTAGACTTTCTAAGAATAATATCTAGTGAGTTTTTGAACTCACATGGTGAAGAGCCATGCCTTGCCTATCTGCACCCTTATTGCAATAAGTGTTATTAACCCCTTTCCCCTCTATGAACTTTGTTTTACCATTCATAGTCACAGTACATCCCACCAACTGGTGATTTTTCCCACTAAATTAGTTATTTTACAAAAAATATTTTTTAAATAGTGCCTATAGAAAAATATGTTATTGTTTTACTGTAAGAATAGCCTGTTTCAAATTGTAATTGCTCTTATACTCTTATTTATGGCAATATTTAGCCGCCCCTCTAATGCTGCATCTTGGTTGTTTTGCACAATAGTATGGTGTGGCCCTACCATAAGTTATTTAAGAAATATTTATCTAAAGTAATTAAGTTAATTTCTTACATTGTCAGTGGATACCTGTAAAAATGGGTCAAACTTTCTCATTATATATACACAGACCAATATATGCATGGATTTATATATTTATATTATTTCTTAAATAAAATCACACCTATCAATAACTGAAACCAACGAAAGAAAACTTTTGAAGTTTTAATCTAACCACATTTTTCTTTTCACAGGGACACACCTCAGATATTTAGTTTACTATCTACCGGCACAATGCTGCCTCCATGTTGATGTAAATATTTTGTTGTTGATAAGTTATTTCTTCATCAAAGACAAGTGCTTCTTGTACAACTACATGCTGTTATATTTATATTTTTTATTACGTTTTTATTCTATTGGTGTTCCATTTAAATTTATCAATGTATACTTTATATGCAATATTAGCTTAATTGTGAAATCCTGATGCTGAAATAAAAGCACATGATATGTTTATTTATATACCTTGTCACGTGATGCAATTTTAAAATTGATTGTTTTTCCTTTTGTTTGAATATTTATTGCTTCTTTTTTTATACTTGTAGCATTTTCACATATCTGTTACGGGTTAAAGAAATAAGTTTGATATATATTTATATATTTCTGGATTCTTATTTATCCTAATCCACAGACGATATTTATTATTTAATTATTGCTGGCAATAAACTTTTATTTAATTTTCCTTTTAATTTACAATTTATGAAAGTTTACCACACCTGTTTTGTTTGTGTGATGTTTCAACTAATTTTTATAATGCAGTATAATCATTCAATTTTTTTAAACTGATTTTGAAGTTACCATTTATTCTGAACATTTTTATTATTACTGCTAAAGCTATAATTTTACATGTACTCATTATTTAAGTAATATTATTTTCTCTTGACAAAATTTATTATTTTCTTTTCCCATTAAGAGTAAAAGTTGTTCACAAGTTGTTCAGTTAAAGGAATGCAGCGAAAATTTTAGTATTCTCCCAGGATAATTTATTTCATCGAGTTAAATTTATTGAATAATTTTCTTTGTAAATTTTTAAAAAACTGAAAGCAATCATTTATTTGAAATAGATTCTACTGTACATATATTGTTGCTGCTGGGATATTTTCTCTGATAGCTCTTTTATACACTGTTGCTGAATGTGATTTTCTCTAATGAATGTGTGATTTATTCATTATAAGCCTTTTGAAAAAAAAAATGTATTTTTGTAATCTTATGTTGACACTGTTGACTTATACTGTTTTATTAACAAAATATTTTATATACAATAAACTTTATATACTTTAAACAAAAACTTTCTGTTATAATTTATAAAGTAAACTGGTCTGTGCAATTTTTGTGTGTACTTTAGTTAAAGTATATTTATTGGCAGAGACATTACAAAAATTATTACATATTATAAATTAGATCTAAATATGAAGGACAGGCTAAGCACCAACTGATCAGTTTAACAAGTAGAACATTCAACCCTTTCTCTCAACTAGTTGCACTAGCCTGACATCTCTCTCTATAGTTACACTCACAAGTTAACATGCTTGCAGGAAACTTTCACCTAACTGGACTAGTCTGACATTAATCTCACCCAGTTGCACTAGTCTGACATCTCTCTCCATAGTTACACTCACAAGTTAACATGCTAGCAGGAAACTTTCACCTAACTGCACTAGTCTGACATATTACATCTCACCCAGTTGTACTAGCCAGACACTACTTTCACCTAACTGTACTAGTCTAACATTAAATTTTACGGGAACCCTTGGAGTACTATTTTGTCAGACATCACCCTCAACAAGGTGTGCACTACTTTCACCTTGTTGCACTAGTCTGACATTAAATCTCACCCAGCTGCACTAACTTAACACTATTTTCACCCATTTCCACTAGTCTTGACACTGTACTATCCTGATAGACCTGTCATCTAGGTGTATGAGCCAAATTTGCTATTTAGTAAATTAACAAGCCATATGATCTATAATATAGATCAACTCATTTCAAATGCCACATCCCATAAATATGTTATATATGCACTTGGAGCTTCTGTACCTCTATTTGACCTGGGCTATATTAAAAACCCCAATGTATATAGCAGTGGTGTTTCAAAATGGATAATATCACTGGATTTTTGCATCAGGTCCATATCGCTGTAATGTAATACATTCTAAAAATGTAAGATGTCCTGGACCCAGGGACCTCATTTTATTATTTAAATATTTTGCTAAAATCTGAAGACCATTTATAATACACCAGGAAGGATTTTTAATAGATTCCGTGTGGTGGGGGAGAGGTAGGAAAGTGGTAAAAATAATTAAGAGCCTCTTTTCAATACATTAAATATTTCTGAATTTTTTTCCATGCTGCTTGTTAGTGTTAGTGTGGTTTGTCGAAATATTCTTATTGTTTATAATAAATCAATGTAATATGTGATACTGGTATGTTATTTGATTGCCAACCTAAAGATCCTGGGTTTCATTCAGATTCTGGTAAAAGCTCTCAAGTTCACTAAAGATTTCCTAACTGCTGTCCCCTCTGAACTGTGTACTTGTGCACACACACATCAGAAAAAACATGTGCAAAAAAATAACCGGGTGCATAAATGTTTTGTTATATAGAAGCCAACATACCCTTATGTTGTGCACAAATATTTAAATTTCCTTCCAAATTAGAGGGAAAATTTACAATTGTTGAGGTAGTAAAGGCAGGTGGGCATTGTACCTATCATATACCTGTTATTCTGTGAAGCCTACGTGGTTATCTTATAGCTGTTTTTCACATTATAAAGTTTTTTTTTGGCTTACAATTAATAGATGTACCGCTTTATCTTTCTGTTTATCTTTTTTTTATAAAATGGTTGAAAAAACATTTTTTCCCTTGTATAATCATACTGTAAATACTAAAATGGCTTTTGTAAATGTAGCTGGCATTGTTTCTAGAAAAAATAACAAAAGTCCTTCCTTGAAATTGAAAACATTCTTCTAGGTTGTTTGAAGTGATTTGAGAATGGTTATAATAATGCATTTTATTATTTCTTTAGCATCATTCCCCTACAATACAAGGCTATCAATTTATTAAAGTAGAACTTCATTGAATCCACTTGAGCTTTCACCTTTTGTTTTTTTAAGTATTAAAAACTGATAGATTTTTAATGTTGAAATTACAATATGGCTCTGAGTTTGACACACATACAGCTAACACTCATTTACTTTTGATTGTGAATTATTTCAGTTTTCAGCTAAAAGAGAGTACATCTATAATAACAAAATCTTTAGTTTTCATCAAATGAAAAAAAGAATATAAAAAGGGTCACTTTTATCTTTTTTTTTTATTTTTGAATTATATTTCAGTGTTCAAAGGTAAAATATACAAATTACAATACAATGCTTCACAAATTTAAAAGTACAAAACATTATAAATTATAAAAAATGATAAAAAAAGTAATAAAAAATAACACATTTAATAAAACGTAATGAAGGCTTACAATAAATTGGTTAAATATATAATACATTGTAGATGCTACTGTTTAATATATCACATTCAGGTAAGCACAGAAACAATATAATAAAGACCTACAATATCATTAATAAATAACTAAACCTACATGTGTTACTTCTATGGTAGGTATTAGAACAAGCAAAAATGATATTGCTTACAAATTTTATAGATCTATTTACATTACACTAAGTAACATTTACATCTAAAGCAAAAAATAGTCAATTAAAAAAAAATTATTTCCTTTTTTAAAATTCAAACATGTTAAATGTACTGCATCTTTTGTAAAGTAAAAATAAAATAATGAGGAAAGTAAACAACAAACCTTTTATAAAATTGTAGTTTTGAAATTGCACAAATATTGCTTAGCTGGCTTACTGGGTAAACTGTGAAGCTGAGATTTTTACTTTGTAGTCTGCAGGAAAAAAAAATTAATACACATTAGGTTCAATTTTAAAAATTATGCAATTTATTTAAAGATATAGAATGCAAAATGTGTTTTCACTAAATTTCATTTTGATTTTTCTTTTAAAGTGATGTAATTAATTCAGTAATCTATTTATTAAGATAATTAACTTGTGTTTTTACATATTTCATGCTAGAATATAAATAAAATATTTTTGTTGAACACTTAAGATAAATAAATATATGTTCCCTTTAACATATAATATTTTAAAGAATCATTATGTCATTTCAACCTTGACTGGACATAAAACTAAATATTATAATCAATGTTTAAAATGAACTTTAATACATACTGGTTTTAGTGATGGTCTTGGAATATGAAATTCCTAAAAAAATGTACAAAATAACTTAAGTTTTCATTCATAAAAAATTAATGAGAAATTTTAAACATTTCTTAAGATAAAATATTCTTAAAAAAAGTTAAACCTATCTTATCTGGTTGAATAATTTTGTGTACCTGATCTCCACTTATTCTAGATTGATTTTGAACTGTGAAGGATAAATAGAAATTTAATTAACTTTTTTTTAACAGTTCAAAGAAATGATACAATAATGGTAACGATAAAATTGTTCAGTTTACTGATGCATGTGAGTTACAGAACCCTAACTTTATTATTGCTATTAGCCAATACTTTCCCCAGCAAAAGCAAATGAATTCTTCACTTCATCAGTCCCAATAGCCCTTTAAAGTTTTGATACATAAAGTAAAAAACTGGCAGTGATGTGAACACATTTTTTTTTTTTTTTTATGATCATGACATTTTGATTTAGAGACAAAGACCCTCTGTATGTTTTAGGCTGTGAGCAAGTGACTTTGTTACCTTTCTAAGCTTCTACTGGCCCATTTAAAAGTTTCCTTTTCAGTATTTTATTTTAAAGACTATACTATCAGTGGCATAGCCCACATAGTCCAGTGCCAAAAAACACTATTCCTACTTGTAAAATAATGTTTTCTTAACCCTAAAGGGGTCATCGAGGCAGATGACATGTATAGTTCATCTGTTTCTGTAACCTCTGCATATAAAGGGATTGTGTAGTTAGCACAATGCCCAGCCACCTTTACTTCCCTAACTAATGTCAAGTGATATAATGATAGAGATAAAAAAAACAGATTGGAAGTAGGGAACAGAATATATTACACACTGCATAAAATACTGAAAAACAGACAGATCTCCAGAAAACTTTAAAAAAAAACATAAACAAGACAAAGATCCCACCAGCAGTAACATATGGTAGTGAAACATGGACCATCAGAAAACAAGCAGAAAATATGTTAAACACTTGGGAAAGGAATATAGTTATTAAAATTTATGAGCCAGTAATGGACAATAACGAGTGGAGGAGTAGAACCAATTCTGAACTATACAAAGAACCAAATATAACAGCTAAAATCAAAATGAATAGATTGAGATGGGTAGAGCACATAGAAAGAATGGAAAACAACAGAGGTCCAAAAGCAGTATATAAGGCAACACCCAATGAGAAAGGCCCAAGGGCAGACCAAGAAGCAGATGGTTAGAGGAAGTGGAGAAAGACCTTAAAGCCATAGGAGTGAGAGAGTGGAGAAAGAAGACCATGGATCGGGAAAAGTGGAGAAGAGTAGTATGGCAGGCCATGGCCCTAAATGGGCTGTAAAGCCAAAGGAAAAAGAAAAAGTAGAGAAAGTAGAGGAAGTGGAGAAAGACCTTAAAGCCATAGGAGTGAGAGAGTGGAGAAAGAAGACCACGGATCGGGAAAAGTGGAGAAGAGTAGTATGGCAGGCCCTGGCCCTAAATGGGCTGTAAAGCCAAAGGAAAAAGAAGAAGTAGTAGTTTGCACAATGCTTAGCTTCCTTAGCTGGGTGGGCTTGTGGAAATTTAACCAACATTCACTAGAATCTGGAAAAATTCCCTTGGTTCTCATGGAGGATCACATCCATGAATCTCAGGTCAACAGTCGAGCGTCTACAACATTCGGCCAACTGTACTACTATTTCAACTTGGCTGAATAGTTACTTAAGCGCATTGCCCCCTGTGACCTCACCTAAATATGCCACAGTTTACTATATTCCTGTGTACATGTAATTAAATTCCATAACAATCATCCATATAAATAATAAATAAATAGTTTTTTTATCAGCTTTTAATTGTCATGAATTTAGCAGAGCTTGTAAAAAAAAATAATTCATTTTCTGCATGTATGTAACTGAAATGTAACTCCCTATTTGCAAATAGAGAATTTTTATTTTAACATTTCACCATTTATTCAAAATGGACTAAGCAGTTATTGAGGAGCTGAGCCCTTCATTTATATATATAACAATAATAATTAATGACAATATAGTTAAAAGCCAACATTATGTCAATAGGTTGACAATCACTCTAAAGCTAAACTGATTAAAGATTTTAAAATGTATTTTTGCTACAAATTTTCTTGTGCAATATAATCATTTAACATCCTACCTTGAGGCCTAGAAAAATCATTTTGTTGATCTTGTCTTTTAACAAGCTGTTCATCTGAAAATCTTTCATTCATAAATGGGTCTGAGGAGATCTTACTATTTCCTTCTCTCTTTGACAGATTCTCAGCAAATAGCTGATGAAAATGCCTGGATAAGACAATATGTATCATTTAAATTTATGTTTCATTGAAAGATTTGGAGCAATTACCTTATACAGTACTTAAGTATATAAATAATTTCCTTCAATTGTTTCAACTGTCTCAAAGATATATTAACATATTGATTTAGTAACTGGTATATTTCTAAATGTAATATTGCTATATTTAGGTGCACCTTTTTATTCATTTTAGATTTGAAGTGCTTTAGATAAATCAAGCTATTCATTCAGTATTATGATAAACTAGATGAAAGGCCTGGTAC
This sequence comes from Bulinus truncatus, assembly GCA_021962125.1. Classification (NCBI taxonomy): domain Eukaryota; kingdom Metazoa; phylum Mollusca; class Gastropoda; family Planorbidae; genus Bulinus; species Bulinus truncatus. The sequence goes on along the minus strand of JAGDYQ010000053.1, from coordinate 4,306,214 downwards.
CCGGACCAGCGAGTGACTCCTTATAATTGAGCTGTATCCCTTTGACCATCTTTACAAATTCCCCAGTCTATTTTTAGCCATGCAAGAGTTCACTTCCCTTGAGTGAGACTATTTTTAGAAAGCGGAAGGGATACACACGCACAGGCTAGCGGATTATGTATTAGACAAGGATCTTGAAAATGTGCTTTTGAAATACACCTCGGGTACATACGATTGAACAACAAAGTTTACATAAATTGAGTATTTAAAAAAAAATCCAATGAACCTTAAACTCTTTGATCATCTCTGATAATTAAGTTAATTATCTAACCTGTCATTATTGGTCAGTTTTTTTTTCGTCTGCTTTCTGATGAGGAGACATACAATAACAACTAAAACGCACAAGAGAAAAAAAGCAGGAATGCCCACAGCCAGTCCTATGGTCAGTCGATCATCTGAGGAATTTAAAAAAAAAATTAAAAAAAGGACATTTTACTTATTTATTTTTATTAAATTAATTTTATTTCTATACAAAATGCATGGAAAATTAAACCAACAACTAGTTAAACAAACATAGAAAGTATATTGTTCTTTATCTACTTTTTTGAATGATATGCAGTCTACAGTATTTAAAAATAAAAAAGTTGTTTTTTTTCACTCTACACAGAAGTGTAAGCGTGATTCCGCAACTAATTTTTGCAAATCAAAAAAGTTTTTTTTATATATTTAGCTACAAATTTATTATTGTAAAAAGATTTTTAAGTGAAAAGCAATGAATAATTGTTTTTATGACAGTAAAAAAATATTGAATACTTACTTTGTACACTTAAAGCTCTGTAAAATAAACATGTAAGTTCAAAAATGTGTATGTTTCACAAAAGTTAAAATATGTAAGTTCTAAAGTCTTAAAAATGCATCATACAACAATATCTCAATATTACCAGACATTAAGCTTAACATATTATCTTATGAGAAAGGGGTAACAGTCTATAAAGATGTTCTAATTTTAAAGCACGTGAAGCAAGCAGACATAATAAATAATTGTTTAAACAACATACTTGCAAGTAGTTGTTGCTTCTTCACAAACTTGACCCTCTATACACTTATCAAAAGCATTTTTGATATCACAAAGTGATGATAAGCTATTTACTGATATAAAAAAACAACTTATGTGATCATGAAACTATAAAATAGTGCACATTGTTAAATTTTTTCTGAAGATGGGGTAATTCAAAGTAACAAAGATAAAATGATCTCTTGTAAAACTAAAATTTAGACTCTAAGTACATTGAATAATTTACAGATTTTTTGTTCAGCAAATATGGTCAATGTCAGATGAAATAATTAACAAAAATTCTGCAGTACAAAAAATAATGTAAAATAATTAGCAATTATAGAGCTAAACTTGATATGAAAAAAAGAGTAAGTTCAATCTTACTGTACCATTTTGAGTTGAATCATGAAATTTACAAAGTATTTCTAAGTTTTAATGCAAACAGTTTTTAAAAAAAAAAAACAACAGTTAAGCTTACATGTTATCTGACCCACTTTCAGTGTTGTCAATGTGGCTGTTTGATTTCCTATATCAAGGGTTTTTTGTTTTATAAGACTTTCCACTGCTTTAATTGTTGTTGATGGATCTTGATGTTCATCATATCCCAAAACAATTTCTACAATCAGACTTCCCACCCTGTGAAAGAAAAATAAACACATCTGGATATAGGCTTTTTTTGTTTTTTTACTATTATAATGCTGTTATTTTAGAACAAAAAAAAAGGATATTATAAAAAAACAACACTTACCTCATTTTAGTCACTGTAATATACATTATCCCATTCATTGTAATTATCAACTGCTTATACAGCTGTATACAGTTTAAGAAAAATAAAAACATTTTGATTATTCTATTAAAAAAAAAAAAATCTAATCAAAATGTGAAAAAATTGTATTTTGCTTTGATTATAATTTATTTCAATGTAAGTTAAAACTTTAAAGAATTAAATTACAGCTTTTTCTATGCCCGTTTTCAAGGTTTGGTACTCTGGACTGATGACATCATTCAAATTGACCCTACTGGTATCATAGATAAAAGTCAGTTCCAGAAATTTTTCAATGATTTCTAATTGGAAATAGAAAAGACTTGTATAAAGATGTGTGTACAAAATAAAGTGCTTTACCTATTTTATGTTATAAGTTAACTTATTCTAAACATAAAATATTACAATATAATACTTAAGCAAACAGCTGATCTATTTTCTCTTAAATATCAATCCTTACAGAGTGTTTATTTGCCTTTAAATTATTTTATCATCATAAATGATCCATCATTGAGTGGGTTGTAATTTTTTCCATAAAAGATGATATTGCTTTAATACTCAATGGAGCTAATAGTTACATATTCATGTTTTTTGGTAAATATGACAACAACATAGAGAAAATAGATGAATGAATATGACTTTGGTAAGAATGCAAAGAAAAGACTAACATGTCTATACTATTACTCAAATGTGTTGATTTCATTTAATAAAACTTTTAGTAAATGTGCTCTTTTTTAAGGTTGAGACCTTTTTTTTATACAGATAACATTAGTGAAACTTAAGAAGTACTTAAATGTCTTTTTTATTAGATACTGGTATTTAAAAAAAAAAAAATTTATATATTATGTTGTTGTGATATTGAACATATCAATAGAATAGTATGTATTAAAAAAAAAGTTCCCTTAGCCCTCAAGGGCCATCGGAGCACCACTTCATCTGTTTCTATAACCTCGGCATATGAAGGGATTGTGTGGTTAGCATAACGCCCAGCCGTCTTAAGTCAGGTACTCATTTAAAGCTGGGTGTACTTGTGGGATGACTTTGCTCCAAATAACACCTGGAAAAATTCCAAGGTTCACACCAAGGATCGAACACAGGACTCTCAGGTCGAGGATCTATACCACTCTGCCATCCGTCCCACAGTATGTATTAAACTGGTTGCCTAATTTAGTTTTAGTGGTTATTTGAAATGGGGACGGGTTACATGTCTACTTCTTCTTCACTGCCATTTCAAATATCAAGTTTGCTAAAAAGACTTTTAATGAAAACATGTACTTACTTTGACATGTATTACTGGTAGTATTTTTAAAGTATCCTGAGTTACAGTCACAGGTATAGCCTCCATTGTTATTGGTACAGTGACTGTTGTTGGGACAGGTGTAGGTATTTTCTTGACACTCATCAACATCTGTAGTGCAGTCAGTTCCTTTCCACTGGGACTTACAGGTACAAGTTCCATTGACATTGTTACATGAGTTGGCGTTGTTAGAGTTGCAGTCACAGGACTGGGAGCAGAACTTACCATAGTAATATGGTGGACAAACTGAGGATTAAAATAGAATACAACTCTTTTGCAAAGTGTAGCGAACTTTATTGTAAAAATTAACAATTAGAAAAAGAAAACCTTTCTAAAATTCATTCCTATAAACTATCATTACTAGAAATATAAGCATGCCCACACAGATATATAGAGTATTTATTTACTTGTTTATACTTAAATGTAAAGACATTTAGTTTAGAATATTGAAATCAACCTAGCTTTGAATTTTAATAATGATTATTTTTATTCATTTAAATAGAATGAAGCATTATCAGTGTATTTTATAGAAGCTTAATTTTATTTTATACTTTTTAGTTGTGAAAGAATTAAACTTGCTACTGTTGCACACTTCAGCCAAATTTTGGCACGTCTATATAAGTCTGAAAAAAAAATCCTTCACAATTTTGGGCATATAAGCACTGGTGATTTTTTTGCAAATGATAATTTAAAGAATGTGCTGGAGAGTGGTTGCAGAGGCCCTTTGCTCCGCAAGGAGTTCACGTAAGTCAATCTAAAGGTGAATTTTTCACATCATAATAATTACTCTTTCTATTCCTATAAAATGTCAATTCATGTACTCCATTTATTAATTTCATGTATTGTCATGTAGAATCTACCCGAGCCAACTTTGAGTCTTCTGACTAAATTAGAATGCATCCAGTGGTTATTAAGGTTTAGGGATAAATCCATTAAAACTTATTAAAAGTTCATCACAAAAAAAAAAAAAAATCATGAATAACAGATTTTCCATGGTGTACTTTTTTCCACTACTTAATTCAATACCAATTCAAAGGTTAAGTATTTTTTTTCATATTGTTCATATTGATAAATAGATTGAGTTAATAACTATTTGTAACTACTTTCATCACTTCTAGAGTTATTTCTAAAATATGGGATTTATGCTACACGAAGACCATTTATTTAGATTATTTTAACAAAAGCTTCAAGTTTACACAATTTCAACCATGTATACAATATTAAGAGTTTCATAAAAATTCACACAAGGGAAAAGTACATTGTTTATTAATCACCTATACAATCTGATGACTTGAATCTGTAGAAACCTTGTTGGCAAGAACACTGAAAACTCCCTTCTGTATTTATACAAAGTTCATTCTTCTGAATGTTGCAACTGTTGGTATGTAGACACTCATCGATATCTGTATCACATGTTGGACCAGTCCATCCTTTGTTACAATAGCAGGTCCCATTTGTTTTGTCACAGGTAGAATGAAAACTGTTACAGTTACATTGTTGACTGCAGTCTTTACCATAGAAAAAATCACTGCATACTGTAAAATAAAGTATTTTAGTGATATCATTGAAGAGCTATTACATATTAATACTCATCATAACATTACAGTGTAGAGCTAACCTTCACATGAATTATTTCCATTCTTGCTATAACCCAAGTGACAACTGCAAAAATAGCCACCATTGCTATTGATACACTCTGTGTTACTGTTGGAGTGGCAGATGGCAGAGATGCTGGTACACTCATTGATATCTTCTGTACAGTTGCTTCCGGTCCATCCATCCAAACAATGACAACTGCCATTTACTGGGTTACACAGCTCTGTTGTCGAAGGAGAGCAGCTGCATTTGTTGGCACAGTTATCTCCCCATGTGTGGCCTATACAAGCTAATAATGATTTAAAAAAAAATTGATTTAATATGGAATTCTATGCACTAAGAATATAATTATTCTATTTTTACTATTGATATTGATACATTAATAGCTCTGATGTGAAGGCATTAAAAATGTAGGCCTAATAACCTAACAATAAATTTGTAACAAGACCTTTTCTTTTTTTTATTATAACATTTTAATCAAGAGAGCTGTAAAATCATTTCTCAATCCTGATGATTATTAATACAAGTTTTTTTTTTTTAATTTACTTACAGTCACAAGTAAAACCATCGGCAGCTAATGTTTTACCAGTTGGACACAAGCAAGAAATACTTGTATTGTCTGAAGTCTCAACACAGGTGTGAGTACAGGCATTGTCAACGCATAGATCAATGTCTGAAAATACAACAAGCATGAAGATTAAATGTAATTTTTCTTATATAAAGCAGGTCATCATGATTAAATGTAATTTTTCATGACATAATATTCTTGTTAAATTAGAATACTTTCATACACAATTCAATGTCTGTTTGCTAACGATATTATATAATGCAGGTGTATACACTTACCCCCACAGGTTCTGTTGTCATTATTCAGCACCTGTCCCTTTGAACAAAAACAAGTATCCTCATCATTGACATTTGCACAATTGTATTGACAGATTGATCTGTTGGCACACATACTGAAAGCTGTGAAGAATTGCATGATTTTTTTTTAACACCCTAAACATTTAAAAAAAAAATAAAACCATCAAAAAAATCATATCATACATTGGTGGAATGATAATGATGGATGCATTACAAATATTATTGGAAGTTCATCATTCTCTTAATATATCTCTTTATGGATAGTATAAAACTCTTTCCCTTCATCTATTTATAATCTTTCTTGATGCTTATTGTCCTAATAGAAAACATTTAAAACAAATGTCTAATGTTTTTTAATATATTTCTCATATTTAGAAATGTGAACTTCTGTACATATTTGCATCTGTTCATGCATATACATTTAAAAAAAAAAATATATTTTTGTAATAAATATTAGAACTAAAAATAAATAAAACCCCTTCCGTGAATGAAAGCATAGTCGGTGCACTTAGACAATTAGAGATTTTATTACTTTTTCTTGAATAAAATGGTTAAGGGTTATAGCCTTATAAATCAACCACAGTAATTGATTTCTCTTATTCCAAGGGTTGCACAAAACTAAGTAGAAGAAAAAAATCTTTTATACCCCAACAAAAGGAAAAAAAAACAACTGATCCTGATGACTCATTATTCAATGTATTGCACAAACATGTGGTACTAAATATGATACATTATGCTTAATTAAGTCAGTAATACTGGCCATACAATACACTTGTTCATTATTTTATCTCTGTAATGCCATGTTTTGATATTAAAAATGACAAAAACAATTACTTTTATAAAAAATTATTGTGCACAAGTTATAAAAGCTGATGGGTAAAATTTGTGATGGATAAGATGCAAATTTTTTTCTACAGATTTTTTTATTATCATTACAAGGTTTTTTTCTCTAATGGTGTTGAGTATAAAGATTAGAAATGTTTTAAGTGTCATTTTGACATCAGTGCAAGACTAAGTACACCTCTAGTACATGCATATACATTTATTTATATAAACAGAAATATGCTAGAATCATTTTGATGTAAGAGGAAATTAAAAACAAAAAATGATCAGCTTGCGAACCATCGCTGATTATTTGCTTGTGACTAATAGAAACAGAGACAAGCCCACGACTATGATGTAGAGTTTTCTGATTACTGTAAATTTAGCTTTTTTTTTTTAATGCGTGGACATAACATGATACTCTTTCAACAGGTCTTTATGGAAATAAATAAATATATTCCATACTGTTCTTATTATGTAACAAGAAAAATATTTGAAGTTGTAATTCTGTTAACTGATCAGGTAATGTTTAAGAAACATTAAATCCTTAATGAATACCTTGACAAGTGAAAAGATCTCTACTAAGCTTGAATCCAGGTTTACATGAACACCGATAGCTGCCATCTGTATTAATACAGTTACCTGTACATTTGTCCATCTTTAGAGCACATTCATCAATATCTAATAAAAACACAGTCAATACACATTTTTTTAGAACAAGATATAAATGAGAAAGTAAAACTTCTGTTTAAAAAAAATAAGCATAAAGTAATTCTTTCAAAGGAAAAAATTATGTTTACCATCACATGTTTTAGTATTTGTGTTATAAGTATAGCCTGGCAAGCATCCACATGTATAGCTTCCAATTAAATTGACACATGACTGTTGGCAGTCATTTAATGATGCTTTTAAGCATTCATTAATATCTAGATACAAAATATAATAATAAGCAATTTAAAATTGAGAATTCTAATTAGCAAGAAGTATTGGCACACCAAAAAAACACAGTTATAAGAAAAAAAATCAGTTTGAATTTTTTGCTGCACTAACCTTCACAAGAACTGCCTATCTGTGTATAACCTGATTTACATATACAAGAATCAGGACCAGGTCGATTCAAACACTGTTGACGATCATTGCAAATCACTTCTCCATTACTACACTGATCTATGTCAACTTCACAATGATCTCCTGGCAAAATAAAAAGCAACCAAACATAACCATTTCCATTTTCTTAGAGTTGTTTCATATTTTTAATTAAGAAAAGGTCAAAACTTATAGACAACAAAATGTTTAGTGGCTTTATTCTGCTGTAATTTATGTACCACAAAGCTAGTAATAATCTCAAATTTTAGTGTCATCAAATTTATAGTGTTAATAAGACTTCAAGTAAGTTAAATATAAATATTCATAATTTAAATGAAAAGCAAACTTCTTTAAATATTTCATGTATAATAAAATTTAAACAAACATTATCTAAACTATAGTTTGTTAGATAATATTCTTTAATCTCACCAGTATATCCAGTTTTACAGATGCATCCAAGGATTTTATCACACCTTGAAGCTCCAGTTGAACAAGAACAGGATCTTGAACAATTAATAGACCAGGTATCTCCAGTACAATCTTTAATGCAGATTACATTTTTGATTCACAGTAAAACAATGATGTTTGTACCCTTTTTTTTACAGCTAATTAAAATTAACTATAATAGTAATTAATTTTCTTTAAAAAAAATTTTAATTCTCCAAGGCTAAGTACAATATAGTTTTTAAATGTGTACTTTCAGTAAATAATACTTTGAAACACAATACCATTCAAAAAAAAAATTTGATTTTTTAATCATGCAACTTAAGGCTTATTATTTAATATTACTTACTAATACAGGTACGCCCATCATTGTCCAGCTTGGAACCTGGTGGACATGAGCACATGTATCTTGGTTCTTTATTAATACAACCAGCCTTATAGCTGCACAGGTTGAGAGATGAGCTTTCACATTCATCGATGTCTGAGGCAAAAAAGTCAATTCATTTCATATCAGGTTTAATACATTTAAGTCATGCATTTTTTTAATACTATGCTGCCCAAAAAATAGAAATTTGGCCTATATATTAATAAGCATTACCCTGACACACTTCTTTGTGGACAAGCCTGTAACCATCACCACAGAAACAGTAAGACTTATTTTGCTGTAAATCAACAGTGCATCCTTGAGAGCAGTTTAGCTTCTCGAAATCTTTACAAACATCTTTCACTGGAATATAGCCAATAGAAAGCAGAGTAAAAATGTCACTCATAAATATTAATTCACTATGTAAAATGAGTGAAACATGAAATCACCAATGTAACAACTATAGATTTGAAAAGGCTTATAAAAAGTTCTTTTTTTATTTCTTGAACAACATTAGTCAATTCTTAATTTTATGGAACTAAATAAGCAATAATAAATATTTCAAGTTACCTAATTTACAAGACACCCTGTTTTCTTCCAGTTTATATCCATATTTACAATCACAGTTGAACTTTCCTGGCACATTGATACAAACTTCTTGACAATTATGATCTTGTGTAACACATTCATCTATATCTGTAACATTACCATTTTTAAAAAATATTTTCTTAAAATAACTAATTTAAATTTTTACTCAGTATTTGAAATGATAAAAAAATGTAACTGACCAGTATAATTACATTGTTACTAATTAAAATAAATAAGGCTTTACAATTACCTTCACATTCCTTGCTAGTTATATTTCGGGCATAGCCAGCTTTACAGTTACAGACGTAACTACCTATGATGTTGGCACAGTCTTCTCGCACACTGCAGGTTTTTAGAGTCTGGTCAGAACACTCATCAATATCTGCAGATAAAATATTGGCATAATTGTCATAAATTTAAATCAAAAGTCTCCAAAGCGATGATATGGCTAAAAAATCAGTTTGAGGCATTTACAAAACACACTGTGTTTGCCTAAAATAATGTTAAATAATCATTACTGCTACATGCAGTGAAATGAGTTTTATGAATATTTATCTTTTTTTACAAATGTTGGTGTTATGAAAATTTCAGTGTTGTGAATTTTTTTATTCAGTCCCTTCCCATTGCTAATATAATATCTGTCAATGTAACTAATTTCTTAATTTCAGTATTGCGAAAAAAAAAGCCAAAATTCTCAGCATGAAAAAAACTGATAATGAGTGGGTCTGATGGGGTGGGGAGATTTCATGAAAGAAATAGTTGTTGTTACAGTCTGTGTGATGGTGAGAAAAATCACCAAACTGGGCAGAGAGGTCAATATTTTCAATACTGACAGTGAAGGACTGACTTACAGGGAAGAGGAGATGGGCAGGAAGCATCAAACATTGTGAGGGAAAAAAATGATGTCGTTAAATTATTATGTAATACCAAAGTGTTGAAACGCATTTGAAGAATTGTAAAAATGCCTCTGTGGAAAGGGATGGGTGGAAACTGACTGTCACATTCTGCAAAGATGGTAATTAAAATTCTAATTTAACAAATGGAGATCTTTTTTGGGAAACAATTTATCAAAATTTGGAAAGATGGTATATAAATATTTAATAAGAAACAATCAAAGAGAAGAATACAAAGGGGTTTAAAATACTGATGAAAAAGACTTTTTAAATGTACTTATTTATGTATGCATTTATCTGTAAATTTTGCAACATATAACTTTTATTAAAGATGCATTATGTTTTAATTCTTTTTAATAATTACATAACAAGTATTTACAATACACATACAAAATTCTAAAGCAAAGGGAGCAATACTGGTACATAAAATTAAAAAATTGAAATTGCATTAACTTCCTTAATTTTCTTAACTACACTAATTTTGTAGGATACAAAGTTTCACATTGAGAACATTTCTTTAAATAGAGTTACATTTTAAATTAAACATTAACAAAAATTATTTTGGACTATTTTTAAAAATTACCTAAATATATCATACCTATAAAGAACGAGATAATTTCAGTATACAGAATAAATTTATTGTTAGTTATTTTTTTATAGCTTTAACATTTAATTTCTTTTTTAACTTCATAGTCTATTAAATTTAGAAATGAATTATGTCAGTGGCTATGTAACATGGATAGAAAGAGTTGGTTAGATGCTAATTTTTGTAGAAATAACTTATTGTAGGTTATAGAAGAAGAGAGAAACTATTTCTCAATAAGAAAGTCTACATTTAATAACCCGATTGTGATTTGAAAAGGTTGAAGAAAAAGTAATACTTAGATATTCATAACAATGACAATATTACATGTATTAGTTCTTTACATAGAAGTAGTCTATAATCAGACTATCCAAATAAAACTTATTGAATCCAACATCTAAATTTTTCTCTTTTAATACTAGAATATGTCTCATAAGTTATTATTGTAATTTATATCTATACACACACATTTCATATATATGTAGCAGCATGGATTAAGTTATCAATTATCTAATCATTATTTTAAACAAATTTTGTTTACTAGCCTTGACAAGTTTTGTTCCTAAAATATCCCACAGGACAATCACAAGAGAAGCCTCCCATTGTGTTTACGCAGATCTCTCCTACTGTACAGTTGTCTAAATGTTGTTTGCATTCATCAATGTCTGTGTTACAGTTAACACCATCCCAGCCATCATCACATACACAGCCTCGGACAGAGTCACAGCTGCCATGTCCACTACACTGACAGGATTTACTACATCCAATGCCGTAATATGAAATCTCACACCCTGTTTAAAAAAAAACCTTTTTTGTATAGATTTCTGATATTTACTGTTGATAAAAATACACAAAAGAAAAAAAAAACCTACTTGTGCAAGAAACTCTATCATCCTCCAACTTAAAACCAGCAAAACATGAACAGAAAAATTTCCCAGGAGTGTCTGTACAGACCTGAGAGCAAGGTTTCTTAGGAAGACTACATTCATCAATATCTAGTAGAATAAACATATTTTATTTTTAAAAAATATTTAATCAAAGACACAGAGTGACTTTGGGTGTGTGAATGTGTAAAGGAATGGGTGCATGTGATTGTTTTCCACAAATGGCTGCACAATAGTTTGTATAGTCAGCTACAGGTTAGTTGGGAGACTGGATTGTAGAGATTGTGGCTATGTGTGTTTGTGTAGCTAGCCTGTGAAAATGAGATGTGTAAATAAATGAGCAGTCAGGTTGAAAGTTCTATTGAGAGAAGTGGCTTATACCTTGTGAAGTGAGGACTTTTTTTGATTAAGGGAGTTTTGGTATACCACTTGATAGTTGAGTTTATTTTTGTGATTGTCACATAAAAAGTATGTGTTGATATACAAAGTCCTGTAGTCAAAAGTGTTACATGTGACAACCGATATGTTTTAAAATTTTGATTTATAAGAAACATACTTTTATCAGTTAAATTCAACAAATTTCTTTGCTAATTTTCAAATTTTTATTAACAGTGCCAAAATGAACCAAAAATGATTAAAGGATACAAATTAAAAAAAAAAAGATTACTTCTACAAATGATTCCATCTTTATCGAGAGCATAACCGACCAAACAATCACATCTTGCTTCTCCATTTTCAACAAAACAAATCTGTGAGCAATTCTGAGTTCTACACAAATCTTCATTTGTCATATCTGCATTTTAAATAATGTGTGGTTTTATACATAAATTTTATATAATATAGTCAAATTTAAAATTCAAAATTGTTGTATAAATAATATATTATTGGACTGAATATTCAAAATGTACATATATGGACAGGTGATCATGCGGTGTAGAGTACTCAACTGTCAACCAGAGAGCCCTGGGTTCAAACCTCAAGATTTTTCAGGTCCTTGTGCAAGTCCCCAAAGTCCCCCCAGTTTTAAATGTGTAAAGATGGATGGGCGTTGTACTAACCATGTGATCCCTTTTTATGCTTAGGTTACTAAAACAGATGAATTCTACACTTCATCTGCCCCGTTGAGCCCTTAGGGGCTTATGGGAACTTTACTTACATATATGAAAAAATAAAATGAAAAATATTTAATATTTAAAAGCAATAATACTTCATCTTAGCTAAAAAAAAACTGAAATTCATAACAACAAAAAACTATTGTCATTTTATATTATGTTTAGTTATCAATAACATCAACTTACTCTTCTCACATACTCCATTCTTCATGTAGTATCCAGGGAAACATTTACATTCAAAGCTGCCAGGTGAATTGTCACAAACCTGTGAGCAGTCATCTGTATTTTCTTCACACTCATTAATCTCTAACATATAAATACAATTTATTTACTTATAAAAACAGTATAAAGTTTGTGACAGCTACAAAATAAAAAAGAAAACATTTTTTACTATATAATAGTAATGGAACGATAAATCATAATCAGAAATTTAACATGATAATATATTTCTACTTAATTTCAGATTCCCTTTGGAAATGAATGTTTTACCCATTCTTCCATCTTTCCTTAAATGTCCTTTTGTTCTATGTTTTATAATCAGGTGTCTTATCAGAGTCCTAGGTTTATAGGAATATTAGAAATGGTATTTGCATCGATTATCTTTTTTAGCATTGGACCTTCACTAATAATAATAAAATAAAAAAAAACAGACCATCACAAAGTTTACTATTGACTGTATTTCTTCTGTATCCACTATTACAGCTACAATAGTATGATCCAAGAGTATTTATGCATTTTTGCTGACAAGTTTGATTGCCGCTACATTCATTGATGTCTAATAAAAAAAAATTAGTTCCATGAAGACATATAATTTTAGGTAAAAAATAAAAATGAAAAAAAAAAAATTAATTATCAACACTTTACCGATACATTTAGTTCCTTTAACTTCAAACCCATTAGGACAAGGTCCACAAACATATCCAGTTGTATTCATGCCTTGTTGTTCAGGAGTTAAATCAGTACAGTTTTGCCCAAGAGCACATGGATTACTGGTACATGCATTGAAGTTTTCAACACATAATTCACCTACAGAAAAAAAAATAAAACATACAAAATATGTTATTAAGTATAAGCAGCAATCATTTTCATTGGATCAGTTTTTAATTATTTCAGAAAGATGAATTTATATATTTTTTTTAATGTTTCAACAAAGATAAAAAAAAAATATAAAAAGTTGAAAATCAGTGATAAAGATTTTATTTTTATGGTTGACGAAAATGTACAATAGAAAATAGTCATTAATTGTTCGCCCTAAATTTTGCTCTTGATTAATTAAAAAATTAAACTTTGTGTATAAACCTTTTATTAAGTACGGTATACTTAAAATAAACATAATGGGTCATGAATTTTTTGCTGAGGAGACATCTTAACTCATTGGTTTAATTTCTGAAAACTTTATTTTAAGGCATGTTTAAGTAGTATTATTTTTTTCTTTCAATGCATGACAATCCTTTTTCCATTAAGGAAATTAAAAAGTAAGCTTAGAAAAAAGTAAGATAATTGTGGAGAAATGTTATAGTCTGAGTTTGATGATGTAATTGGGTAGGCTTTGTCTACCCCAGCTCCTATGATGTCATTCCTCAATCTTACTGTTGTAATTATTGTGTGCATACCTGTGTAGGCAGGGTAACATTTGCAGGCATAAACTACATAGGTTCCAGAAGTTTTCCTTGATATACTTTTATCACAGTCTCCATGTCCATGACAATTAGGACAGGTGGCAGTAGATATTGTTATTGCATTTGATGAACCACCTTTATCATCTTCAGCCTGGACTCTTGAGCAAATAAATTACAACAAAAAAGTGAATTATCTTCATTGTATCTTCATTGTTTAAAAAGTGACCAAAAAAAAAATCAATGAAAAAAACCTACTGAATTATTGTGATTTTTTGATCATCAGGAATGAAGGTAATTTTTCCATCAGATGATACATTGGTTGATACATCTGGATTTATCAACCTATAGGTTACTGTATCTTGATCTGCATCAACTGCTTTAACTGTAATTATATTCACTTGATTGACAGTCACCTCCCATTGGCTTGCATTATTTAATGATTGAGTTAGATTTAACACAGGCAAGCTGTTATCTGGAGATAGTTAATTACAGTGAGTTATAATTTAATAAGCCTTGAATGTAAACAGAAGTGTTTAACACACTCTCAACTTCTCATGAAATATAATACATATTTTTTTAAAGAATTTTAAGAACTAATTTGTACATTATGTTACTTAACTTGTATACCTAATGTGTGTTAGAAAAAGAGGAAAGGTTAGTGACCAGGGTAGAAACCTTTGACAAGTAGTGATACTGGTGACCACAGGGATACATGTAAATGACTAGAATGCTAAGGTTGGTAGAGGAAATTGACAGAAAATTTAGGTGTTGCAGTAAGTAGTGACAGGGAGTGCAAAAAGATGTTTGGAAGAATGAGTATGGCACTTCAGGACTGGGTTGAAGACTGGGAGTTGAAGATGGAGTTGTGTTTTGGTGAGACATCATGGACTTCGATGTTACATTAAACTTCTTTATTTATGCATGTAAGTGATGTTATTTTCATCATTAAGCACACCATCCAATGTTTTATTCATTACTACATTTAAGACCTTTGGTGATCTGAAGCCCTATGTGATCCTGTAAACAACATCCTTTTCATGTATACTTTCTGTAGCAAATACATATAGTTGCACAAACAATAATTAATTTCATTTACTTAGAGCTTGAACTTCTGCCTTCGATTTTTTGTTGGTGGTGTTTGTATTTTTGGCAAATTCATCATCCCTGGTGGCTAAGAAGTCAAATATACAGGCATCATTTTCAGGACCACATTTTGCTTTGGCTGCTAAAACACTTTCATTTTTTACTTCTTCAAGAAATAAGGGAACAAAATCAGAATGTCTATATGTTGCTGGGCTTTCTCCTTGACTGTATGTGAATACTGAATTGCTGTCATTTACCTCCCCTGTAAAATATTTTGTTAAATACAATCAACCATTCAGTGGATTTAAAACTAATGATTACATCTTAAAATGCAATGTAGAAAATATGTATTTTCATTATCTGGTAGCCTAAGAAAGTAAAAAAAAAAGTTCTGGACTTGCTTACATTTTTTGCCAAAGTTGTAGAATAATTTCCTCTCTGTGTCAGTTTGATTGGCAGTCAGCAATGAACCATCTGGTAAGATGAAATCATTGTTGGGATCACCATCAAAGTTTCCCATAAGTCCTATGGTTTTCTTTTTCAGTTCATTTTTAGCCAGGATAGTAATCTCCAGACTTTTAAGACCAACGAAAATTTTCATTGTAATTCCTGAAAGATTTTTAATTATTATTACTTTGAAACTCAAAAATTAATAACATGTTTTTATTAAAATTATATTTTTATTTGTTCCAGAATGACTCGTCTCTGTAAAAAAAATTATAATTTCATAATTTAATGGATGAATAATTAATATCAGAGAGCCATTGTCATACATAATTACCCCATGATAACTGACCATTTATATTTCATTATTGAGATAGAGTATTTGCCAATGGGGCCCTAACACACTAGATTATTTGCCGATGGGGCCCTAATAAACTAGTTTGCTTTAAGATGGATCTGGTGACAAGAAGTATATGAGGCTAACAATAATTGAAATAAATGTTACAATTACCATTAGTAAATGATGCCACAAACTTTGTTTTGTTACCACTATCTTCTCGTTGTATGGCAAAATTATTCAGTTGTTTTTTAAAACTGGCAGAATGGTAGAAATCATTGGTAAAATCGATTCTGTCCGCAAATAAATACATCCCTGAGAAATTAAGATATACATTGTATATATTGCTAATTAAAAAAATGACTATAAGCTGCATTATATTTTTTAATTACCTTATATTCAGTCCTAAAAGCCCTATGAAGAGTAATGTGAATGGACAACAGATAGACTATAGGCTGGAGAATGATGAGATCCAGGATATTAATAGTGTGAGATTAAAAGGCTTTGAGTGAGTAAAAATCAAGACATAGCATCGTTGATTAATAGCAGAGAGAGAGGCTGTCAGGCACACACACTTCTTTTCACAATTAAATGCAGTTTTATTTTCCTTTATTCATTGTTATAACAAAATAGTGATAAATGGTGAAGGAATTGAGACCAATCTGTATTCTTATAGAAGAGAATAATGTTATATAAACAAACAATTAAAAGGAAGAGATAATCAAAACAACAATAAAGGAACTTCGGAAAAGCTGCTCTGAATCACATTATATAAACAATACAGGTATGTTACAGTTAACATAGCAACCACCATGATAAAATCTAGAAAATACTGGTTAAAAGCCAGTATACTAAAAATATTTTCAGTTTATTTACCAAACCTTGTTATTTGGTTGTCTATGCACTTCTGGTAAAAAGTAAATAATTCTGTAATTTAAAAATTCCCTTAGCCTACTAGGCCTATGGGGCAGATGAAGAGTAGAATTCCTCTGTTTATGTAACCAATGAATATGAAGGGATTTAGTAGATAGCACAATCCCCAGCCACCTTTACTTCCCTAACTAATGTCAGGTACCCACTGAAAGCTGGGTAAACTTAGATGACTTTACACCTAATATTTCTTGGAAAAATTCCCATGTTTCAAGGATCGAACCCGAAAGTCTCAAGCCAACAGTCAAGTGCTTCACACCCCTTGGCCATCTGTCAATAAATAAGTAATTAATAAAGGTCTACCTGTTTTTTTCTCAGATAGCTCAACTTGCAATCTGGAGGCATCTTTGTCTCCACTAACAGCAAAAGCTACAAAAACTGTTGCGTTAGTGATTCTTCCATCAGATGTTTCGGCAAGATGTGTTCTCGCCTATTTTAATAAACAAATCAACAAACAGTCCTCTAGATAACAATTTATTTATTCAATAAAGTTTTAATATGGAAATTAAGTAAAATTTCCATCAAGCATCACACAAATCAATGGACTCTAGGAGATGAATAAGCCAACATGAATAAAAAATTTAGATCCATTTGTAGCTATAAAATGTTCCTAAAAATAAAATTAAAGGAAAGCTCATTATATATATATATTATATTTATATACATGTATATTTATATATATATATATTATAAATTGCAATTATAAATTCACCTGCAACATAAAACTTTTCTCAGGAACAGACAGCATGACATATTCAGCCCATCCATTAAGTGTATACTGTTTGTTGTCGAGTGTTGTGATGTGAGGGTCACCATACGAGGAAGCTGTAATGATATGATATGACTATTAATTTGCTATGTAATGATTGTTTTAAAAATATAAATAAATTTAAAGCAAACGGTAATAAATATTATATATATATATTTAATTATTTATATATATATATATATATATATATATATATATATATGTATGTATTTATTTACATATAACTAACATTAGAAAGGCATTCATACAGGTAATAAATACTGTTAACTTAAAAATAATAAGTTCTTAGTATTAGAGAAAAGTTATTTTTTTCAAAGACAAACTTAAGAGCACTACCAGAAATAAAAGGAGAGTCCAGAGTACATCCTGTGTCAGGTCGTACAGCATTATAAAGATCACACAAGTCTGATTCCTTGCAACACCAATTCTTGGGCAAGATGTCATTCTCCAGTGAAAGAATTCTGTTTTCTGGGAAGGGGTTCTGAGTCAAGATATTCCCTGAGTCAGGAGTACCGGTTTCATAAAAAGATTCACTGGCAGCTTTTTGTGCATCTTCCCAACTGTCACTAGTAGGTTTCTTATATTGATAACAGCATAACTTCAGTTCAGAAGGAAAATAATGATTATGAGAAAATAAGCTTAGTGAATGTGTACAATAACTCAACTTTTAATATAAATTGGGTAATAACTATTAGGACAATATGTAGGAAGATCAAACACTTATATATTTATAATAACTTTTCTGAATTAATTATGACTGTGATAGTCTGGTGAAATACACATATAAATTTTGCATTTTACCTTGTTTAAAGAGTTGCTGGGAAGTTCTCGTCTCATGTAGTTGGGGGACATTGCATAACAGTAAATGTTATTTCTTTTTTCCACAAGTGACCACTGGTAATCCAATCTTCCCAAATTACATCCACATTGAATGATTTCACTCATGTCATTTTTAAACTTTTCAGTTGAAATAACTGGTACATTTTTCAAGTAGAAATTGATGCACTTTTGAGCAGAATTATCAGCCGCTCCAACAAGCTCAACATAGGTTCCTGCTAGACCTTGTCCATTTGAAGAGAAGAAGAATTATAAAAGTAAAGGATGTATTGGAATGAAATTTCGCTTAAAGCATAATAATGAAATACAATTATTAAATGAAATTACATTCAGTTCATGAGCCCATTTTCAAAATACAAAGCATGTGAGTTTCAACACAATCATTCTATGCTTCATTCCTTCTTAAGCCAGTAAGCACTACAAATTCTAAGGTTTCTCAGCCATTCAAAACACCTACTTGAAAGAATCAGTAGAAGACATTGTGCTGTCTGCAGCACATAAAACAGAAGTGAGAACAAATTGGGTTCACTCGGCCTCGGAAAGAGAAAGTGTTTCAGAGACTAACACAGACGATATAGTAGTTGCATGATGGGACTAAATATGTCCCACCTTAGAAATGTTTATATGGTCATTATTTTGTTTACTTTTTTGTCTTAACATGTTATTATATTTCTATAATTTTTACTAGTACCTGAATTTATATTGATTTGAAAAAATTCCTGTGCAACTAGAGTTTTTTTTTCATGAATTTTATTTGCTTCAAAGAGTTAAAGTAAGCTTAGAAAATTTAGGTAATGATCAAAACTAAAGCTGGAAGTAAAATAAACACCACAATTGGAAACAGACTGTAGAAAGAGACAGCTCCATGTGGAGACAGATGGTCGTGAGGTAAACTGCTTGACTTTCAACCTGAGGCTGTCCTATTAAGAACTTGGTAGGTAACTAAAGAATGGGCTGGTAAAAGTATTGTGAGCCTATATGCAGCCAAATTATTAAAAGAGGAACTTAGAGACTTTACTTATTTAGGTTCCCTAAATGACTAAACAAGTAAAGTGTCAAATAAAATGAATACACTAAGCTGTTCTATGATTACTAAAATTAACTTAAAATAGTAAAATTTAAAAGTAGATCTGAAGCACTAGCAACTCTCTGGAATGAATTATGTCTGTAAACAGACATTGAATTGTATCTGAACATTCAAGTAATATGAATTACCTGCAGTGCCTACATCAGTTCCCAGAGTAACTGTTCTTCTTGAAAAGGTGAGTCCCAAGTCCGTTAGTTTATTATCAGATAAATACCCCACAAATATAACTCTATTAGAGACGTATTCCCACTTCATTCCACCTGTCTGGTACATTGTTATAGCATACGTTGTGGTACCATTACTGGCGATGATGACTTGAAAGGTGTTGACATCTACCTATGAGACAACGATAAAGAAAACTAACTACATCATGGTTGTTTCAGAACTTTTTTTTGAAATACTCAAGACCTATACTATCTGGATAATTACTGTCTAGTTTCTGTATTCTTTGGCAAAAATACTTTTTCAGTGAGTAATATATTTGATCATGAAATAGAAGAATGGAAGGGATGGCAAGGATCCATCTTGGTAGTGAGCCAGATCTTCATGATGCAGCTAAAAGTGCTCATAACTAAAATCACAGCATGCTGATTTTCAAGTTTTTTTAGACATTATATGGAACAGCCAAAACTTTTATGTACTGGAAATGAAAGTTTAGGGATGACATCATTGTCATCTTTGTATTATTACTCATTAGTTTTATCTCAAACCTATGAAGTAATTTATTTTAATTACTTTATCATGTATATGTAAGGTGTAGTCAATAAAATAGTTTTAAGGAAAAAAGGCTGTTATTTTGGAATTTAACTAAAGAAAAAAATAAGATACTTGTCAAGGGGCTGGCAAATTTCTTGAACTGTAGGCCAAAATGGAGTCTTAAATTTTACAGAAGAGCATAATAAAATGGAAACAATTGGGTTGATTGTATGAGATAATATAAATTTATCTAAACTTCATTGATGTGATTGTCTGAAAATAGTGGAGTGTGATAAAAAACCAGATATGGCATATTTTCTTGTGGCTCATGGTTTGCCGATTTCTGGACTAGATAAACAATACCGTGTATCTTCCCAAGTCATAATGTGTTAGCATATACACAATTTTGAGTATAGGGTTAAATACTGAACAATATCATTTTATTTATATTATCTAAATGTTTACTAGTAAAACACATGGAGTAGTCATTTAGTACAATAGCATCAGACCTTATCACTGCAGTAAATACTGTTTGCATTAGAGTAGTTGCTGTTTTTACATTGCCATGAGTACCAAGAAAATGGCTTAATATTTTTCCATGTAACAATCAGCACAGTACTTGCAATAAATGTATCGCTTCCAAACGGGTAAAACTCTTTGACCTGTCAGTTAATACAATAAAAAAGTATTAAATAAAACAGAAATGATTTAATTGCCTAAGTGTCAGGATGGTATCACTTTCTGTGTCACTTTAGGTATACAACATTTTATTACCTCTTTTGTTGTCCGGTTGAAAATTTCATCTTGTTTTGGTGAAGTGAATTTATATCCTTTATTACTAACATACATTTCATACAGATGATAGTAGACATGAGAGTTATTGTAGTAAGGGTCAACTTCACTCCAGAATGGGGCAAAAATATTTTGTGATTGGGCCTGAGAATTTTTGATGCTGGGAGTCAGAGCATAGTGTGGCTCACCAAAAGTAATGGCTCCATGAAGTGAAACCTGATTTTAATAGTAAAAGTTACTTTTACATCTGTT
Source organism: Bulinus truncatus (assembly GCA_021962125.1). Taxonomy (NCBI): domain Eukaryota; kingdom Metazoa; phylum Mollusca; class Gastropoda; family Planorbidae; genus Bulinus; species Bulinus truncatus. The sequence continues at coordinate 4,285,039 of JAGDYQ010000053.1, read as the reverse complement.
TTTAATAAAATTTTATGTTTAAATACATTTATTCATTTACTTATTTAACATTTAACCCTAAATATTTTACTAATATTTTGTCGCTTTTGGTAATTGAAAGAGTAATGATGAAGTATTTAAGCTGCATTTTAAATTTAAAAAAAATAGAGACAACATAATTAATATCATTAAATAAATATGATCAAGATGATAGAAAGACATGACTTTGTCTAAGGAGTAATTCCACATGATCCTCTAGAAGTGCTTTATAGCTGTATAGACGATATCACAGAGTCATTGACTTACTGATGATCTCAGTAATTTGTTAAAATCAAAACAGCTATTTATAATAATTTTTTTTCTTATATTACATTTTATTTATACTGTTTATGTACAAATTTAATCATCCAATAGGTAAGTTTTTTTTATTTCATCTGATGTAATTTAGAATTTTAGGGTGTCTAATAGTTTGTTTATATTCTTGTCATTTTTTATGGATTAAATTTAGTCATAAAAAAAATTCCCTCTGTATTACTGAGCAGAAAATATTTTTTATATGCATCTAACAAATCTGAATTTTCAATTTTAAAAATGTCTGGTTAAAAGATTTACAAAATCTGTACATGATAAAATCATGTTAATTTGGTACAATTGTACATTCAATGCATTAAGACTTTTAAGACTAAAAAACATAAAGAAATAAATTAATTTAAAAAAAACTTACATGAGCAAATTTGTGTAGTTTGGTACCAAAAGGAATCCCACTGCTAAAAAGAATAATTTCACTATGCACATCTAATTGTTGTTGAACAATGGCATCTCCAATTTCTTCCCCATAGTAATACAAATCTAAGATTATAAAAAAGTGATAATTTAAGATACACTGGACATCATTTATCTTAAAGTAATAGATTTGTTGTAGTAAAAAAATATGGATTCCCAAAAAAAAAAAAAACATTGATGTTAGGATATGATTGATAAATTTGGGGATTAATTACAGCATATTTTTTTTCAGTTACATTTAAAGCAAAGAGAAATAGAAAATTAATAATAAATGAATCAATCATAAATTGAGAATAAATAAAAAAAATTAGTAATAAACGTATCACATACCTCTTTGAAGCAACTGATCTAAAGAAAAAAAAATTTTGATGTTATTTATTACCATCACAAATTTGTGAAAATATACATAAATGGCTTAAAAAAAACCAACATTAGATATAAATACAACCAGTTTTTATCATAAGTTTTAACAATTAGTTTTTACAAAAGAAAGAGGAAAGAAAAATATAAAAGACAATTGTATAAACATTTTTTGACATAAATTTTAAAACTAATAATTCACCTTTTTATGTTATTAATATCATATATTTTCTAATAATAAAAAAAAATACAAAAACAACTTATGTACTTAGGCAAATATTTGATGATTGGTCTCTTAAAGATCCAACTGGACAGTCACAGTAAAAACTTCCTTGAGTGTTAATGCAAACTTCATTTCTTAAAGATGTACAGACACTAGTTATCAAACATTCATCAACATCATCATCACAAGTAGGTCCAGTCCATCCATGTATACATGCACAGAATCCATTAGTTTTATCACATTTTGAGTTGAACTTATTACATTTGCATTGTTGCAAGCAGTCTTTGCCAAAGTAATTTTCAATACAAGCTGTTTTTTTTAATCATTTAAAAAATTGGTAGGCTTTTAAATATTTTATAAATTAGAACATAACTATTGTAAAATAGACTAAAAATATTCTTTGTAAGATCTAAAAAAAGAAAAAAAGAACTAATAAAAAAAAAAGATCTAAGATTAACATCCAACCTTGACATTCGGCCAAAGTATTATCTTTGTAGTAACCTGAATGACAAAGACATTCATATCCACTAACAGTATTGTTGCAGTCTGAGTTTGATGAGCAATTATAGAGACTGTTGTTGGAACATTCATTTACATCATCATTGCATGTAGGGCCCTGCCAGTTGGTTTTACACAAACATAATCCCGATGTTGAATCACAGCTTATTGTGTTACTTGTGTTACAGGAGCATGCTAGAAAATGAATAACAAATTTAATACCTGAGGTTTTTTGCTTTTTTTAGTAAGACTTTTTTAAGTAGCACATTGTTCTAAAATTAAAGTTTTCCTAGCACCTAGAAAAACACTGCAAAACCATCTACCCACCAATTGGATGTATGTTTTTTCTTTAAAAACCAGAGAGAAGAAAAAGAATTTTAAATATTTTTTTTTCTTTTAATTGTCCAAAAAAAACAACTAGCTTTTCTGCTTCAAAAAAAATGTTACAATTAAAATGTTTTATTTTCATTTCTAAAAGAAAAACGAATCTATGGCATATAATTTACTTTTACAATTTAAGCATATATAAATTAATAAAATTTAGAAATAACAGCATACCCTCGCATTTGTCCATGGTGATATTTCTATAGAAGTCTGACTGACAAAGACATTCATATCCTCCTACAGTATTGTTGCAGTATGAGTTTGATGAGCAATTATAGAGACTGTTGTTGGAACATTCATTTACATCATCATTGCATGTAGAGCCCTGCCAGTTGGTTTTACACAAACAAAATCCAGATGTTGAATCACAGCTTACTGTGTTACTTGTGTTACAGAAGCATGCTAAAAAATGAACAAGAAATTTAATACCTGAGGTTTTTTGCTTTTTTTTAATAAGACTTTTTAAAGTAGCACATTGTTCTAAAATTAAAGTTTTCCTAGCACCTAGATAAACACTGCAAAATCATCCACCCACCAATGGGATGTATGTTTTTTCATTAAAAACCAGAGAGAAGAAAAAGAATTTTTAAATATTTTTTTTTAAATTTAGGGGTACAAAAAAAACTACATATTTCTTCTTCAAAAAAAATGTTACAATTAAAATGTTTTGTTTTCATTTCTTAAAGAAAAAAAAATTTATGGCATATAATTTACTTTTACAATTTAAGCATATATCAATTAATAAAATTTAGAAATAAAAGCATACTCTCGCATTTGTCCATGGTGATATTTCTATAGAAGTCTGACTGACAAAGACATTCATATCCTCCAACAGTATTGTTGCAGTATGAGTTTGATGAGCAATTATAGAGACTGTTGTTGGAACATTCATTTACATCATCATTGCATGTAGAGCCCTGCCAGTTGGTTTTACACAAACAAAATCCAGATGTTGAATCACAGCTTACTGTGTTACTTGTGTTACAGAAGCATGCTAAAAAATGAACAAGAAATTTAATACCTGAGGTTTTTTGCTTTTTTTTAGTAAGACTTTTAAAAGTAGCACATTGTTCTAAAATTAAAGTTTTCCTAGCACCTAGATAAACACTGCAAAATCATCCACCCACCAATGGGATGTATGTTTTTTCATTAAAAACCAGAGAGAAGAAAAAGAATTTTTAAATATTTTTTTTTAAATTTAGGGTTACAAAAAAACTACATATTTCTTCTTCAAAAAAAATGTTACAATTAAAATGTTTTGTTTTCATTTCTAAAAGAAAAACGAATCTATGGCATATAATTTACTTTTACAATTTAAGCATATATAAATTAATAAAATTTAGAAATAACAGCATACCCTTGCATTTGTCCATGGTGATATTTCTATAAAAGTCTGACTGACAAAGACATTCATATCCTCCAACAGTATTGTTGCAGTATGAGTTTGATGAGCAATTATAGAGACTGTTGTTGGAACATTCATTTACATCATCATTGCATGTAGAGCCCTGCCAGTTGGTTTTACACAAACAAAATCCAGATGTTGAATCACAGCTTACTGTGTTACTTGTGTTACAGAAGCATGCTAAAAAATGAACAAGAAATTTAATACCTGAGGTTTTTTGCTTTTTTTTAGTAAGACTTTTAAAAGTAGCACATTGTTCTAAAATTAAAGTTTTCCCAGCACCTAGATAAACACTGCAAAATCATCCACCCACCAATGGGATGTATGTTTTTTCATTAAAAACCAGAGAGAAGAAAAAGAATTTTTAAATATTTTTTTTTAAATTTAGGGGTACAAAAAAAACTACATATTTCTTCTTCAAAAAAAAATGTTACAATTAAAATGTTTTGTTTTCATTTCTAAAAAAGAAAAACGAATCTATGGCATATAATTTACTTTTACAATTTAAGCATATATAAATTAATAAAATTTAGAAATAACAGCATACCCTCGCATTTGTCCATGGTGATATTTCTATAGAAGTCTGACTGACAAAGACATTCATATCCTCCTACAGTATTGTTGCAGTATGAGTTTGATGAGCAATTATAGAGACTGTTGTTGGAACATTCATTTACATCATCATTGCATGTAGAGCCCTGCCAGTTGGTTTTACACAAACAAAATCCAGATGTTGAATCACAGCTTACTGTGTTACTTGTGTTACAGAAGCATGCTAAAAAATGAACAAGAAATTTAATACCTGAGGTTTTTTGCTTTTTTTTAATAAGACTTTTTAAAGTAGCACATTGTTCTAAAATTAAAGTTTTCCTAGCACCTAGATAAACACTGCAAAATCATCCACCCACCAATGGGATGTATGTTTTTTCATTAAAAACCAGAGAGAAGAAAAAGAATTTTTAAATATTTTTTTTTAAATTTAGGGGTACAAAAAAAACTACATATTTCTTCTTCAAAAAAAATGTTACAATTAAAAGGTTTTGTTTTCATTTCTAAAAGAAAAACGAATCTATGGCATATAATTTACTTTTACAATTTAAGCATATATCAATTAATAAAATTTAGAAATAAAAGCATACTCTCGCATTTGTCCATGGTGATATTTCTATAGAAGTCTGACTGACAAAGACATTCATATCCTCCAACAGTATTGTTGCAGTATGAGTTTGATGAGCAATTATAGAGACTGTTGTTGGAACATTCATTTACATCATCATTGCATGTAGAGCCCTGCCAGTTGGTTTTACACAAACAAAATCCAGATGTTGAATCACAGCTTACTGTGTTACTTGTGTTACAGAAGCATGCTAAAAAATGAACAAGAAATTTAATACCTGAGGTTTTTTGCTTTTTTTTAGTAAGACTTTTAAAAGTAGCACATTGTTCTAAAATTAAAGTTTTCCTAGCACCTAGATAAACACTGCAAAATCATCCACCCACCAATGGGATGTATGTTTTTTCATTAAAAACCAGAGAGAAGAAAAGAATTTTTAAATATTTTTTTAAATTTAGGGTTACAAAAAAACTACATATTTCTTCTTCAAAAAAAATGTTACAATTAAAATGTTTTGTTTTCATTTCTAAAAGAAAAACGAATCTATGGCATATAATTTACTTTTACAATTTAAGCATATATAAATTAATAAAATTTAGAAATAACAGCATACCCTTGCATTTGTCCATGGTGATATTTCTATAAAAGTCTGACTGACAAAGACATTCATATCCTCCAACAGTATTGTTGCAGTATGAGTTTGATGAGCAATTATAGAGACTGTTGTTGGAACATTCATTTACATCATCATTGCATGTAGAGCCCTGCCAGTTGGTTTTACACAAACAAAATCCAGATGTTGAATCACAGCTTACTGTGTTACTTGTGTTACAGAAGCATGCTAAAAAATGAACAAGAAATTTAATACCTGAGGTTTTTTGCTTTTTTTTAGTACGACTTTTAAAAGTAGCACATTGTTCTAAAATTAAAGTTTTCCCAGCACCTAGATAAACACTGCAAAATCATCCACCCACCAATGGGATGTATGTTTTTTCATTAAAAACCAGAGAGAAGAAAAAGAATTTTTAAATATTTTTTTTAAATTTAGGGGTACAAAAAAAACTACATATTTCTTCTTCAAAAAAAATGTTACAATTAAAATGTTTTGTTTTCATTTCTAAAAGAAAAACGAATCTATGGCATATAATTTACTTTTACAATTTAAGCATATATAAATTAATAAAATTTAGAAATAACAGCATACCCTCGCATTTGTCCATGGTGATATTTCTATAGAAGTCTGACTGACAAAGACATTCATATCCTCCTACAGTATTGTTGCAGTATGAGTTTGATGAGCAATTATAGAGACTGTTGTTGGAACATTCATTTACATCATCATTGCATGTAGAGCCCTGCCAGTTGGTTTTACACAAACAAAATCCAGATGTTGAATCACAGCTTACTGTGTTACTTGTGTTACAGAAGCATGCTAAAAAATGAACAAGAAATTTAATACCTGAGGTTTTTTGCTTTTTTTTAATAAGACTTTTTAAAGTAGCACATTGTTCTAAAATTAAAGTTTTCCTAGCACCTAGATAAACACTGCAAAATCATCCACCCACCAATGGGATGTATGTTTTTTCATTAAAAACCAGAGAGAAGAAAAAGAATTTTTAAATATTTTTTTTTAAATTTAGGGGTACAAAAAAAACTACATATTTCTTCTTCAAAAAAAATGTTACAATTAAAATGTTTTGTTTTCATTTCTTAAAGAAAAAAAAATTTATGGCATATAATTTACTTTTACAATTTAAGCATATATAAATTAATAAAATTTAGAAATAACAGCATACCCTCGCATTTCTCTATGGTGATATTTCTATAGAAGTCTGACTGACAAAGACATTCATATCCTCCTACAGTATTGTTGCAGTATGAGTTTGATGAACAATTATAGAGACTGTTGTTGGAACATTCATTTACATCATCATTGCATGTAGAGCCCTGCCAGTTGGTTTTACACAAACAAAATCCAGATGTTGAATCACAGCTTACTGTGTTACTTGTGTTACAGAAGCATGCTAAAAAATGAACAAGATATTTAATACTTGAGGTTTTTTGTTTTTTTTTAGTAAGACTTTTAAAAGTAGCACATTGTTCTAAAATTAAAGTTTTCCTAGCACCTAGATAAACACTGCAAAATCATCCACCCACCAATGGGATGTATGTTTTTTCATTAAAAACCAGAGAGAAGAAAAAGAATTTTTAAATATTTTTTTTTAAATTTAGGGGTACAAAAAAAACTACATATTTCTTCTTCAAAAAAAATGTTACAATTAAAAGGTTTTGTTTTCATTTCTAAAAGAAAAACGAATCTATGGCATATAATTTACTTTTACAATTTAAGCATATATAAATTAATAAAATTTAGAAATAACAGCATACCCTCGCATTTGTCCATGGTAATATTTCTATAGAAGTCTGACTGACAAAGACATTCATATCCTCCAACAGTATTGTTGCAGTATGAGTTTGATGAGCAATTATAGAGACTGTTGTTGGAACATTCATTTACATCATCATTGCATGTAGAGCCCTGCCAGTTGGTTTTACACAAACAAAATCCAGATGTTGAATAACAGCTTACTGTGTTACTTGTGTTACAGAAGCATGCTAAAAAATGAACAAGAAATTTAATACCTGAGGTTTTTTGCTTTTTTTTAGTAAGACTTTTAAAAGTAGCACATTGTTCTAAAATTAAAGTTTTCCTAGCACCTAGATAAACACTGCAAAATCATCCACCCACCAATAGGATGTATGTTTTTTCATTAAAAACCAGAGAGAAGAAAAAGAATTTTTAAATATTTTTTTTTAAATTTAGGGGTACAAAAAAAACTACATATTTCTTGTTCAAAAAAAATGTTACAATTAAAATGTTTTGTTTTCATTTCTAAAAGAAAAACGAATCTATGGCATATAATTTACTTTTACAATTTAAGCATATATCAATTAATAAAATTTAGAAATAAAAGCATACTCTCGCATTTGTCCATGGTGATATTTCTATAGAAGTCTGACTGACAAAGACATTTATATCCTCCAACAGTATTGTTGCAGTATGAGTTTGATGAGCACTTATAGAGACTGTTGTTGGAACATTCATTTACATCATCATTGCATGTAGAGCCCTGCCAGTTGGTTTTACACAAACAAAATCCAGATGTTGAATCACAGCTTACTGTGTTACTTGTGTTACAGAAGCATGCTAAAAAATGAACAAGAAATTTAATACCTGAGGTTTTTTGCTTTTTTTTAGTAAGACTTTTAAAAGTAGCACATTGTTCTAAAATTAAAGTTTTCCTAGCACCTAGATAAACACTGCAAAATCATCCACCCACCAATGGGATGTATGTTTTTTCATTAAAAACCAGAGAGAAGAAAAAGAATTTTTAAATATTTTTTTTTAAATTTAGGGTTACAAAAAAACTACATATTTCTTCTTCAAAAAAAATGTTACAATTAAAATGTTTTGTTTTCATTTCTAAAAGAAAAACGAATCTATGGCATATAATTTACTTTTACAATTTAAGCATATATCAATTAATAAAATTTAGAAATAACAGCATACCCTTGCATTTGTCCATGGTGATATTTCTATAAAAGTCTGACTGACAAAGACATTCATATCCTCCAACAGTATTGTTGCAGTATGAGTTTGATGAGCAATTATAGAGACTGTTGTTGGAACATTCATTTACATCATCATTGCATGTAGAGCCCTGCCAGTTGGTTTTACACAAACAAAATCCAGATGTTGAATCACAGCTTACTGTGTTACTTGTGTTACAGAAGCATGCTAAAAAATGAACAAGAAATTTAATACCTGAGGTTTTTTGCTTTTTTTTAGTAAGACTTTTAAAAGTAGCACATTGTTCTAAAATTAAAGTTTTCCCAGCACCTAGATAAACACTGCAAAATCATCCACCCACCAATGGGATGTATGTTTTTTCATTAAAAACCAGAGAGAAGAAAAAGAATTTTTAAATATTTTTTTTTAAATTTAGGGGTACAAAAAAAACTACATATTTCTTCTTCAAAAAAAATGTTACAATTAAAATGTTTTGTTTTCATTTCTAAAAGAAAAACGAATCTATGGCATATAATTTACTTTTACAATTTAAGCATATATAAATTAATAAAATTTAGAAATAACAGCATACCCTCGCATTTGTCCATGGTAATATTTCTATAGAAGTCTGACTGACAAAGACATTCATATCCTCCTACAGTATTGTTGCAGTATGAGTTTGATGAGCAATTATAGAGACTGTTGTTGGAACATTCATTTACATCATCATTGCATGTAGAGCCCTGCCAGTTGGTTTTACACAAACAAAATCCAGATGTTGAATCACAGCTTACTGTGTTACTTGTGTTACAGAAGCATGCTAAAAAATGAACAAGAAATTTAATACCTGAGGTTTTTTGCTTTTTTTTAGTAAGACTTTTAAAAGTAGCACATTGTTCTAAAATTAAAGTTTTCCTAGCACCTAGATAAACACTGCAAAATCATCCACCCACCAATGGGATGTATGTTTTTTCATTAAAAACCAGAGAGAAGAAAAAGAATTTTTAAATATTTTTTTTTAAATTTAGGGTTACAAAAAAACTACATATTTCTTCTTCAAAAAAAATGTTACAATTAAAATGTTTTGTTTTCATTTCTAAAAGAAAAACGAATCTATGGCATATAATTTACTTTTACAATTTAAGCATATATAAATTAATAAAATTTAGAAATAACAGCATACCCTTGCATTTGTCCATGGTGATATTTCTATAAAAGTCTGACTGACAAAGACATTCATATCCTCCAACAGTATTGTTGCAGTATGAGTTTGATGAGCAATTATAGAGACTGTTGTTGGAACATTCATTTACATCATCATTGCATGTAGAGCCCTGCCAGTTGGTTTTACACAAACAAAATCCAGATGTTGAATCACAGCTTACTGTGTTACTTGTGTTACAGAAGCATGCTAAAAAATGAACAAGAAATTTAATACCTGAGGTTTTTTGCTTTTTTTTAGTACGACTTTTAAAAGTAGCACATTGTTCTAAAATTAAAGTTTTCCCAGCACCTAGATAAACACTGCAAAATCATCCACCCACCAATGGGATGTATGTTTTTTCATTAAAAACCAGAGAGAAGAAAAAGAATTTTTAAATATTTTTTTTTAAATTTAGGGGTACAAAAAAAACTACATATTTCTTCTTCAAAAAAAATGTTACAATTAAAATGTTTTGTTTTCATTTCTAAAAGAAAAACGAATCTATGGCATATAATTTACTTTTACAATTTAAGCATATATAAATTAATAAAATTTAGAAATAACAGCATACCCTCGCATTTGTCCATGGTGATATTTCTATAGAAGTCTGACTGACAAAGACATTCATATCCTCCTACAGTATTGTTGCAGTATGAGTTTGATGAGCAATTATAGAGACTGTTGTTGGAACATTCATTTACATCATCATTGCATGTAGAGCCCTGCCAGTTGGTTTTACACAAACAAAATCCAGATGTTGAATCACAGCTTACTGTGTTACTTGTGTTACAGAAGCATGCTAAAAAATGAACAAGAAATTTAATACCTGAGGTTTTTTGCTTTTTTTTAGTAAGACTTTTAAAAGTAGCACATTGTTCTAAAATTAAAGTTTTCCCTGCACCTAGATAAACACTGCAAAATCATCCACCCACCAATGGGATGTATGTTTTTTCATTAAAAACCAGAGAGAAGAAAAAGAATTTTTAAATATTTTTTTTTAAATTTAGGGGTACAAAAAAAACTACATATTTCTTCTTCAAAAAAAATGTTACAATTAAAATGTTTTGTTTTCATTTCTAAAAGAAAAACGAATCTATGGCATATAATTTACTTTTACAATTTAAGCATATATAAATTAATAAAATTTAGAAATAACAGCATACCCTCGCATTTGTCCATGGTAATATTTCTATAGAAGTCTGACTGACAAAGACATTCATATCCTCCTACAGTATTGTTGCAGTATGAGTTTGATGAGCAATTATAGAGACTGTTGTTGGAACATTCATTTACATCATCATTGCATGTAGAGCCCTGCCAGTTGGTTTTACACAAACAAAATCCAGATGTTGAATCACAGCTTACTGTGTTACTTGTGTTACAGAAGCATGCTAAAAAATGAACAAGAAATTTAATACCTGAGGTTTTTTGCTTTTTTTTAGTAAGACTTTTAAAAGTAGCACATTGTTCTAAAATTAAAAGTTTTCCCTGCACCTAGATAAACACTGCAAAATCATCCACCCACCAATGGGATGTATGTTTTTTCATTAAAAACCAGAGAGAAGAAAAAGAATTTTTAAATATTTTTTTAAATTTAGGGGTACAAAAAAAACTACATATTTCTTCTTCAAAAAAAATGTTACAATTAAAATGTTTTGTTTTCATTTCTAAAAGAAAAACGAATCTATGGCATATAATTTACTTTTACAATTTAAGCATATATAAATTAATAAAATTTAGAAATAACAGCATACCCTCGCATTTGTCCATATGGTAATATTTCTATAGAAGTCTGACTGACAAAGACATTCATATCCTCCTACAGTATTGTTGCAGTATGAGTTTGATGAGCAATTATAGAGACTGTTGTTGGAACATTCATTTACATCATCATTGCATGTAGAGCCCTGCCAGTTGGTTTTACACAAACAAAATCCAGATGTTGAATCACAGCTTACTGTGTTACTTGTGTTACAGAAGCATGCTAAAAAATGAACAAGAAATTTAATACCTGAGGTTTTTTGCTTTTTTTAGTAAGACTTTTAAAAGTAGCACATTGTTCTAAAATTAAAGTTTTCCCAGCACCTAGATAAACACTGCAAAATCATCCACCCACCAATGGGATGTATGTTTTTTCATTAAAAACCAGAGAGAAGAAAAAGAATTTTTAAATATTTTTTTTTAAATTTAGGGAATACAAAAAAAAAACTACATATTTCTTCTTCAAAAAAAAAATGTTACAATTAAAAGGTTTTGTTTTCATTTCTAAAAGAAA
>JAGDYQ010000053.1:4243150-4272743 GCA_021962125.1 Bulinus truncatus | reverse complement strand
AAAAAATATCAATTAAAAGTAAACGCCCTCAATGTAAACTAACGAAAGCAAAAGCATAGAAAACATGCAGTTTCACTGGCAATGAAAATCTCAACTTAAGATCGATTAGAAAACGGGTTTTTACGTTTGAGTGAATTCACTACTTGTGCCAAAAAGAAAACTGAAACCCGTTTGGTGCGATTTATGTGAAACTATCTCTTTTTTGGTTAAAGTCATGCGATTTTAGAAAATGGATGAATCTATCCCTATTTTTACCATGTTTATATAGTTTTTCTTTTATGTCTTTAATTTATAGGGCATCTTTGTAGAACGCATGCCCCCCCCCCCAAAGATAACTGAATATATATATATACACATACGAAATATGAAATTAATGCTTACATTTTTCACTAATCTTTTACCAAATATGAACATTTTAAGCATGAAGAAATGTATTTACTAATATTGAAGTTTACACATTGTTTCTACAGATTTAACAACAATGCTAACTACATTCTTAACTTTTCCTACTACAACTACAACATTGGCACCAGGCAAGTATTTTTTTTTTTTTTGTTTTTCCTGCCACATTTTATTAAAAGTCATTTTTGTGAAATCCGTTATAATTCAGACTTCATATTGAAGAAATATTAATCAGTGAATCGGCTTCTCTGATATTTTACCTTCACGAAACTATTTCTGGTAGTAATTTTTATTTCATATAGTTTTTTTGTTTTATTCGTGGACTTTAGAACATCAAATTATTTTCACATTTTCAGAAATCGGCCATACACTGTTGATTTTAACTAATATAAGAAGAAAAAAAGGTCTTTTTTATTAAGCAATATCTAAACAGGAAGTACTGTTGTATATTCCACCTCCATATTATGCATGTCCTGACTATGGGTCGAATTCCACGTCCTGACTGTATGTAGGGTGGGGCAAAAACTGACAAATTTTGGAGTTAAGGTCTCAGACAAACCAAAACCAGTGATCCATATGAAAGTAAAAGCGAAGACAAAACAGTTTTATTTTCTGTATAACCGTTTTCTAGCAACTCTGTCTTTAAAAAAAAAACGCAATTAAATGTATTCTGAAAATATAACGCTGCTGAACAGAGTGAATTATTAACAATGTTAATGGTTCTTAAAATCAAACACAACATATTCAACAACAACAATCTTTAGTAAAATAAAAAAAAGTTATTTGCAACAGTACAGCAGTTCATATGTGAAATTAGTGCAGAAAGTCTGCCTTTGTTTCTATTGTTGGCACGTCCGATCTTTATTTCTTCCTTTGAATAATAGCACCATGGCGCCTATCATGTCCGTATACTTTGCCACAAACTGCTGTGACATCGTTGATGTTTCTTTCAACATCTTGCAAAAAAAAAAAAACAAAAGAATGGCATGGAAAGTGAGGTAGAATCGCCTGGCCGTAACTGGCAATATCTTCGGCAGTGATGTCCTGCAGCAGTGGAGGTGAATCAAACTCGACCAGTTCCCAGTTAACCATGCTAATGTACGACTCAGTTGAAAAGTTTATTATAATTGTTCTTGTCAAAACGAACAGAATCTTACACGTGTCACTTAAGTGAGTACTTCGAGCCAGCAACACTTTTTCGTATGCAAATTTTCTAATTTTTTTCGTCTTTGTCGCCAACAGCCGCCAACAAGATATTTTCTGGATTACATAAGTAGCTGTTGTTTTGAAGCAATGGAGCCACAACAGCCTGATCACTTGTGTCAAGTGTTTGGTACAGTGAAATCATAAAGAAGTTCTTGGCTCCATCCTGGCAGCTTGGATGAGATTTGATGCAAAACCACGATGGAGCATAAAAATTCAGTATGAACTTCACAATTCGTTGAAGGTCGACAGAAGGACTCTGTTCATAGGCATACAACCTGAGTATTCGGTTAGCTTTAGTTAACCATCTGGCATGACCAGCACTACAACCACTTTGAATAAGCAGACACATTTTCAGTAAATACTGCTGATCTGTACTTAGAGCTTTCATCACCTCGTTTTCAACCTCAACAACAGAACCTGAAACTGGAGACAAATCGATGATTGATTTCTGTTGGGGACCAAATTCCAGCATGCTTGCTATCTGTCCTTCTGAAGTCTTTGGACCAGTGGTCTTCCCATCAACGACTTCTATTAGCTTCCTTAAAGGCAATTTGTCGGCATGCAAAAAACAAACCAACCACTGAAGTGGCCTTCGTAGCTGAAGTTCAAGTTGTCTGATTACACCATTATGTTTACCAGTATTTATTGGTGTTCCATCACAAACAACTGCTTGTAAAGTTAGTTCCGACTTGCTGCTTGTAACCACTGACATAATTTCTCTGGAAATGTCCTTGGACAACATGTTCAACAAAGCTGCGGGTATGAAATGATACTAAGATGTAGTGCTCTTTGACTTTGCGACGAGTAGACCCAGTATGCTTAAGAGTGACATCAATCTTGCCATCAATAATAACAAGTGAACATTCGTCTTTTATATTTTTTCATTAATTTTACCGTCATTGGAAATTTTTTTACGGGGGCCTAGAAGCGGCACATTTTAATACCCACAAATATTTATAGTGAAAATAAAATAAAAACTCAAAAAGCTTACATAATAATAGAAATGTAAACAATTATCATTTAGCTGTACAATTATACCAAACATAAATATGATAACTATTCTAGATGCATTTCGTTAATATTAGTTGGCGCTTTAAGGTTAATATTCATAAAATGTACTATAAGAACTGTATTTTTCAAATACCTCTAGACATGAAAATAACACATAAACATGAATTGTTAAATTGATCACTAAATGAGGGAAGCATCTATTTATAATAGTCTGACAGAGACAACAGCAGTTTGCCCCACTCTACAGTATAGCTGTCCCTTCAACTCCACTTTGTCGACATAGAAGTGGCTTTTGTGGTTGTTTATCTGGGCGATCACTACAAGCCCAGCGCCTAGAGGGGAGAGACACAATTACCGAGCAGTAAAAAACGTAACACTAGGCCCTTCCCATGTCCCCACGTACTGACAGTGTTCCCTACCTGTAAGTGTAAGGTCACCTACGATCAACAACGTGCCTGACCTTTACTGACCCACATATTTTCTTCCTTGGATAAGTCACCATTACACACAGCTCTCTATACAAAACTCTCTGTACATATGGGGTTATGGCGCTTGTTGCATTTATTTTTTTTTTGCATGTCAGATACTTAAATATGTAAACAATAATACATTGGCGAGTTTGTTTGGTTCAGAGATCATTTTGACGCCGATTACTTCATTACTACATACGCTGTTGTTTTATTCGTTCAGCATCAAATGCAACAAATCTTGTGACACAAAAAAAAAAAAAAACAATAGTTTCAATTATATTCGCAAACCATATTATTTTAAAGGAAATCTGAATTATTTATTTACAAAATACAATTACCATTTCTATATGTCCATTGTACTGTTTGGAGAATGATTCTTGTAAACTTGTCCTTAGGCACAACATTCAATGACGTCGAGCTGAGATAAATATCGGCTTTGTTTAATACCATGAGTCTCGTATACAATACATGATAGTCTCATTTACAGACACATTTGTTAGGCTAGGCTCCAGGGCATCTCGCAATGCAGAGTGTCGACCATGGTCGAGGCTTAAACCAAGTGATGGAGACTCACCATTAGGAAAACGTAATACTCAAATTATTTGATGCATTGTATAACCTTAATTTTACAGAGGTCACGGTGATTGCAAAGACTGCCAGAATAGACATAAATGTTTCGGGGGTAAATTTCTCGGAAAAGACAAGTGCCCCCTACACCACTCTGTTGGCGAATGTCAACGATGGGGTAAGTATGGATACTTTGTGCACAAAGTTTAGCTTTCTGTTGATCTAAATAGGGATAAATTGTAAGTACGCAGCATTTAATTATCGGAGCTTGACAACCATCACGTTAGCTGTTGTTTTTTCATTATGAAACTAATTTCGGAAATATATTTGTTTATCAAGGCGTAAGCAGCCGATGCAGCGATAACGGTACCTCATTGCAAAATGGTATGGAAATTGAGCTTGGGGGGGGGTCCCATGACCACCCCTAGCCCTACAAATTTAACAAGAGAGCCTCCAATTTATGTTCGTCACTATTTGCAAGCCCTTGGGTTGGTTTTTGTGTGGCGATCTAAGTTTGGTCAGACATCTCTCCCTGTTTGAGGTTGTCCCAGCCCTAGAAAAAATCAATTCTAATATAATCATTATTTTTATCACCTTCATTTATTCATCTCCAAAAAAAAATACAGTTTTACAATGTCTGATACTACATGGGCCGGAATAATCACAAACCGGCTGTTTGAGTCTCCTATGTATTTGTGATTATTGTATGATTATGATTCTTTAAGTAGTGTATTCTCTTTAATTCCAAATTGTTACATGTCAACCAGAAAACACTTAATGTATTTCGACTGACATTTTTGAGGAGCTATAATAAAATGCCTTTAAGGAATAAAAAAATCCATTTTTTTTGCAGCTTCATGATAAGTTCAAAAATATTCTTGGTTTTCTAAAAGTATCACTTTACAGATATGAGTGTAAATAAGAAATTCACAACCATTTTTGGAATAGTCAAATTATATTAATTTATTTTGTGCAAGCCTCCTTGAGATTACCTGTGAGTGTGTGTGTATGTGAGCAGTAGGGTTAGTACTTTTTACATTTTTTTTTCAGAATCTTATTTTACATGGCATTTTTTTTAATGAACAATTGTGAACAAAATATGAAAATAATATTAATTTGGCTTTTTCACTCAAAAAAACCTTCCCCACCAACGCCATTTTGTGTTTACAAATAAGAAGCGTTTTTCAATAAAATTACTTCTTTATGGATTGCGCATTAACAAATATTTAATTACATTAATAGGGTATTTTTTACCTCCATGTCACAAATGAAACAAAATAAAACGCATCAAAAAGTTTATTTTGAATTTTAAGTGCACTGTTTGAATGTATTATGCGTCTACTGCAACTGTACCAAAAATAATCAAATCTGATACCTTTGTTTGGTAATTGTCACGAGTGGTCTGCTTGGAATTTGGAAAGTCTGCTTGGTTGATTTGAGAATATTGTAATCTTTTATTTCAATTTCATTCAACTGTAATCGTCTGTTTGTAATTAATTTTGTAGGAAAGCAAATTTGTCAACAAATAAAGCTTGTAAAGTTTTAAAAATAATAAGCGAACACTCTCCCAATATTGAGCTCCTTCGCAGTCAGGAGTGTATAAGGCAACCTATAAAGAAGCAGATTTGTTGAAGTTGCAGTTTATAAAAACAGCTTCCAAAATTTTGAATGATGCATACATGTTTAAGCAGAAAAAAAATACCAAGGAGAATAAAACAAGTTGTTTTACTGAAAAACGTTGAAAAAGAAATTCAATTAGCCATTATTGTCTCTGACAAATGGAAAAGCAGAGACAATATTTACAGCGAATAGGCTGTTCTAGCTGAATACAAAACTCTATTCATGTATTCGAGTAGTTATTTACGATACAAGGAATACAAATTTTAGTAGCAAAAATGGTGTGTAGTACACAAACTGCAAAATTGCTGTCAACAGAACAGTGGACAAATCCCTCAGTACATAGGCTGCCAGCTTCATATTTTAGGCCTAGTACTCAGGCATGCCTATGGATTCTGTTTTCGGCAGGAAACGTCTAATCCAAGCATTTCTTATCCATTTGTTGCTGAAATTGGCGCAAATTACGAGGTCGCAAAGAGTCACTTGATTCTCCACAGATAGTATTTCAGAAATCTCATGTAGGAAAACAAAAGATGGAAAGACGACATGAAGTTTCTTACATCATTTGACTCAAGTATCACTATTACGAGCGAAATAAAACCTTTCCAGTAATTCGCTCAAAGAGACTGAAGGCTTTAAGTAATGCTCGTTGGAATTCAAGTGTAATACTGCGCTACTGGCATTCATTCTATTCCGGAAAATGAAATGAGAAATTTGAACAAGTATTTAATTTCTTAGCTTGAGGACATGCATGGTCTGAAGTATGGTTTTCAGATCCAAGGGACTGGAAAATAGGAAAAAGAGATTTTAGCACCTGCTTTGAATAGATACACTGAAGCAGAAAGATGCTTCTTGAGGCACTGGGTCTGTGAAGATTAAGCAATACCTGGTATTGAACGAAGTAAAGGCTATGCAGAAAGAGCTATACAAATGATACTTTTACGATGTTGTTCCATGTTGTGAGACTTCAAAGACACTATTAACTGTTTTATTCTCACTAATGATGATCATAAAACTTAATTTATGTTTCCTATGCTGCCCTTTATTATCATTTCATATTTTGGACATCTCTATACTCATGCTTACATGCATTGCACTTGTTGTTCTTATGTAACTTTCCATTACAGTGTTGTGTTATATATATATATTAATATATAATATTCGTTTTATGGTTTGGTGGGGAAGGTTTTTCAAATATTTTCAGAAAAGGTTATTTGTGTCATAATACTCTCATTAAAAGTCACCTTTTCTTGCCATGTAAATATCAGGTTACAAAAAAGTCATAACCCTAGTGAGCAGTGTGTTTACAAACCCAACAGATTCTGTATGTATCCATGCTAGTGAAAATGTATTCTACCTATAAAAGATATCTATCCAGGCATAAAAGATATGTTTGAAATGTATTATAATTGATAATTTGAAGCTATCTATTCAGGCTTACATATATTGTTTTCAATGTATCATTTAGGCCAGGAAGTCTTGTTGTAGATTACAATGTAGAAGTGAATACAACATTAAATGCACAGCCAGAACAAAATATTACTTCAGAGATAACTTCAAATCCAGCTATCATAATTGCAGGACAAACATATTCTGTAGTTACAGGTAACATTTTGTTTTAACTTGAGATACTTTTATTTTCTTTGATTTTTTAGAGCAGTGGATCTCAAAGTGCGGGTCATGATTAGCAACTCTTTTTTCTCTTATGTTACAAGAACAAATCAGGGGGACAAATGGTCTTGAGGTAAAGCGCTCAACTGTCAACTTGGATGTACCTGGTTCAATCTTCAGTGAGAACCAAGGAAATTTTACAGGTCTTGGCTTAAGTTCCCCCGTATATGTCTCCATGGCCATTGCACTACCAACTATGGTGGGGATGAAAGAAGGGCACCATAAAACCCGTCCCATTAGTGGTTTATAGGTTCTAAGAGATTTCATCTCATCCTAACAGGGACTTCACAACATATCAGAAACGTAATTAAGGGACATCAATAAATAAAGTTATAGTGAGTTGTGAAGTGTAAAAGTTTAAAAATGACTGGTCTAAAGACCTTTGAAAATGGTTTTCTTTTATGAGTTACCTAAGCTGCTGAAAATAATAAGATAAAGAGCATGTTTTGTAGTGGACAGAAATAGTTGAAAATATTTATTATCAATGTTATCACTGCATGGTATCACAGTGAATGTTGTGAAGGATTTCAGGCCTAATGTCATCACAATTTGCACATTTAAACTAGTCCATTGATAATGCAATTAAAGATAAGTTTATTGTATCATTGTTTTAATTTTCCTCTCACTTAACTGTTTGTTAGCACTGATTGTTAACTCTTTTGACCCCCATACGTCAGACAAAACAGTTTACAATGGACCTCAGAATGATACCAGACATAACTATGTTTGTTTATTTTTAGTGTGTAATCATGCTTGACCTTTTTACTCAATGAAACATATGTTGTTGTTTTTTTTGGTCCATTTTTTATGGCGGGGAGAACTATGTAATTTATTTTTTCAAAACAAAGCCCATCAAATTACTTAATACAGTAAATCGATCTGGTTTTTAAATATCGGGAGAATAACATCAATATTAACAAAGCTTGCTGGGAATAAAAAAAAAACTATTTACAAACCTCAACTTCACAAAAGAAAACGCCAACCGCCATTTTAGAACAATAAGTCTTTCAATACAAGAGAAACTAAATTCTTAGTTTGTTGGTTTGGACACAGAATGCCTTTGAGACCATATATAAAATGCTCCTTTTATTATTACAATACAAATTGTTACACAAGAGAAACTTAATGTTATTTTTCAAACTTTTTAATAAAACATATCTCTGAGATATTTCATGTCGCTTAAAATAGGGAAACCCCTAAAAAGTCGATGTTTAGAAAAAAAATATGCGAAACAATACAATATGCTAAAAAAAATATTGAAAAAAAGGACATTTATTTTACAGAATTAACCTCAACAACATCGACATCTACTGATTCGACAACTTCCACTGAATCTACTACAACCACACCAACAACAACTACTACAGAATCTACTTCTACCTCACCAACTACAACTACCACTGAATCTACTACTACCTCACCAACTACAACTACCACTGAATCTACTACTACCACACCAACAACAACTACAACTGAGTCTACTACAACTACCACTGAATCTACTACTACCTCACCAACTACAACAACCACGGAATCTACTACAACCACACCAACTACAACTACCACTGAATCTACTACTACCTCCACCAACTACTGGCTATCACTGAATCTACTACTACAACACCAACAACAACTTCCACTGAGTCTACTACAACTACCACTGAAGGTCTACTACATTACCTCACCAACTACAACTACCACTGAATCTACTACTACCACACCAACTACAACTACCACTGAATCTACTACTACCGCACTTTCAACAACAACTACCACTGAATCTACTACTACCACACCAACTACAACTACCTTATTATTCTTTTTTTAATTTTTTTCCTGAATTATTTTTATTTTTTTTACCAATTTTACTACTACCACTACAAACTACAACTACCACTGAATCTATATCTACTACTACTACCACACCACAACACTCCTGATCACCCTCTAATTTCTTCAATTCCCCACTATTTTCTCCTATTCACTACACTATTCTCTTACTATTACTACTACCTCCCCTCACTCCACTAATCTACTCTCCCCCAACTACACTATCCTATATTTTTCACTTATTCTAAATACTTCCCACTCACTATAATTACTAACTCACTATAATTCTTACCCCCACAATTATTACACTACACTTTCTCTCCCCCACTACCTCCTACTAATTATTTACTCCATATTACCACCTCACTATAATTATTCATCACTACATATTTCTCTAATTTAAATTATTATTAATTTTTTATTAATAATCCATAGTTACCCAATTACCTTACAATACCTAGTCTACTCTCCCTACAATCACAATCTACTATACCACTTACGATTATTTCTCTACAATTACTTCACTTATTATATTTTCCAATATATATTTTTTTATTTTTTTCTCTACTTTTCACTACTTTTTACTTATTAAATACTCAACTAATCTACTCTACTAATTTTCAACAACTACTAATCTATTTCTCACTATATCCATACTCCTAAATTACTCCTTATATCTACTCCTCGTTACTTCCCCCTCAACTACACTAATCTACTACTCTCAACAAATTACTTATTTTTTACTACACTTACTTACCTCCACACACTACACTTTATTATTACTACAATTTTCTAACTACACTACTAATACTATCACTACACTACCATAATCTACACTCTCACTCCTCACTAACTCTCTACTACCTACATCTATATACCCACTACACTACCACTAATCTACTACTACAACACCCAATTACTACTACCCTACAACTAACAATACTACACCCCCCAACAACTAATATCATTTTATTTACATTACTCAACTCCACGAATTACTCTACCCCACAACTACAACTACCACTGAATTTATACCAACCAACAACAACAATGAATCACAAACTAAAATTATCTCCACTACAACTACCACAATTACTTTTTTCACCTCCTATATTTAATTTTTTTATTATTTTTTTATTTAATCTACTTACTCATACTGAATCTATACTAACACCAAACAACTCCACTATACTACAACTACCACTGAATCTACTACTACCTCCCACTACACTACTGAATCTACTCTCCTACACTAACTGAACTCTACTCTCACTACTAACAATTACTCTCAACTCTTAATTACATCCAATTTTATTTTTATATTATTTTTACTCCATAATCTACTTCCACCAACTCCTAATTTTTTCTCACTATAACTATTTATTTTCTTTAATTTTAAATCTCACTAATAATTACTTATCAAGTCTATAAATCTAAAATTATTCACTCATACCACATCTACTACTACCAACTACAACTACCGATCTACTACTACCTCACAACTACAACTACCACTGAATCTACTACTACCTCACCAACTACAACTACCACTGAATCTACTACTACCTCACCAACTACAACTACCACTGAATCTACTACTACCACACCAACTACAACTACCACTGAATCTACTACTACCTCACCAACTACAACTCCACTAATCTACTACTACTCACCAACTCAACTCCACTAATCTACTACTCCCACCACACACTACCACTGAATCTACTACTACCACCAACTTCAACTACCACTGAATCTACTACTACCAATCCACTGAGTACTACTACCTCACCAACTACAACTACCACTAATTATTATCACCAACTACAACTACCACTAAATCTACTACCACCACTACAACTACCACTAATCTACTACTACCAATACACCACACAATTCTACATACACAACCACCACTGAATCTACTACTCCACACCCCCCACTAATCCCCAACAACACTGAGTTATCCAACAACTAACATCTACCACTACCACTATCCACCACACACAACTGAATGACTACTCCACTCCACAATGAATTTAATTAACTACTAAATTACTTCCACTACACTCCACTAATCTACTTCCTTCCTACTAATTACTTTTAATTTACATTCACTAAATTACTACTATCACCAACTACAACTACCACTAATCTACTTACACTTCTAATTTATCACACTCACTCATAATCTACTACTACAAACAATCACTACAACTACCACTCACTCTACTACTACCTCACCTACTACAACTACCACTGAATCTACTACTACCACACCAACAACAACCACCACTGAATCTACTACAACTACCACCGAATCTACTACTACCACACCAACTACAACTACCACTGAATCTACTACTACCAACCAACACAACTACCACTAAATCTACTACTCCACCCAACTACAACTACCACTGAATCTACTACTTCCTCACCTACTAAATACTAATCTACTACTTCACACCAACTACAACTACCACTGAATCTACTCTACCCTACCTAATCTCTACATTTATTTACACTAATCTACTCTATTCCTCAACTAATCTACTTCCAATCCACCTAATCTACTCTACCACTCACACTAATCTCCTAACTCCTCTATCTCTCTCGCCAACTACAACTACCACTGAGTCTACTTCTCCCTACTACAACCACACTAATTATCACACCACACTATCTACTAACAACTACACTATTACTTTAATAAATCCCCTCTTACACACTCCCCTAATTCTCTTTTCAATTCTACCTATTACTCTCCACGTTTCTACTACTACCTCATCAACTACAACTACCACTGAATCTACTACCCTCACCAACTACAACTACCACTAATCTACTACTACACCAACTACACTTCCACTGAATCTACTATCCCACATCAACTACCACTGAATCTACTACTACCTCACCAACTACAGCTACCACTGAATCTACTACTACCACACCAACTACAACTACCACTGAATCTACTACTACTAACAATCTACTATACTTCATACTAACTCACTAATCTACTACTACTCTCCAACTACAACTACCACTGAATCTACTACTACACACCAACTACACTATACTAAATCTACTACTACACAACTAAACTCATAATCTACTACAACTAATAATCTCTCTACTCACAACTACAACTACCACTGAATCTACTACTACACCAACTATAACTACTACTAGTCTTCACTACAACTACACTGAATCTACTACTACCTCACCTACTACAACTACCCCTGAATCTACTACTACTCACCAACTACAACTACCACAATCTACTACTATCACCACTCAACTACACTAATCTACTACTACCTCACCAACTACAACTACCACTGAATCTACTACTACCACACCAACTACAACTACCACTGAATCTACTACTACCACACCAACTACAACTACCACTGAATCTACTACTACCTCACCAACTACAACTACCACTGAATCTACTACTACCTCACCAACTACAACTACCACTGAATCTACTACTACCACACCAACTACAACTACCACTGAATCTACTACTATCACCACACACTACCACTAATCTACTACTACCACACCAACTACTACCACCCTGAATCTACTACTACCCACCAACTTCAACTACCACTAATCTACTACTACTCACCACAACTACCACTGAATCTACTACTACCACCTACAACTACCACTATTACCACACTACCTGAATCTACTACACCCACAACAACACCCACCACGAATCCACTACTACCACACCAACAACAACCACCACTGAGTCTACTACAACTACCACTGAATCTACTACTACCATACCAACAACTACCATTGAATCTACTACAACCACACCAACTACAACTACCATGAATCTCTTAACAACTACCACTGAGTCTATTTCACCACTCCAATTACTTCTACCACTCCTCTACTATAACTACCACGGAATCTACTACTACCCCACCAACTACAACTACCACTGAATCTACTACTACCACACCAACTACAACTACCACTGAATCTACTGCTACCACACCAACAACAATTACCACTGAATCTACTACTACCACACCAACAACAACTATCACTGAATCCACTACTACCACACCAACAACAATTACCACTGATTTTACTACAACTGTTCCTACTACAACTACCACTGAACCGACTACAGCTTCACCAACTGCAACTGTTACTGACGCTATAACAACCACTGATTCTACCACTAGTGCAATGTTTTCTGGAGTAACAGGTAAATATTAGATATGACTTTGCAACTGTCATTTTTTTCTTTTTAGGGAAATTTGTCTTAAAATGAGAAAGACTTTTTTTTTCTTTGTTCTTTTAAAACTATTTCTCAATAAAAGATAATAGAATAATAATTAAAACTTTTTAAAATCATCTTTTTTAATAATGTACACTAAGAAGTAAAATATTTATATATATACAATATGTTATAAATGTTTTATGTCTATATATCTTATTCCATGTTTTGAAAAAAAAATCTTTATGTAGTCTTTATACACAGTAATATAATTCAAAGAAAGGCTATTTCTCGCTCTTGTGCACTGGTGTTAGCATGGTGTTAGCATGGTTTTCTTTTTGATTGGGCATTAATATAAATAATCGTTGATTTATTTTGTTATTCTACAAATGTTTATTCATGGACTCAATACTGTTATAATCGTATTTTGATTTAGAAACTACTGTGCGTTAATTTTGAGCTTTCTCACTAAATTAGAATACATGTAGTACCTAAAGTGAGTTACGAGATGAAAGTACTAACCCTTCAGAAAGTGAAGCTAAATAGAAGCTTAATCAAAAAGATAAATTTCCATGCATTCTTTTAAGATGATCACTGATTAATTGCAGAAAAATATTGTTCTAGATGAAAATTAGTACAGGAATATACTTTCACAAATCAATTAGATGTTTAAATACGATTTAATTTGTATCCAACTTTCTCACCCATTCTATACTGACATGTACATGCACAATATAGTTTCCCGCTAAATATTTCACTTGACTTATAAAGATACTAATATTATCATACATTTTTTGTGTAATTATTTCTAGATTCCTTTTTTTTTAAATATATGTTTGAGTATTACCTCCATGTATTTCAAAATGAGCATCTGTTCACATTCTCTTTAAAAAAAATTCTGCAGAAAATACAACACCGACCACACCTTTGGTGTCTCCAACATCCTCGACAATAGTTACAACATTGCTAAGTACAGTTTCAACTTTTACCACCATAGCAGCGTCAGGCAAGTATTTTGTTATTTTTTTTTTTAACCTTTTATTTTTGGGTTAAAATGAGAAAATTTAAGTGATTTTCAAACACTACTTAGTCAACAAACTGATATATTGTATATATATATATATATAAATATATATTGATTTGACAAATCTATAAAGGGCTTTTAACATTGATATTAAAGATATAAATGTGAATTGATAACACTTATTATTGATTCTTGGACTTAACTGAGGATTTCGGTTGTTTATTTATCTAATAAATTCATTTATAAACTTATATGAGCTTTGAACTACAGAATTATATGCCACCCCTAGAAATTTTAAGCTCAAAGTGGTCTTATGCCGCTGAACTTATTACCGCATTCCTTGGTCATTTATAATTATTTGAACATCTTCTCGATCACTCAGAATTCACACTGATTTCAAAGACAATCAAAATAGACATGAATGTATCAAACATAGATTTCAAGGACAAGGGTAGTCCCTTATACACCAGTCTGGAATTGAATGTCACAGTTGGTGTAAGTATTGACTCCTTCTATGTATAACTCTTTTAACTATGATTGTCGTTCCTTCAAAGCTGAGAAAGATAACTGGTCCTTCTGTCCGCCTCCTGTGTGTCAGGAATTATTAAAAGCCTTGTTAAAAAAATGAACATTTACATTATACATTTATAAACAGTTTTCACAAATTTCCTTTAGTTGTTAGCATTAATTAAAAACTAAATAAAGGACTCATTCTTCTTTCTTTTTACAGCTTTTGGATAAGTTCGAAAACGCTCCTGGTTTTATAAACGTATCTGTTACAAATATGTGGTAAGACTTGCATTATACATAGCTTTTTTTTTTACACTGTTTCAATAGTTAATTAATATTGTGTAATCTGTAAGTGTGATCATGTATGACAGTCTGAATATGTATGTGTTTGTGTCTTACCCAAAAGGCAAAAATAAAAGAAGGCTTAGGGTAATTTAAAAGTTTAATTTACACATAATATAGACATTATTTGTTTGTAAAGTACAAAGTTTTTTTCTAAGAGTGCCTTATATATTATTCAGGTCAGGAAGCCTTTATGTTGATTACACTGTGACGGCTAATTCAACGTTGAGCTCTCAGACAGAAGACTTTATTAACTCAGAGATTGCTTCTCATCCAGTGATCAATGTTGGAGGACAAAATTTTCGTGTGGAAACAGGTAAAATGTTTTGTTTTGTTAGGCCCTTTAAAATTTTTATTTTCCTCATTTTTCAAGAGATCTTTAAAACAGGTGTGCTTTTATGTGTAGTAGTATCATTGTTACTGGAAGAAAAAAATATATATAATAAAGAAGAGGAAGGTGAACCGAACTCTTGAATTGGATTAAATCATTAAACCGCTAAGAATTTGAGTCATCAGAAGCAGGATCTCAGTTTGAGATCGGAAATGACATCATAAAACTGTTGGAGTGTCAGAACATTTAATACGATTGGGATAAATGATCGTATTATAATTAACCATATGTTAAAAAGAACCTACATTGCTTTATTTAGTGAAAATGAGCATTGCCTGTCAGAATTTTGACTTTTACACTACAGATAAAACTAAATGGGGACAATTCATTTCTACTGACTGGCACTGTTGGATTATCTATGCTAGAATCAATGCATTTTCGGAAGACTTTGAATAATGTGTACTCTGACAAAACGAGAATTGGGGGATGGGGGGCAAATTTGATTCCTCAATCCGCAAATTTATTTAAAAATGGACAAACAAACTTTGGAAGCGATGGGGCCCTTGTGGATCCAGGCATGTGTTTTTGTTATTATTTCAAGCCCTATCTCAGCCCATTCTTTCAATTAACTCTCTCAGTGATTCTATGAGTTGGGCCTTAGTCCCCTAGAGCCTCGTGAGATGGAACTGGTCCCTCATTTATACGCTATTGACCAGTGATCTACCGGACTTGTCCACCAGCGAGAGGAACTGGAACAGCACGTATTCTAATGTTTTCCTCAAAATCTCCCGCAGCGGAACATCGGAAGGCGTAATTTAGGCTTTTTCTCCCGTTATAGGTGCCTATCGGTCATAGGAATCTGGGGAGTAAGGGCCTGTTTTCCTGTCCGGAGTTCCCTCCATTGTTCATCATGGTATGGCGAACTAAATTTCGCCATAGACATATCTCTCTCCCTGAGTTTGTCCCTACCCCAGAACCAATCTTAACTAAAAAAAATCATTATTTTCATTACCTTCATTTGTTGATCTTATAAACGAATATTTTTGAAAGGGTGTCGGATATTACATAGAACGGATAATCGTGATTTGGCAATTATATCTTTATATATATTTATTATGTTACAGCCAATGTTTGCTAGCTGGCCAATGTGAACATTGGCTGGGTGCGACACCGGCCAATGTCTAAAGTGACACTATGAATAGTATCCTATGAAATAAATCAATGTTGAACTCTTTGAGTGTGGAAAAGCAATAAAGCAAGACAAATGGGCATGACCGACTACTTTTATTTGGTCTGAACAGGTTCAGTTGTTCTTTTGATACTAATTGAGATAATTTCAACTGATTTTATTGTCTCTGTCATCCCTCAAAAGAAAATACAAGATGATAAATTAATTTAGGATGGGCATTTTCTTTTCTTTTCTGTGATTGAGTAAAAATATTTAAAGTGATAAATCATCTTTCTTTTTATCAGTTTTATCAGTGTGGTAGGAAATGTACTATTTCGAAGCTATTTTTATTATTCAAAAGGTCGCTTTGAACAATGTTTTATCAAAGGTGTGACATGAAAACGAAGTTATTAGCTGCGGAGAGACAGTGTATTGCAAACAAGGGTTGCCTAATTATTAAGGCTCCAGAATATATCAGTATTTTTTTATTTTGCGCAATATTGTATTGTCTCTGTCCTCTTTTGGTGAACTGAAATGAACTTGTTGTAACCTATATATATAAAAAAGATTGACCACTGGGGGAGAACGACTTCCTCTTATTTTTAACTGGTTGAAAAGCCTGCTGACGCTGGCTGCTTGCTTCCTGCGATATAATAAGAAATCCTTGTTGTGTTTAGATTTCCAGTTTTGGAATTCCCCAGACTATTTTTAGCCGAGCAAGAGTTAACCCCCCTTTCCCACATAAATAAAACACCACCGTTTGTAGTTACGTAGTTGACCCCATTAGCCTGAGTGAGACGAAAATTTTGGAATTCCCAGACTATTTTTAGCCGGGATTAGATATAATTTGTGGGATGCTTGTTTGATCAGTGTGGTGGACAAATGGTTCATCTGATAATGTGAACAGTGTGGAGTAAAGTTGAGGCGATTATTATTATTTCAAGGATAATATACTAGTACTAAGTGTGCAACAGATCGTTGTTAATGTAGTTAAAAAAAATAAACTACTTGCGACTCAAGATAATACAAAAGTTTATCCTGTTGTAACAAATGAGGACAGAGAAAGATGACTTACTATTGAAAGTACTTATCTCAACCCGCACAAACTAAAAAGAGAAAGCTCCGTCTAAATATGGTTATGACCTCATTTAATTTGGAGGACAGAGAAAAATAAATAACAGTTTTCACTATCAAATTGACTACTAAATCTGTACTAATTAAACAGCAGCAGCTCAGTGGATAATAAATGTGTTTGCTATATTTATTGCTCTTTCTTTATTGTATCTGACATTGGCCGGTTAGCAAACTTTGACCGTGACACACACATTTATATATATATATATATATATATATATATATATATATATATATATACTAACCCCCTTAAATAAGGTTTTCGTTTCCTCTTTTCCCCCCCCCCTCCCTCCCCTCTCTCCCCCCCCCCCTCCCCCCTTCTTCCCTCCCCCCCTTTCTCCTCCCTCCCCCTCCCTCCCCCCCCACTCTCCCCTCTCCCCCCCCTACCTCCTCCCCCCCTCTCTCTCTCCCCTCTCCTTCCCCCCCTCCCCCCCCCCCTCTCTTTCTCTCCTCCTTCCTCCTTCCTCCTTCCCTCTCTCCTCCCTCCCCCCCCCCCCCCTTATTCCCTCCCCCCCCTTTCTCCCCTCCCTTTTCTCCTCCCCCCCCCCCCCTCCTCCCCCCCCCCTTTCTCCCCCTCCCTCCCCCCCCCATCCCTCTCTCCCGCCCCCCCCCCTCTCCCCCCCCTCTCCCTCCTCCCCTTCCTCCCCCCCCCCATTCCTCTCTCCCCCCTCCCCCCCCCCTTATCTCTCTATCCCCCCCCCCCCCCCCCCTAACTTCCCCCCCCCCCCTTCCTCTCTCCCCCCCTCCTTCCCTCCCTTTCTCTCCCCCCCCCCCCCTCCTCCCCCCCCTTCACCCCTTTCTCTCTCCCCCCCCCTCCCTCTATCCCTCCCTCCCCCCCACCATCCCTTTCCTCTCCCCTACTCCCCCCCTCCCCCCTTATCTCTCTTCCTCCCTCTCCCCCCCCCCCTCTCTCTCTCTCTCTCTCTTATATATATATATATATATATATATATATATATATATATATATATATTTATTATATATATATATATATATTTATATATATATATATATATTATACTTTACACTTTTCTAATCCTTTTTCCAACTACATAGAATAAAAATTTCAAGCAGATACAACCACCAGTTATTGATTTATTATAGGAAAATTTAAAAATGTAAATGTTTTCAAAATAAAAAATAATTAATTAACTAAAACCCATTAGATGAAACGAAAAGCCTTACCCAGTATTATGTATTTCAATTACGTTATTTGGTTGTCTGTTTGTTATATGGAACAGAAAAGTTTATATATATATATATATATATATATATATATATATATATAAATATATATATATATATTTATACTGGATTGACCTTTATTCATGTTATAAATTTTACTAACCATCCAACAGAAGGGTCACTTTATAAGTTTGGTGTACGCAACGAAGACCATTAACTATCCGTACATTTTGGTCATGTCTCTAGATAATTCAATGAAATAAGTGTTCTTCTTAAAGCAGTTCTGTAAAAAACATCGTTAGAATATATTTAGAATAGAAAAAAAAAGGTCACCTCGACCAAAAAATGACGAAGTAAAATAAAGAAACCCAAAAATATTTACTAACAGTTCCAAAGGATTGTTCTAATACGACACTTAACTTTTACAGTGTTGACAACAACTATCACTGAATCTACAACTGCAACTCCCACAACAACTACCACTGAATCTACAACTGCATCTCCCACTACAACTACCACTGAATCTACAACTGCATCTCCCACCACAACTACCACTGAATCTACAACTACATCTCCCACTACAACTACCACTGAATCTACAACTGCATCTCCCACAACAACTACCACTGAATCTACAACTACATCTCCCACAACAACTACCACTGAATCTACAACTTCTACTCCCACCACAACTACCACTGAATCTACAACTGCATCTCCCACAACAACTACCACTGAATCTACAACTGCAACTCCCACCTCAACTACTACTGCGACATATCTCCCACCACAATCACCACTGAATCTACAACTACAACTCCCACCACAACTACCACTGAATCTATAACTTCTACTACCACCACAACTACCACTGAATCTACAACTGTATCTCCCACAACAACTACCACTGAATCTACAACTACATCTCCCACCACAACTACCACTGAATCTACAACTGCATCTCCAACAACAACTACCACTGAATCTACATCTACAACTCCTACCATAACTACCACTGAATCTACAACTTCTACTCCCACCACAACTACCACTGAATCTACAACTGCTACTCCCACCACAACTACCACTGAATCTACACTCACTCCAAAAAGAAAAAGAACACAACTACCACTGAATCTACAACTGCAAACAAAATAAACTACAAACTCCTACAACAACTACCACTGAATTTACACTACACTCCCACCACAACTACCACTGAATCGACAACTGCATCTCCCACAACTACCACTGAATCTACAACTACAACTCCTACCACAACTACCACTGAATCTACAACTGCATCTCTTACAACAACTACCACTGAATCTACAACTGCAACTCCCACTACAACTACTACTGAATCTACAACCACAAGTCCCACAACAACTACCACTGAATCTACAACTCAACTCCCACAACAACTACACTGAATCTACAACTACATCTCACAACAATACCACTAATCTACAACGCTACTCCCACCACAACTACATGATCTATAACTTTACTCCAACAACAACTACCACTGAATCTACCTACTCTCCCACACAACTACCCTGATCTACACTCTTCTCCCACCACAACTAATTGAACTAATTACTCCACCCACTACCACTGAATCTACACTCATCTCTCACAACAACTACACTAATCCCCCAACTAAGAACTTAAATTTCCCCCCATAAATTTGAACTACTCTCTCCCCATACACTAATTACTTCATAAAACTCTGCTACTCCCCCAAGAATTTTATAATCTCTCTCTCCACTAAATACTTTTCACTAAAAACCCACACACTACACAATCTCCCCCTAAATCTCATCCACAACACTACACTAATTTTCTCCCTTTCTCTCCTATATTTAACTTTTTCCCTCCTCCCACCTACCACTACTACTCCTCTCCTCCCCCCCTACTAACTACTCTCCATCATGAAATCGATCTACAACCATCTCCCACACAATCCACTGCGACACTCACTGAACTACTCCACCTAAATTAAACTTATACTAAATTCATCTCCCACAAACACTTTTCCCATTTTATAAACCCTATTCAACACTCCACTATTCCACTAACTACACTGAACTACACCTCCCCCCAACTACCACTGAATCTACAACTTCTACTCCCACCACAACTACCACTGAACTACAACTGCATCTCCCACAACAACTACCACTCCCCACTGAATCTACAACTCATCCCACAACAACTACCACTGATCTACATCTACTGATCTTCACTACATCTCCCCACACTACCACTGAATCTCACTCTACTCCCACACTATAACCACAACTCATCTCCCCAACAACTAACTAATCTACAACTCATCACATACCACGAATCTACAACTACTCCCACTACAACTACCACTGAATCTACAACTACACTCCCACAACACTACCACTGAATCTCAACTCATCCACAACAACTACCACTGAATCTACCCACTCCACCAAGAACTCCTCTCCACTAACGAATCATCTTCCCACACAACTACCAAATATATCCACCTATGAATCTACAACTACACTCCTACCACAACTACCACTGAATCTACAACTTCAACTACCACACAACTACCACTGAATCTACAACTTATCTCCCACTACAACTACCACTGAATCTACAACTATCTCCCACGACAACTACCACTGAATCTACAACTCACTCCCCACAACTACCACTGAATCTACAACCCCACTACCACTGAATCTACACTCAAATCCCACACAACTACCACTGAATCTACATCATCACCACAACTACCTCTGAATCTACAACTCATCCACACATCACCACTGAATCTACAACTACAAATCCCACCACAACTACCACTGAATCTACAACCACAAGTCCCACGACAACTACTACTGAATCTACAATCACAAGTCTTTCCACAACTACCACTGAATCTACAACCACAAGTCCCACCACAACTACCACTGAATCTACAGCCACCAGTCCCACCACGACTACCACTGAATCTATAAATACATCACCAATCACACCAACCATTCAATCTACAACTGATTCATCAAACACCACTAGTAACATTATATTTACCACGACGTCTTCACTTTTAATTTCAACTGACTTAACTGTCACAACTGGAACATCAACTATATATACAACAACTGATACTTCAGGTATTATTTTTTAATTACAGATATATTTCCAGTATTTTTTCACAGCATTTGTACCTTTTTTATTTTATAGATTTTTTAGTGTTAACCTTTTATAATTCTTTTATTTCTAGCTTTTAACGTAGATTTATTATTGGGTCATAATGTTTTGGCATATATGTAGTCGTGCTTCAAAAAAATTTAAAGATTTATTATTATGTCTAACTCAATTAATATGCAGCATAATGTTGAACAAATTGATCCAATTTTTTTTTACCTCTTCGTAATCTAGTCCAGATATAACAAAAATGGTGCAAAAATATATTATTATTCACTTATATGTTAGTATATAATAGTTAATCTTCATTAAGGCTTAACGTAAGATAACCGTTTAAATTCAGAAAATAATTAATACATTTTTTACACAGAAAAAAATGTGTTATCGTGATTTTTTTAAAATATTTGCATAATGATTTATCTTTGAAATAAATAATAAAAATCATATGAAAAATTGTATTTATTTAAAATAACAATACGTTTATTTTTTTAAATGTGTGATACATTAGTTGTGTATAATCGACCTTTCTTCTCTCTTATCCTGGGGTTACTGAAATATTGTGTTCTCAAACCATGAAGATATAATTAGTTAATATAAAACGACAGGATTAACTTTAGTGGCGGACTCATCCTTTGGTTTGAGATCGGGACACTACGGACATGTGGGTCTTAGACAATGAGTAGTTGGATGCCTGGCAGTATGTAAACTCAGTATGCTTAGCCAGTCATTCATACTCTTTAAGGGTCCTTGAAGTCTTTTTTTTTCTTGCCTGAACTAATAACCGGGAGAAGTGACCAACTGGCTTGACACTTAGATCCGCGCATCACATCGGGTCATAACGGAAAACGTCGGGCCAAGCCTAACTTGGTTGGTTAAGACTAATTTTGTAATTTTAAAGACTGGTCAGTGGTCATACTTATTTACTTTAACTATTTATAGTAAATTCTAATACTGCTTATCTCATAGCAATTTTTCGTTAGTCAACTAACAGTATTAATTTTTTTTTAAATAATAAGAATCACTTTTATTTTGTCCAACTGGTCACATCTATTGAAACCAAATTTTTTTTAGTAAATTCTAATACTGCTTGTCTCAAAGCAAATTTTCGTCATTCAACTAACAGTACAGCTTGTTTTTCAATGAAAAGTGTCACCTTTCTTTAGTCCACCCAACATTGGTTGACATTTTATTCTTTTTGCTTTCATCTTTTATTTGCTTCTTTTTTTATTAAACAATTGAAATTGAATAACAGTCATTTCTGTTACAGAGCTTATTTTTATAGATTCATTTTTTTTATTGGCTTCTAAGTAGTTTATACAGCGGTCGGCAACCTTTTTGACCTCACGGACCCCCGAATTCCAAATTTTATAGTCCACGGAACCCCCTACTCCTGACCCTCATGTACAAATGTTTGTTAATATCTGAGAACTCCTTATACATTACTAAGAAATTAATATACAGTTGTTTTTTCAAGCACAGCTAGGCTTGTTTAATTAATTTTATTAACATTATGAATTTAATAAAAAAAAATTATTTTTTTTTATCTAAAAAGTAGGTATTATACATTTTATCGTGGCATTTGCAATATTTTCATGTTTTTTTTATATTCGTTCACAAAGTATTGAAATTATGGATTATTTTAGTACTTGAAAAATAGGGTAAAATTGTAGACCCAAAAAGTCATCCACCTCAATGTAAAGAAATAAATAAGTATACAGGAAGCTCGACTCTCTACAAAGTGATTCGAATAATCTAGAATTGATCCAGTTGTATTACATTTCTACTATTTTTTAAAGCTACACCGTATACTACTTATATCAGGTCACGTTTTTTTTTTGGACAAAAGTTGTTCAGGATATACCTAATGCACATATTGGTGCGCATTTATTATTTTGGTATTTCCATTATTGGAAAGAAGTACAGAGTTCTGATTGGTCTTCCAATGAGATGAAAGAAATAGGATGACGTGGTTACATGTGTACTGTCATCATTATCAGCGTAGTGTTAAGTCTTAGTGAAAGATCATTTGAAGCTGATTGAAAAGTTTACTAGAGTAGAGAGATAAGTTTTATAAAGACATTTTTTTCCAGAAGTCCTAGTCTGTTTTCAGATTTAAGTTTCCGGTTATGGTTAACATCAATCAAGTTGTCCAATAAACATCATAATACCACTAGTTATCAACTTTTCAACCACTTCTGAAACGATGTTCTATAAAATTGTCCAAATATTTCTACGACTCCCCCCCCCCCCCCCAATGTACTCGCCTATCCACGGTTGCCGGCCGTTAGTTTAATATATTAGTGACTTGTGTACCTTTAAGGTGTATTATTGGTGTTTTTTAATTAATCTGTTCAAAATTGTAGTTAGTATTAAAGTGTTTTAAGACTTCCGACAAGAAATCACTTTTCTGAAAAAATGACCAGATGATAATTACACGTTCTGATTTGAAACATTATTTCTGTTCACATTCATAATAAAGGGAACATCCAATCTTTAAGAACAGAATTAAGTATGTATTGAGAGCCTGTAGGACTTAAGTCTTTAGTTTGAGTTACTTTAGCTGTTTTTTTTTAAATGAAAATGTTTCATTGCTAAGTTTGCCATATTTCTTGAACATTACTTAGTTACTAATAGAACAGAATAATTTTTTTTGATATTTACTCTTAGTGTTGATGTAAGAAAGCCAGTGCTGCTTTATTTATAAGAGTACTTAATGGTTGACTATTGAATTTGCTATCAGGCTGATTGAACAATGTTTTAAATAACATTTTTTTTAGACTCAACGACAGCTCCTTCAACAACCTCAGCATCATCGGACTCTTCCACTACAACAACATCGACAACGATTTCATCTACAGCTTCTTCACCAGGTACTTACATTTGACATTACATTACGCTAGGTTTGCTAGTCACAATACCCAATGCTAGTGTTTTATTTATCTATAAGATGAAGCATTCTTTTATTCGCTGTGAACATCCGGGATATTAAAGCGGACTAATTTGTCCACTCTCCTTTTTTCTATTCTCACGGGTTATGTTAACCTATATTTAGTCGTTTAATTTTTGGTGAACGGTAATGATTGTTATATACAGGGTACCCGTATAACTGAAAAGCGTGAAATTTTTTTTATGGTGAGCGGCACTTACAGATGTACTAAAATGCCCTCAAATCATAAAAAAGAATAAAATAATAAAAAAAATTCATTAACGAAATAAATCAACTTTACAACTTAAAGCATTGAGCTCAAAGTGCTGTGTCTTGTAACTGCATTCAAATCCCATATGAAACAAACAATTCCTCATGGAAATCTGAGCTCTTACAAACTAGACAAATATTCAAACTTTTTTTTGAACGGAATATTGTATTTAATTGCATATGTTCTCTCAATTTACAAAATGTAAGACTTGGTTAAAAATCATTTTTCTGGTATAATAAACTGCCTCCAAATTGAAGCAATACACTAAGCTGTAACACAGACACACTAGATCATGTCACAGAACAGTGGTTTTCAAAATTTTGTGCTTCACAACCCACTATGAAAAGTGATTAGTTTTTGAGACCCCCTCCCCGTTATTTATTATTATTATTTTTAAATTTAAGCGTTAATTTTTAACGTAGATGAAAAAAGCTATAATAATAAATGCTTATCAATTCTCCATCAATCTATTACTAATTGTTTTCGCTACCCGCGTAAAAATCGTCCGCGACACAACAGAAGGTGTAGACCCACACTTTGAGAACTCTTGACATACAGAAGGTCCAAGTCAAAGCAGCTTCCGGTTTTATTTAAATTGTACACAAATAAAAACACTTCAAAAAAGCCTTACCATCGTCAATTTATTTAGGTCTAGAGAAAAATTTCGGAGCTTATTTTATTTTTACGAGGAATGTTTTCTTTTGAACATATTTCCCGCATACAACAAAGACCTGACTGTATAGAGCCTATCAGAAGTATACAAAAAAAACAACAAATAATGATTTTATAATCAGTACGCATAAAACCATTGACATTTATGATAACAGGAGCACAGTGCTCTCTAGATCTTTAACCTTTTAATAACTATATCAACGTTGACATGATGATTATAACAGACGTGTGCCTAATATTAAATTGAGATAATATAATTAAAACGTAACAAAATGAAGATAAAATAGGACAAACTCATTCATGAAGTAAAACAGGGATTATAATAAATATAAAACAGAAATATTTGTGTGACCTTACCATTTACAGAATTTACAACTTCCGGAGAAATAACGTCGACAGCAACGATTCCTACTGAAGCTACCACAATGACCCAAACTACAACTACCACTCCCACTACAACTACCACTGAATCTACAACTACAACTCCCACCACAACTACCACTGAATCTACAACTACAACTCCCACCACAACTACCACTGAATCTACAACCACAACTCCCACCACAACTACCACTGAATCTACAACTCCCACCACAACAACCACTGAATCTACAACTACAGCTCCCACAACAACTACCACTGAATCTACAACTACATCTCCCACCACAACTACCACTGAATCTACAACTACAACTCCCACCACAACTACCACTGAATCTACAACTACAACTCCCACCACAACTACCACTGAATCTACAACTCCCACCACAACTACCACTGAATCTACAACTACAACTCCCACCACAACTACCACTGACTCTACAACTACAACTCCCACCACAACTACCACTGAATCTACAACTACAACTCCCACCACAACTACCACTGAATCTACAACTACAACTCCCACCACAACTACCACTGAATCTACAACTCCCACAACAACTACCACTGAATCTACAACTACAACTCCCACCACAACTACCACTGAATCTACAACTCCCACCACAACTACCACTGAATCTACAACTACAACTCCCACCACAACTACCACTGAATCTACAACTCCCACTACAACTACCACTGAATCAACAACTACAACTCCCACCACAACTATCACTGACTCGACAACTACAACTCCCACCACAACTACCACTGAATCGACTACTACCACCTTAACAACAACTACCACTGAACCGACTACTACCTTACCAACAACAACTACCACTGAATCGACTACTACCACACCAACAGCAACTACCACTGAATCTACAACTACAACTCCCACCACAACTATCACTGACTCGACAACTACAACTCCCACCACAACTACCACTGAATCGACTACTACCACCTTAACAACAACTACCACTGAACCTACAATTCCAACTACAACTACTACTGAATCTACAACTACAACTCCCACCACAACTACCACAGAATCTACAACTACAATTCCTACCTCAACTACCACTGAATCTACAACTGCATCTTCCACTACAACTACTACTGAATCTACAACTACAGCTCCCACTACAACTACCACTGAATCTACAACTACAACTCCTACCACAACTACCACTGAATCTACAAACTCCCACCCCAACTACCACTGAATCTACATCTACCACTACAACTACCACTGAATCTACCCCCAAGCTACAACTCCACCACAACTACCACTGAGGCAACAACGACCACTCCTACCACAACTACTACTGAATCTACAACTACATCTCCCACTACGCTACCACTGAATCTACAACTACAATTCCTACCCTACTAATCTACAACTACCTCTCCGACTACAACTACCACTGAGTCTACCTCTCACCACTCCGTCACAACTATCACTGAATCTACACTACAACTCCCACCACAACTACCACTAAGTTTACACTACTCACCAACCACACTACCACTAATCTACAACTACTTTTCCTTCCACTACAACCACTGAATCTACACCTACTATCTCCTACCACAACTACCACAGAATCTAACTCCACCACAACTACTACTGAATTTACCTACTACTCCCACCACAACTACCCAGATCTAACTACTATTTCTACCTCAACTTCCACTTAATCTACAATCTTCCCACCACAACTACTACTGAGTCTACAACTACTACTCCCACCACAACTACCACTGAAACTCTACAACTCCTACCACAACTTCATTTAATCTACAACTACTATCCACCACAACTACCACTGAGTCTACTACTCCAACCACAACTACCACATCTACACTACTACTACTCAACTACCACTGAGTCATCCAAGACCACACCAACCACAACTACCACTGAATCTACAACTACATCTCCCACCACAACTACCACTGAATCTACAACTACAACTCCTATCACAACTACCACGGAATCTACAACGACAACACCAACGACAACTACTACTGAATCTACAACTACAACTGCTACCACAACTACCACAGAATCTACAACTACAATTTCTACCTCAACTACCACTGAATCTACAACTGCATCTCCCACTACAACTACCACTGAATCGACAACTACAACTCCCATTACAACTACCACTGAATCGACAACTACAACTCCCATTACAACTA
Organism: Bulinus truncatus; assembly: GCA_021962125.1. Taxonomy (NCBI): domain Eukaryota; kingdom Metazoa; phylum Mollusca; class Gastropoda; family Planorbidae; genus Bulinus; species Bulinus truncatus. The sequence continues at coordinate 4,244,352 of JAGDYQ010000053.1, read as the reverse complement.
CCACTGAATCTCCCACCACCACAACATCCACTGAATCTACAACTACATCTCCCACCACAACTACGACTGACGGAACAACGACCACACCAACCACAACTACTACTGAATCTACAACTACATCTCCCACTACATCAACCGCTGAATCTACAAATACAACTCCTACCACAACTACCACTGAATCTACAACTACCACTGAGTCAACCACGACCACACCAACCACAACTACCACTGAATCTACAACTACATCTCCCACCACAACTACCCTAGTAACCACGACCCACCAACCACACTACCACTAATCTACACTACACTACTATCACAACTACCGAATCTAAACGCACACCAACACACTACTACTAATCTACAACTACACTGCTACCACTACCAATCTACAACTAATTTCTACCTCAACTAACTGAATCTAACTGCTCTCCCCAACTACAACTGAATCTACAACTACTCTCCCACCCAACTACCTAGTCCGCCCACACTACTAATCACTACTAGTAACTATAATACTCATACTATATATTTTAAATTAATTATATCCTACATTATTAATAATCTCACTATTAATAAACTATCATTCACTACAAAATCTGTAACTACTTCCACTATAATCTATCTCTACTCACTCCTCATTTATATCAACTACTACAATCTATTTTACTATAATTTTTTTCACTTTTTTACTTACTATATCATACTTAATTTTTTATTATTACTTTTTTTTTTTTATTTTTTATATTATTTTCTTTTTTTTTTAACTACTTTACTATACTTCAGCTACACTCCCACCAACTACCACTAGGCTACGTCCCACCCACTACTACTGAATTAACTCACTCCTCCAAAACTACCCAATCTACACTATTCCTACCTCAACTACCCTAATTAAACTTTTACTATTAATCTACTTCTCTATAATTTATTCATCCTTCCTTTTCTCATTCTATTATCTATCTCATCCCACCCACTCTTTTTATTTTTTTCCTAATCTACTACTTCACCACTTATCCACTACCTAATTCTATTTTTAATTTCTTATCATTTAACCTACTTATTTAACTACTTCACTTCATAATACTGAATCTATCACTCCTACCACTACCACTAATCTACAACTACACACTATAACCGACCCCAACCCACTCCACTAATCTACTTTCACTATTTATTCTCTTCCTAATTTAATTTTTTTT
>JAGDYQ010000053.1:4229971-4242650 GCA_021962125.1 Bulinus truncatus | reverse complement strand
ACTGGCTGAGCATACTGAGTTTAACAGATAGCTATGACATCCCAGCCCTCATTGTATAAGACCCACATGTGCATGGCGTCCAGATTGGAAACCAAAGGATGAGTCCGCCGTTAATCCTGTTGTTTTATATTAACTAATTATATCTTCATGGTTGAACAAAATATTTCAGTAACCCCATGGTAGAAGAAGAAAGGTCGATTATACACAACTAATGCTCTCTTGCATTTAAAAATAAATTTGTTAATTAAAATAATTACAATTTGTCCTAAGATTTAAATATTTCAGTGATAACTAAATATGCAAATATAAAAACAAAAATATCATTTTTTATTATTATATTCATGCTAACACATTTTTTCTGTGTAAATAATGTATTAATTATTTTCTGATTAAAATCTGTATCCTCCGTCAAGCCTTTATGAAAAATAACTTTATACTAACATAAAGTGAATAATTATAATTATTAGTATTTTGTACACAAATCTGGACTAGTTACAAGAGGCAAAAAAAAAGGATCAATTTAAACGTTATGCTGTATATTAATAGAGTTAGACATAATAATAAATATTTAACATTTTTGAAGCACGCTAGGTAAATATGCCCAAACAATATGACCCAATAATAAATCTACGTTAAAAACTGAAAATAAAGAAATAAAAGGTTATCACTAAAAAATCTATAAAATGGTAGTTGTGGTAGCAGTTGTAGTTGTAGATTCAGTAGTAGTTGTCGTTGGTGTTGTCGTTGTAGATTCCGTGGTAGTTGTGATAGGAGTTGTAGTTGTAGATTCAGTGGTAGTTGTGGTGGGAGATGTAGTTGTAGATTCAGTGGTAGTTGTGGTTGGTGTGGTCTTGGATGACTCAGTGGTAGTTGTAGATTCAGTGGTAGTTGTAGTGGGAGATGTAGTAGTTGTGGTTGGTGTGGTCGTTGTTGACTCAGTGGTAGTTGTGGTGGGAGTTGTAGTTGTAGATTCTGTGGAAGTTGTGGTAGGAGTTGTAGTTGTAGATTCTGTGGTGGTTGTGGTGGGAGTTGTAGTTGTAGATTCAGTAGCAGTTGTAGTGGGAGATGTAGTTGTAGATTCAGTGGTAGTTGAGGTAGGAATTGCAGTTGTAGATTCTGTGGTAGTTGTGGTGGCAGTTGTAGTTGTAGATTCAGTAGTAGTTGTCGTTGGTGTGGTCGTTGTAGATTCCGTGGTAGTTGTGATAGGAGATGTAGTAGTAGATTCAGTGGTAGTTGAAGTGGGAGATGTAGTTGTAGATTCAGTGGTAGTTGTGGTTGGTGTGGTCGTGGTTGACTCAGTGGTAGTTGTGGTGGGAGATGTAGTTGTAGATTCAGTGGTAGTTGTGGTTGGTGTGGTCGTGGTTGACTCAGTGGTAGTTGTGGTGGGAGATGTAGTTGTAGATTCAGTGGTAGTTGTGGTTGGAGTTGTAGTTAGTTGTAGATTCAGTGGTAGTTGTGGTAGGAGTTGTATTTGTAGATTCAGCGGTAGTTGTAGTGGGAGATGTAGTTGTAGATTCAGTAGTAGTTGTGGTTGGTGTGGTCGTTGTTGCCTCAGTGGTAGTTGTGGTGGGAGTTGTAGCTGTAGATTCAGTGGTAGTTGTAGTGGGAGATGTTCTAGTTGTGGTTGGTGTGGTCGTTGTTGACTCAGTGGTAGTTGTGGTGGGAGTTGTAGTTGTAGATTCTGTGGTAGATGTGGTGGGAGTTGTAGTTGTAGATTCAGTAGTAGTTGTAGTGGGAGATGCAGTTGTAAATTCAGTGGTAGTTGAGGTAGGAATTGTAGTTGTAGATTCTGAGGTAGTTGTGGTGGGACTTGTGGTTGTAGATTCAGTAGTACTTGTCGTTGGTGTGGTCGTTGTAGATTCAGTGGTAGTTGTGGTAGGAGTTGTTGTTGTAGATTCAGTGGTAGTTGTTGTGGCAGATGCAAATGTAGATTCAGTGGTAGTTGTGGTGGGAGATGTAGTTGTAGATTCAGTGGTAGTTGTAGTGGGAGTTGTAGTTGTAGATTCAGTGGTAGTTGTAGTGGGAGATGTAGTTGTAGATTCAGTGGTAGTTGTGGTGGGAGTTGTCGTTGTTGCCTCAGTGGTAGTTGTGGTGGGAGATGTAGTTGTAGATTCAGTGGTAGTTGTAGTGGGAGATGCAGTTGTAGATTCAGTGGTAGTTGAGGTAGAAATTGTAGTTGTAGATTCTGTGGTAGTTGTGGTAGCAGTTGTAGTTGTAGATTCAGTAGTAGTTGTCGTTGGTGTTGTCGTTGTAGATTCCGTGGTAGTTGTGATAGGAGTTGTAGTTGTAGATTCAGTAATAGTTGTGTTGGGAGATGTAGTTGTAGATTCAGTGGTAGTTGTGGTTGGTGTGGTCGTGGATGACTCAGTGGTAGTTGTAGATTCAGTGGTAGTTGTAGTGGGAGATGTAGTAGTTGTGGTTGGTGTGGTCGTTGTTGACTCAGTGGTAGTTGTGGTGGGAGTTGTAGTTGTAGATTCTGTGGAAGTTGTGGTAGGAGTTGTAGTTGTAGATTCTGTGGTGGTTGTGGTGGGAGTTGTAGTTGTAGATTCAGTAGTAGTTGTAGTGGGAGATGTAGTTGTAGATTCAGTGGTAGTTGAGGTAGGAATTGCAGTTGTAGATTCTGTGGTAGTTGTGGTGGCAGTTGTAGTTGTAGATTCAGTAGTAGTTGTCGTTGGTGTGGTCGTTGTAGATTCCGTGGTAGTTGTGGTTGGTGTGGTTGTGGTTGACTCAGTGGTAGTTGTAGATTCAGGGGTAGTTGGGAGGAGATGGTAGTAGTAGATTCAGTGGTAGTTGTAGTGGGAGATGTAGTTGTAGATTCAGTAGTAGTTGTGGTTGGTGTGGTCGTAGTTGACTCAGTGGTAGTTGTGGTGGGAGATGTAGTTGTAGATTCAGTGGTAGTTGTGGTTGGTGTGGTCGTGGTTGACTCAGTGGTAGTTGTAGATTCAGTGGTAGTTGTGGTAGGAGTTGTATTTGTAGATTCAGCGGTAGTTGTAGTGGGAGATGTAGTTGTAGATTCAGTAGTAGTTGTGGTTGGTGTGGTCGTTGTTGCCTCAGTGGTAGTTGTGGTGGGAGTTGTAGCTGTAGATTCAGTGGTAGTTGTAGTGGGAGATGTTCTAGTTGTGGTTGGTGTGGTCGTTGTTGACTCAGTGGTAGTTGTGGTGGGAGTTGTAGTTGTAGATTCTGTGGTAGATGTGGTGGGAGTTGTAGTTGTAGATTCAGTAGTAGTTGTAGTGGGGAGATGCAGTTGTAAATTCAGTGGTAGTTAAGGTAGGAATTGTAGTTGTAGATTCTGTGGTAGTTGTGGTGGGACTTGTGGTTGTAGATTCAGTAGTACTTGTCGTTGGTGTGGTCGTTGTAGATTCAGTGGTAGTTGTGGTTGGTGTGGTTGTGGTTGACTCAGTGGTAGTTGTAGATTCAGTGGTAGTTGTGGTAGGAGTTGTAGTTGTAGATTCAGTGGTAGTTGTAATGGGAGTTGTAGTTGTCGATTCAGTGGTAGTTGTAGTGGGAGATGTAGTTGTAGATTCTGTTGTAGTTGTGGTAGGAGTTGCAGTTGTAGATTCTGTGGTAGTTGTGGTAGGAGTTGTAGTTGTAGATTCAGTAGTAGTTGTGGTTGGTGTGGTTGTTGTTACATCAGTGGTAGTTGTGGTGGGAGATGTAGTTGTAGATTCAGTGGTAGTTGTAATGGGAGTTGTAGTTGTCGATTCAGTGGTAGTTGTAGTGGGAGATATAGTTGTAGATTCAGTGGTAGTTGTGGTGGGAGTTGAAGTTGTAGATTCAGTGGTAGTTGTGGTGGGAGTTGTAGTTGTAGATTCAGTGGTAGTTGTGGTGGGAGTTGTAGTTGTAGATTCAGTGGTAGTTGTGGTGGGAGTTGTAGTTGTAGATTCAGTGGTAGTTGTGGTGGGACTTGTGGTTGTAGATTCAGTGGTAGTTGTGGTGGAACTTGTGGTTGTAGATTCAGTGGTAGTTGTGGTGGGACTTGTGGTTGTAGATTCAGTGGTAGTTGTGGTGGGACTTGTGGTTGTAGATTCAGTGGTAGTTGTGGTGGGACTTGTGGTTGTAGATTCAGTGTTAGTTGTTGTGGGGGTTGTAGTAGTAGTAGGAGTCATTGTGGTAGTTTCAGTAGGAATCGTTGCTGTCGACGTTATTTCTCCGGACGTTGTAAATTCTGTAAATGGTAAGGTCACACAAATATTTCTGTTTTATATTTATTATAATCCCTGTTTTACTTCATGAATGAGTTTTTCCTATTTTATCTTCATTTTGTTACGTTTTAAATATATTATCTCAATTTAATATTAGGCACACTTCTGTTATAATCATTATGTCAACGTTGATATAGTTATTAAAAAGTTAAAGATCTAGAGAGCACTGTGCTCCTGTTATCATAAATGTAAATGGTTTTTATGGATACTGATTATAAAATCATTATTTGCTTTCTTTTTATACTTCTGTTAGGCTCTATTCTTGTACATTCAGGTCTTTGTTGTATGCGGTAAATATGTTCTAGAGAAAACATTCCTTGTAACAATAAAATAAGTTCCGAAATTTTTCTCTAGACCTAAATAAATTGAAGATGGTGAGGCTTTTTTGAAGTGTTTTTATTTGTGTACGATTTAAATAAAACCGGAAGCTGCTTTGACTTGGACACGCCTTCTCTATGTCAAGATTTCTCAAAGTGTGGGTCTATAACTTCTGGATTTTTAACCAAGTCTTACATTTAGTAAATAGAGAGAACATATGCAATAAAATACAATATTCCGTTTTAAAAAAAAAGTTTGAATATTTGTCTAGTTTGTAGGAGCTCAGATTTTCATGAGGAATTGTTTTTTTCATATGGGATTTGATAACAGTTACAAGATACAGCACTTTGAGCTCAATGCTTTAAGTTGTAAAGTTGATTTATTATACCAGAAAAATGATTTTTAACCAAGTCTTACATTTTGTAAATTGAGAGAACATATGCAATTAAATACAATATTCCGTTCAAAAAAAAGTTTGAATATTTGTCTAGTTTGTAAGAGCTCAGATTTCCATGAGGAATTGTTTGTTTCATATGGGATTTGAATGCAGTTACAAGACACAGCACTTTGAGCTCAATGCTTTAAGTTGTAAAGTTGATTTATTTCGTTAATGAATTTTTTAAAAAGAATATTTTATATTTTTTAATGATACATTTGAGGGCATTTTAGTACATCTATAAGTTCCGCTCACCATAAAAAAATTTCACGCTTTTCAGTTATACGGGTACCCTGTATACAACAATCATTACGAATCACTAAAAATTAAACGACTAAATATAGGTTAACATAACCCGTGCGAATAGAAAAAAGAAGAGCGGACAGATCAGTCTGCTGTAATATCCCGGATGTTCACAGGGAATAAAAGAATGCTTCATCTAATAGATAAATAAAACACTAGCATTGGGTATTGTGACTAGCAAACCTAGCGTAATATAATTTCAAATGTAAGTACCTGATGAAGAAGCTGTAGATGAAATCGTTGTCGACGTTGTTGTAGTGGAAGAGTCCGATGATGCTGAGGTTGTTGTAGAAACTGTCGTTGAGTCTAAAAAAAATGTTATTTGAAACATTGTTCAATAGTCAACCATTCAGTACTCTTATAAATAAAGCAGCACTAGATTGCTTACATCAACACTAAGAGTAAACATCCAAAAAATTATTATGTTCTATTAGTAACTAAGTAATGTTCAAGATAGAGTGCAAACTTAGCAATGAAACATTTTCATTTAAAAAAAAAAACAGCTACAGTCACTCAAACTGAAGACTAAAGTCTTACATGCTCTCAATACAAACTAAATTCTGTTCTTAAAGATTGAATGTTCCCTTTAATATAAATGTGGACAGATATAATGTTTCAAATCAAAATGTGTAATTATCATCTGGCCATTTTTTTCAGAAAAGTGATTTCTTGTCGGAAGTCTTAAAACACTTTAATACTAACCACAATTTTGAACAGATGAATTAAATACAACACCAATAATACACCTTAAAGGTACACAAGTCACTAATATATTAAACTAACGGCCGGCAACCGTGGATAGGCGAGTAAATTTAAGGGGGGGGGGGAGGTCGTAGAAATATTTGGACAATTTTATAGGACATCGTTTCAGAAGTGGTTGAAAATTTAATAACTAGTGGTATTATGATGTTTATTGGACAAATAACCATAACTGGATACTTAAATCTGAATACAGACTAGGATTATTCTGGAAATAATATCTCTACTCTAGTATTGGTTTAGTAGTTGTAGATTCAGTGGTAGTTATGGTGGAAGTGGTTGTAGATTCTGTAGTAGTTGTAGTGGGAGTTGTAGTTGTAGATTCAGTGGTAGTTGTACTTGGTGTAGTCGTTGTAGATTCAGTGGTAGTTGTAGTGGGGGTGTAGTTGTACATTCAGTTGTTGATTCTGTCAATATTCTTCAAGGGTTTCTTTTTTTTACTTCGTCATTTTACTGGTCGAGGTGAACTTTTTTTTTCTATTCTACAGAACTACTTTAAGAAGAACACTTATTTAATTGAGATATCTAGAGACATGACAAAAATGAACGGATAGTTAATCGTCTTCTCTGCGTCAACCAAACTTATAAAGTGACCCTTCTTTTGGATGGTTAGTAAAAATTATAACATGAATAAAGGTCAATAAGTATATTTAAATATATATATATATATATATATATATATATATATATATATATATATATATGTGTGTGTGTGTGTGTGTGTGTGTGTGTGTGTGTTTGTGTTACAGCCAAAGCTTGCTAGCCGGACAATGTCAGATACAATAAAGAAAGAGAAGTTTATAGCAAACAAAATTATTAACCACTGAGCTGGCCGACTGCTGCTATTTAATTAGTACACAATTAGTAGCTATTTGGATAGTGAAAACTGTTATTTATTTTTCTGTCCTCCAGATGAAATGAGGTCATAACCAAATTTAGACGGAGCTTTCTCTTTTTTTGTGCGGCTTCAGTGAGATAAAGTGCTTTCAATAGTAAGTCATCTTTCTCTGTCATCATTTGTTGCAACATGATAAACTTTTGTATTATCTTGAGCCGAAAATATCTTTTTTTAACTACATTAGCAACGATCTGTTGCACACTTAGTACTAGTAGTATCCTTGAAACACAAATTAGAAAAAAATATCAGTTATTATCTCAATAAGTATCGAAGAACAACGAATCTCAACCAAATCTGTTCAGATCAAATAAAAGTAGTCTGACACGCCCATTTTTCTTGCTTTTCCACACTCAAACAGTTTACGATTGATGTTATTTATTTGATAGGATACCTTTCATATCGTCACTTTAGATATTGGCCGGTATCGCGTCCAGCCAATGTTCACATTGGCCAGCTAGCAAACATTGGCTGTAATATATATAAAGATATAATTGCCAAATTGCGATTATCCCTTCCATGTAATATCCGAGACACTTTCAAAAATATTCGTTTATAAGATCAACAAATGAAGGTAATGAAAATAATGATTTTATTAGTTTAGATTGGTTCTGGGGCAGGGACAAAGGTAGAGAGATATGTCTGGCGAAATTAAGTTCGCCATACCATGACAGAACAATGGTGAGAACTCCGGACAGGAGAACAGTCCCTTACTCCCCAGATTTCTATGACCGATAGGCGCCTATATCGGGAGAAAAAAAGCCCCAATTACGCATTCCGATGTTCCACTGCGGGAGAGGTTGAGGAAAACAGTAGAATACGTGCTGTTCCAGTTCCACCGGCTGGTGGACAAGTCCGGTAGATCGCTGGGCAATAGCCTATAAATGAGGGACCAGTTCCATCTCACGAGGCTCTAGGGGACTAAGGCCCAACTCATAGAATCACTGAGAGAGTTAATTGAAAGAATGGGCTGAGATAGGGCTTGAAATAATAACAAAAACACATGTCTGGGTCCCTGATCCACAAGGGCCCCCATCGCATTCAAAGTTTGTTTGTCCATTTTGAAATAAATTTGCGGATTGAGGAATTAAAGGTGCCCTCATTCTCAGTTTGTTAAAGTACTTTGTACAAAGTATTCCGAAAATGCATTAAATCTAACATAGTTAATCCAACAGTACCAGTCAGTAGAAATGAATAGTCCACTGTCCTCATATTGTTTTATTTATAATATAAAAGTCAAAATTTTGACAACTAATTCTCATTTTCAATAAAGAAAGCAATAGAAGAGATATTTTTTTTGACATATGTTCAATTATAATACGATCATGTATACAATGTTTATCTCAATAGTTATAAATGTTCTGACACACCAACAGTTTTGTGGTGTCATTTCCGATCTCAAACTGAGATCCTGCTTCTGATGACTCAAATTCTTAGCGATTTAATGATTTCATCCAATTCAGGAGTTCGGTCCATCTTCCTCTTCTTTATTATATATATATTTTTTCTTCCAGTAACAATGATACTACTACACATAAAAGCACACCTGTTTTAAAGATCTCTTGATAAATGAGGAAAATGAAAATTTTAAAGAGTCTAACAAAACAAAAAATTTTACCTGTTTCCACAGAATACGTTTGTCCCCCAACAGTGATCATTGGATGGGAAGCAATCTCTGAGTTAATAAAGTCTTCTGTCTGAGAGCTCAATGTTGAATTAGCCGTCACAGTGTAATCAACATAAAGGCTTCCTGGCCTGAATCATATATATGACACTCTTAGAAAAAAACTTTGTACTTTACAAACAAATAATGTATATATTATGTGTAAATTAAACTTTTAAATTACCCTACTCCTTCTTTTTTTTCGCCTTTTGTGTAAGACACAAACACAGACATATTCAGACTGTCATACATGATCACACATACATATTACACAATATTATTTAACTATTGAAACAGTGTAAAAAAAAAGCTATGTATAATGCAAGTCTTACCACATATTTGCAACAGTAACGTTTATAAAACCAGGAGCGTTTTCGAACTTATCGAAAAGCTGTAAAAAGAAAAAATTTAGTTTTTAATTAATGCTAACAACTAAAGGAAATTTGTGAAAACTGAACAAATGAATAATGTAAATGTTGAATTTTTTTAACAAGGCCTTTAATAATTCCTGACACACAAGAGGCGGGCAGAAGGACCAGTTATCTTTCTCAGCTTTGATCGGAGAAGGAACGACAATCATAGTTAAAAGAGTTACACATAGAGAGAGTCAATACTTACACCAACAGTGACATTCAATTCCAGACTGGTGTATATGGGACTACCCTTGTCTGTGAAATCTATGTTTGATACATTCATGTCTATTTTGATTGTCTTTGAAATCAGTGTAAATTCTGAGTGATCGAGAAGATGTTCAAATAATTATAAATGACCAAGGAATGCGGGAATAATTTCACAATCTCTGACAGCAGTTCAGCGGCATAAGACCACTTTGAGCTTAAAATTGCTTGGGCGGCATATAATTCTGTATTTCAAAGCTCATATAAGTTTATAAATGAATTTATTAGATAAATAAACAACCGAAATCCTCAGTTAAGTCCAAGAATCAATAATAAGTGTTATATAATCAATTCTCATTTATATCTTTAATATCAATGTTAAAAGCCCTTTATAGATTTGTCAAATCAATATATATATATATATATATATATATATATATATATACCACTGGAAAATTTTTTTTTGATAATTGATCTTGTCTCATATTAAATGCGTCCCATTGATCAGCAAAAGCAATAGGTAAAAAACATAAAATATTTGACACAATGAGAGGTCCCCCGGACTTCGCAAACAAAGTTTGCATAATTAATTGTATTGAAAACCAGATAAAATCATCCTTCTTGCAAAGTCTTTATAGATTTGTTATGCAAAAAGTGAAGCGCTGCAGAAACTGTTTTATAGTCTTTGGTTTGAGACAATGATATTGGTAGCTATGACTGATTTTGACAAGCAGTTATTGTATGAAACGCACCTGAAAATTCACATCATATTAGCAAAAACAATAATTTTCCTTAATTTGCATATTGATGATCAAGTCAAGCATTTTAATTTCTTTATTTATTTATATTGACTTCTGATACACACACCATATAAAATCAGAATATGGAAAATGATAGTGAAAAACAACAATAAAATGTTATACATCCTCTAAGTAAATGTTGGATTACTCTGAATCAAGTTAATGCTTTCTACTAAAAAAGAAAATATTCCAATGGTGACAGAGATGAAAGATATATTTGAGAAGATTAATCAGTTTCCTGATTAAATTTGCAATAAACTTGGAAACTAATTGATGAAAGTCGTCGAAACACAATCGTTGTAACGCAACGTAAATCTGGAACAATGAAAACTATGTATTTTACCAACTTTTCAACTGGGCATTACCAAATTATTGAGATTTATTTATCAAGAAATGCAGAATATCATAAAATTGGCAAAAATTAACCAGTGAGATAGCCCTACCATCTTTGATCATTTCATAAAACACTTGCAAAGCGTCGTTCGATGCTTATCTATCGATGTCGCTGGTCATTGAATGTCGGAAACTGCGCAGAGAAGAAAAACTGCATGTTCCAATGATAAAATGTCTTCCACAGGGTATATGATGAACTTGATGATTTTAATCAAAATCAGAAGATATTATTGAGTCAATGATAATCCGCTTGAATTATATATTTCAATTTTAAAGTTAAAGAAAGGTCAATAGTAGTTTTGTATTTGAAATTCCAGACAATGAAAATCCAGTCAAATCTTAGTGAAATAGGCAACAAGAGATTTGAAAGATTAAAATACCAATAAAGAAAAAGCTTCCACGACAGAAAATTGTTAGCCAAGTTCGGGGTGATAGATCAATATATTTTTTCTTCATATTTCACATCGCAGATCAGCCCACGTCGCAATGTTATTAAGTGAGAGGTATCGCAAAAGATCCATTGACTCCGGAAAATCCACCCAAACCCGGTAACTCTCCACCGTACGGCAAACCGACACCTTTCTCTTCTAAAAATCATCGTGTCACTGAAGAACGCATAACAATTCGTTGTCGGTGATGCAAAGCAACTGAAATCTCTAGGAGCAACAATTAAAGTTAAGGGCATGAAGAAACTGTTGAGAAATAATCGCAAGAATTAACCATGAAGTTTAATGATACTTGGCATTGTAATGATTGCATCGTTACTGGATTACTTTCCTGATAATAAATAGTTAATCAAACATCTGAATATCAGATCAGCTGCTCAGAAACAGTTCTAATACAAAGGTGTTGTAACAGCTCTTTCTTGTAGTCAGTTAATTGCCAGTTCATTGGTGAGTTATCCTCTGGCAAGTGTTAGGGATACGAAGATGAAGTTTCCAAATCTGAGGATATAACTTTGTTCACCAAACTCTTAGTAATTGGGAGTTGGTGCCACAGATTGATCACACGTTTGTTGTGGGTTCTAGGTTAGCTGATCATGATCTGACAAATGTAAGACTGACGATAATTAGAGATGGGTAATGTGCACATGCCAACTCTAGAAAACAAGCTGAATTCTTGAGAGAGAAAACCACGAATTCCTTAAGCTTTCAACCCTTGTTTACCTAGTGCTACAAATAAGGAGGTTAACTTTAAAAGCCCAAGGTGCCCATGCAACATAGCGTCCCGTGATAACGCCAAACCGCGTAGCCCGTCGTTAACGTGAATGGCAAAACTTGATATATTGCCACCTTAAGGATAATCGCACTAAGTGAAATGAACAAATTCAGTTATTGCCTCTCAGGGGCTATATACCACTAACGTGATCTAGTGCCAAAAGATTCGTGCATTTGATACATTTGTAACGCGTCGTTTGTGTCGTGTGGTGGCTCACTTGCAAAAAGACGCGATGATGCACCATGGAATGATCTGCAGCTCTACAAGCGACTTTTTTGGATTGCAACGATTTCAACAGAGACGTATCCAAGTCAGCGATCCGTACCCTGAATAGTGATCTACAGTTTTACCTCACTGCATGAAAGGATCCCACTTGAAATCTGATCAGAAATGAAGTACCTGTGTTGGAATGCGCGATCTCGGCACATGCTCGGCTAAGGCTTCGACCGGTAGTTGCCCTCCAAACTCCACAGAATCGATTTGGAAATGGTGGGGGAAAACCACGTATTCCAATCGATTGATTCTAAAACTTCGGTTGTGTGATCTGGCTTGAGCGCTCCGTAGTTGAGCTATAGGGATACTGACTTCGACTGGACACAGAATTACCTCTAGCTGCATATTGATGATTGGTGCTAAACAAAGCCTGGTACATTGCCAGTGCTGAAAATGTTGCTGCTATTAACGTTATGAACGATTAAAGCCGAGAGAGGAGTGAAACTGGCATCTGACTTTGTTGAAGCAGCGTAACGGATAACATTTTCAAAACATTCTTCAATTGGTAGAAATGGACCGCAAAAAACATCTCAAATGTGCATAAACCTTACAAACGTGCAACAGTGACACTGAATTAAATGCAACAGTAATAAATAATTTAATACTTTAATGTAAATTTTATATAGGCTAGAATAAACTTTTTTTTTTCTTTACATGTCATGTTTTGTGATTTCTTTGGCGGGAGGAGTCTCTAAATCAACTCTGATTTGAAAAATATTTAACACAAGTTATTATTAATGATATTAGAACAAATTAGAAACATAGACAGCTCAAAACAACACAATCCAATTTTTCCTCTATT